>MU105757.1:0-323864 GCA_012274485.2 Sinapis alba
GGTTCACTTGGAACATTGGAAAACTCGTACTGAGTTGGAGATGTTCCTCCCAAGTAGCTTCATAAACAGGTAAGTCAGACCACTTTACCAGTACCTCGCTGACTTCCTTCCCATCTTTGTGTACCTGTCTTGTCTTCAAAACTTTTTCTGGAACCAAGCGCAAGACACCCGACTTTTTTAAAGGTGGTAGCTGTACTGACACCGGTTCGTCGTCACCAATGCGTTTCTTCAAGAGGGATAGGTGAAAGATCGAGTGAATGCGTGCTGTGGAAGGAAGAGCCAAACAATATGCAACACTTCTTATTCTCGCATCGATGTTGAACGGACCATAGTACCGGTGAGAAAATTTCATTGAGGAATGTCGGAGAATAGTCTTTTGGCGATAGGGCTGTAGGCGTAGAAAGACCCAATCACCAACAGAAAATTCAACGTTGCGTCTGTTCTTATCAGCCAGCTGTTTCATTCGGTTGTTGGATGCCTCCAAGTGTTGTTTGAGCTCCGCTAACAACTCATCTCTACTCTGCAATTGTTCATCAATTTCTCCAACAATAGTTAAACCAAGCTCATACCGCGGCAGAGATGGTGGTGGACGACCGTAGAGAGCTTCAAACGGAGTGATACCAGTACCTGCATGGAATGTAGTGTTGTACCAGTATTCCGCCCATGGAAGGAAAGAGCTCCATTGTGTAGGTCGTTGTTGTACGAAATCTCTGTTTGACAGTCAGCTGGGGGTGATAGGCGGTAGACATCTGAAGTGTTGTACCGGAGAGGCGCCATAGTTCTTTCCAGAAGTTGCTTAGGAAGATAGGGTCGCGGTCGCTGAGGATTGAACGAGGGAGACCGTGAAGCTTGACGATGTTGTTGATGAATTTTGTGGCAACGATGGACGCTGTGTAGGGGTGAGTCAGTGGTATGAGATGAGCGGACTTACTAAGGTGATCGACGATGACCATGATCGAAGTGAAGGAACTCGAGCGAGGCAAGCCGTCGACGAAATCCATCGAGATGTCTTCCTATAGATGTTGTGGAACCGGTAATGGTTGGAGAAGGCCAGCCGGTGACATCGTCTGGGATTTGGCACGCTGGCAAGTGTCACAACGAGAGACATAATCAACAATGGTTCTGTGCATCGAAGGCCAATAAAAGTGACGAGATAGCCTCTTGAATGTGCGCAAAACACCAGAGTGGCCTCCCAAAGTCGTATCGTGATGCTTATGTAAGAGTTGATCGATAAAAGCAGAACCTGGTGGTATCGCAACGCGGTTGTTGTAGCAGAGCAGTCCGTCTCTCCACGAATAGGGACGACCTGGTTTCTCAGTCGCTGCGGTTCCTATGCGGATGAGATAAGGATCCGTAGATGCCAAACACCACAAATCGTTCCAGATGGAAGCTTGAGGAACCGAGACTGCTGCCAAGAGAGGGCTATCAGTGACAAGTGATAAGGCATCAACTGCTGCGTTTGATTTTCCTGGTTTGTAGATGATGTTGTAATCATACCCAACGAGTTTTGTCATCCACTTATGTTGCTCTGGTGTGAGGATCCGTTGTTCTAACATGTACCGTAGACTTTGTTGGTCGGTCTGGATTGTGAATTTGCGACCCAACAAGTAAGGGCGCCATGTGCGGATAGCAACAAGGATCGCCAACATCTCCCTCGCATATGTGGACCAAGCTTTCTTAGTGACACCGAGAGAGCGACTCATAAAAGAAATTGGATGTCCATTCTGAGAGAGTACAGTTCCAATGCCCTCACCTGAAGCGTCTGTTTCGATGACAAATGGTTTAGAGAAGTAAGGTAAGGCGAGGGTTGTTGTTCTTGTCATCGCTGTTTTGAGTTTGGAGAAGGCAGTAGCTGCATCAGAGTCCCAAGCAAACTTGCCTTTGCGGAGGAGATTGGTAAGAGGCCGGGCAATCAGTCCGTAGTCGCGGACAAACTTGCGATAATATCCGGTGAGACCTAAGAAACCTCTGAGTTTGCTGACAGTGGTGGGGACTGGCCAATCGAGCATCGCCTGAACCTTGGAACGATCCACTGTGACACCGGTAGTGGAGATAATGTGACAGAGGTATTCAAGCTCTCTCTTTCTGAACTCACATTTTTTGAATTTCACAGAGAGCTGGTGCTGTTGAAGTAGTGTCATGACCTCTCGTACATGATGCATATGTGCTTCCCAAGTCGGTAGACGAGTATATCGTCAAAAAAAACAAAACAAATTTCCTCATATAAGGACGTAAGATCTCGTTCATAAGAGCTTGGAATGTGGACGGTGTGTTACAGAGGTCGAAAGGCATGACAAGATATTCAAAGTGTCCATGATGCGTACGAAATGCGGTTTTGTGGACGTCAGAGGGATGCATTTGTACCTGATGAAAGCCATCAGTGAGGTCAAGCTTGGTGAAATAAGCAGATCCATGGAGTTCATCGAGCATGTCTTCCACTGTAGGGATCAGAAACCGGTCTTTGATGGTTTCGGAGTTCAGTGCTCTATAATCGGTACAGAACCGCCACGATCCATCTTTTTTCTTAACGAGGAGCACAGGAGAAGAGAAGGGGCTTGACCTGGTTCTGATGATGCCTGCCTGGAGCATATCGGTGACCTGTTTTTCAATTTCGTCTTTCTGAAAGTAGGCATAGCGGTATGGATAAACGTTAACTGGATTAGAGCCTTCCTTGAGGGTGATATGATGTTTGATCGCACGAGTGGGGGGAAGGCCTTCAGGTGGGTGAAAAATTTCTTTGAAATCGTTCCGAACCACACGCATATCATCATTGAGCTCTTTCAACTCTGACATATGCTCAGTCGAACAGATCGCAAAGAGAAGATGGCCTTGGTGGGCCTCTTTCTCCATTTTTTCCTTTGTTGTGGGTGGGATCGTATATTGCTGAATCCCAGTAAAGATGTGAGTTTGCCCTTCCAAATCCAGTTGTAAAGTATGGGCTTTCCAATTCGTGAGTATGGGCCCCAAACTCTGTAGCCAATGTATGCCCATAACTAAGTCAAGGCCCACTAGAGAGAGGGCATAGAGAGTGACCTTGAAACGATCTCCACCGATCTGGATGTCGATGTTGTCAAATTTTCGATGACACCGGAGTGGTGTTCCATTGGATACACGAACATCGAATGGTTTCGAGGGCGTTGCTTGGATCTTCAAATCTAGGGCCACTTTTTCACTGATGAAGTTGTGTGTGGAACCGCTATCAACAAGAGCATGAAGATTGTGGTTGTTGATGACGGCGAGGAGGCGCATCGTAGTTGGAGAGTCCCAGCCGGTCAAGGCATTGAGAGTAATCTCAGGCGTAGGACTGTCCTCTCATGTTGCTTCGTCTTCTTGGTTTGTTTCATCAATTCCTTCCATGATGAAGAGTTGCAGATTTACGCACTTGTGTCCAGGGGAGTATTTCTCGTCGCAGCTAAAGCAGAGGCCAAGAGCTCTCTTTCGTTTCAGCTCTTCCCAGCTGAGCTTACGAGGTGTTTGCACGGGGCGCAGTGTTGCTGCAGTGGCAGTGATAGCACTAGAGTTTGGAGTAGAAAAGAGTTGGCTCTGAGGGCCGAAGTTCCGTTTCTGCTTCTGCAGTTGATCATCTTTCATACGAGCCAAGTTGATGACCTCCTGCAGCGTCTTTTGTTGAAACATCCGTACATCATCAGCTATGTAGGAATGGAGGCCGCCAAGAAATGTCCCGACAAGTGCTTCCTCTGACCAGTTTGAGACCTTGTTACGTAATCTCTCAAAAGCACGTTGGTATTTTTGGAACGTTCCCGTTTGACGGATCTTCGATAACTCCTCGTGAAAGTTTGTGTTAGAGTCAGACCAAACCTCGTCCACAATTCTCCCTCAAACGTCTCCCAGGTTATGAGATTCTGATCAATACCGAGTGCTTTGACAGTCGCCTGCCACCACTCGTTAGCTTCTTCTGTGAGGTGGTAGGAAGCAAAACTCACTCGCTGATTGCCAGTGATCTCGTGGTAAGCAAAGTATTGAGTTGCTTTGGTGATCCATTCTGTTGGGTCGCCGTCACTGAACCGCGGAAGGTTGAGTTTCACATGTCGATGTGGGGGAAGTGCAGGGGCAAAGGGGTTGATATCGTCTCTGTCTTGCTGCTGGTGGGGTTCATCGCATCTCCGAGGAGCTTGTGAGGCGCTCGAACCGGAATCACGATTGCCAAGTACGAGCTCCCTCATCTGATTGAGTGAGTCTGGAATTGTACGATAGAATGATTCTTCCAAGCCGCGGAACTTGTCATTGATGCCCGTGGTGAGTTTCTGGAGTTCATCTTGAACCATTCCCACACTGGTTTCGAGGTCTGTAAGACGTTCGCGGTTGTTAGCCTGTGTCTTGTTTCGTAGATTTTGAGACACAGACTTATTTTTTGTGAGTTTTTGGTGGTACGGGGCGGAATGATGTTTGAATGGGGGGATTGATAGAGAAAAAAAAGATTGCAGGTTCTTGTTGAGCGTTGATTACGGTGAATGCCGTCAACAAGATTAGGAAACACGAGCTCTGATACCACTGATAGGTCCCTATCTAGGAAACACAAATGTTGATTGATAACAATAAGAACACAAGTTGTTTTGGGTAGAGGAGAGATTGTTTGGGTAAAAACTTGAGTAAAACATACAAAACATTTCCAAAAGTATATGAAATCATCAAAGGTGGACAAAAGGGATAAGGGAAAGAGGAGAGAAATCCTCATCACCATGAGGATTCTCTCTCCTCTCTCTTAGTTTCACATAGTCCATGAGGCTCTCTCTCTCCTCTCTCTTCAATTCACATCGTCCATGAGCTTCTCTCTCCATTTGGCATCCCCCATGAGTCTTCTTCTACATATTGCATCGCCCGATCTCCATCAAGCTCCCTCATGCCTAAATTGCCCACGAACAGTGCCCATGGCACCTTCTCCTCGAGTCTTTATTGTCCAACCATCCTTTTCTCAGAGTCTTCATTGCCCATGGACTATCTCTTCCCCTTTGTTGTATTTTCATCGCCCATGAAGCCACCTCATTGCCACATCCACTGTTCATATTGTTCTCGACTGAATCTCGTTCGAAATGTTCTTTGTTTCGTGGTAATCAGAGTTTTCGTTGAGATATTATTGAGAAAACAAAGTTGCTTTCACGTAAAATTTTAAGTCAAACGTCAAGTTCAAAATGGCTAACTTAACACCATCATGTTTTCGACAAAATGAATTGATTTTCATAAGCTCGTAAGACCAACGACATACAAACCGTAATTCGGATAAATCGACGCTTTCTCCGAGAAAAGTTTTAAAAACACTTAAGTTGAAAACGGTTTGAAACAGCCTAAAACATGATGAAAGCCCACTTACGACTTGAAATAAAAACTAGCTCGAATAATGATGTCGGTTTACTTATTTTGGAGAGAATAAAGAAAAAAGATAAATGGAAGATTTTTGAGAATAAACTCAAATCTCGAGCATGTAAGGAAATATCTTCGGAAAAGATAAACCCAAATATGAGAACCTCGCCCGCATGATATTATGTCCACTAGTAGTAAGAAGACTCATAAGCTTTGTTGTTGTTGAAGGGCCTTCGCTGTGAACTCTGATTAAAATTACTCCATTGACCAGTCCCATAGGAGTTCCTGTTGAAACTTTGATTCCCTTATCTCTGGAAACCATTCCCATCAACATAGTTAACATCCTCTTCAATCTCACCACCTCCAGACTCTATTGCTTCCACTTCTGCAAAAGTGATCTGCTTCCTGAAAAACTTCTGAACACTATCCATTTTTGCCCTTTCTTCAATCTGCTCCTTGCTCATTGCTAGAGTTGATTTCTTTCTCTCAACGTTTGTGTTCTTGGTGCTGCTGCTGGATGCAAGATTCTCAATCAACCTTGTAGCCTCTTCAGGACTCCTGGTGCTGAAATTTCCTTCACTGACTGTGTCCAAAGCCATATGTTACTGTAATCCAATACCTCTAAAGAACGTGCTGAGAAGTTGCACTTCGTTGAACCCATGATGTGGACAATCTCTCTAGTATGATTTGAATCTGAACCACAAGTTTCTAAAAGATTCTGAAGGGTCTTGTGAAAAAGTAGCAATCTTGCTCCTCAGGTCTGCTGCTCTTGCGTCGTCAAAGAAGTTGCGAAAGAAAGCGTTCTTGATGTCAGTCCAGGATGTCGGTCGACGGTGGAGTTCGGATGAAGGTCGATACGGCCCGTGAAGAAGTGTCGGTCGATGCAATACAAGTGTTGTCGATCGATGCTTGTGTTCTTTCTTTGCGGATCGTATGTTCAAGTCTATCAGGGTCAGAAGATACTACTAGTTCTTGTCCTTTATTGCTCATGGTGCTTATTTGCATGTACCTGAAAAGAAAGGAAAAGAAAAATTAGTAACTTGAAAATTAGTAACAAACCTAGAATAAATCCTAGAAAATAAATCTAAAGGCGATCAATGCTCCACGACAATGGCGCCAAATTTGACATGGGTGGTGTTCTAGCAGGGTATAAAGATCCTAAACAGTTAACTATCAAATTAATCATATTCTTAACACACAAAATAATACTGTTGCCAAGAGAGATCCAGTATAGTACTTAGGGATCGAATCCACAAAGAGCAAAGACACACAAAAGATTTCTTATTTCTAAAGACTAAGCTAGGTAAATATATATTAGTGGTGAACAATCAGTTTAAGGAAAGATTCCTTATCAAGAGGTAGGATGCAATATGGAAATATGCTACTAATACAAATATGGAAATATGTTATTAATTAACTAGATATAAATATAAATGTAAATATGCTAGATCTAGTGTTTCAAGCTAAATGAATTATAGGGGATATGAAGCACAAAAATGTAAATATACTAGAACTCAAATGTTAATTATTCTGACCCTCTTAACTTCAACTCACGTATGCGAGCAAAATGAAAGACCATCGATCGACGGCTAAGGCCTGATGTTGATCGACGGTGAAATCAGAAGAAAATGAGGGCGATATTTGATAAGTCCACTAAACTTATTATACCAAATTTCGCATGCGCCTAACAACCTAGTTCAACAAAATATATTCTGGCACAGAACCTACTCTCGTAGTTGTCCATGTCATATCATCAAGATCCAAGTTAGCTACGCTAGAATGCAAGCATTAAGCAGAACTCAATTGATGAATATTAACTTAACCTGGCAATCCTTTTTTTGGGCTAATCAACGATTCCTATCATTCAACCCTAAATCTAATTAATAACTACTCAAACATGATCTTTGTCACAGAAATCATAGATGAAATAGATATGAAATATAAAATAAATAAAAACCAAAGGAGTTGCAGGAGGGCTCTGAAGGAGTTCCTCATTTCTCTCCTGACCCTAATACAAAATGAATAGAATAAAACTAAAATTCTCTGTCTAAAAATTGTATTTTTCTTTTTCTCTTTTTTGTCTTCTCAAGACATAAATATAAAACTCTAAATTTAGGTCAAAACTTCTCCAGAGCATTTTTGTCATTCTGACTTGGGCTTTGGAATTTTGCTGTCATCAATAGATGGCAAGTGTGGTACATCGATCGACCTTGGAATTTAATCCTTGGTCAACCCCAAGTGTATTCTATCGATCGATGGCTTCTTCAACTCCCTAAATGATCAGCTACGGATTCTTCTCCTCTAGATGCTCCAAAAGCTCCAAGTATCTCATATATCTCCAAAATGTTCCTGGACCTGTAAATACTCTAAAACATAGCTTAGACACATATAATATACTCTAAATAGAGCCAATAACATGGCCTAAAACTGGTAATAAATAGGCTATATCATCAGTATTGAGAACCTACAAAGAAGAATGCATTTAATGGAGGTTGCTAGAGAGGTTATAAAGAATGAGAAAACCAGAAGTAATGAAGCAATCATGAGCTTCATTGGTACATGGTTTCAGAAGAGCATAGAAGATGTAGACACTTGTTTTCCAAGTGTTGATCCACATCCATACTAGTCAAAAAGTTGACAACGTCGAGCTTAAGACTATAACCAAGCGCTGAGTGCGAGGCAACCTACTGTTTAGTAAGTTTTAATTAGTTTTAGATTGTATTAGTCTAATTTCTGATTTTATTATATTATTTCAGTTTTTAAAGAAGAAGGAAGATAGTCTACACAGAGCATCGACCGACACTTGATCATTGTCGATCGATGGAGTAACCCAAGCATCGATCGATCGCCACTTAACTGTGTCGATCGACGGTCACCATTAGAAAATAGATCAAGGAACCTGAGTTTGCACAAGCATCGATTTATGGTTGGCCAACACTGATCGACAGAGCAACCCCATTATCAATCGATTGCCACTTAACTGTGTCGATCGACGGTCACATCGAGCATGTATACCATTTTCCTTAATTAAATTTTGTCTTTATGGTTTATTTTCTTCACCAATCTCAAACTGTATAACACTGGTGATAGTGTTGTTTAAGTCTGGGGGAGGTTTACTAATATTGTTTTCTATTTTGAGTCTTATACTTATATATAAAAAAAAGCAGAAACTTACAGGTGCAAAATCGATCGACACCATAGAGGTTCCATCGGTCGACAATGGATCGCGACCATCGATCGATCCCATATGCCCACAATCAATCGACACTCTCTTACAGAGAGATGTATCGAGTTTTCTACTTAACTATTTACTTATGATTTAATTTTTCCTAACCAATCCGGGACAGATTACAGTGGGACAATGTAATTAAGTCTAGGGGAGGTTCGCTAACGGTATTTGATTTGTTTTGAGTTTTATTTTCTATATACATAATTTTGACAAGGAATATTTCCTTAATTAAATTGTCCACCACCAATATATATATTTACATAGGTTAGTCTTTAGAAATAAGAAATCAATTGTGTGCCTTTGCTATATGTGGATTCAATCCTAAGTACTACACCTAAACTCTCTTGGCAAGAGTATTATTTTATGTGTTAAGATTAGAGTTAGTTTGATAGTTAATTGTTTAGGATATTCATACCCTGCTAGAACAATAAACAAAACACACCATGTCAGCAACCAATATCGGTCGACACTCCTAAGTGTCGTTTGAATCTCCTAGGTTTCGTTCGACGCTACTTCCAGAACTAGAACAGTCAAACAAGGCTGATGGGTTATAAAAGTTGCAACCCGTTGTCGATGATAAAGAAACGGAGTTGGAAATTGATGGAAGTATCGCTCAACATCATAAACACATTGATCAACATAAGAAACATATAGATCTACACCCCATTCAGTTAGAACCTTAACCGTCTAAGTCTTCAGAACCAGCAGTAGCAAGGGTGTACAAACCCAAGCCCCCATTTCCCAACAGCCTGAAGAAAGCCACACAAGAGTTGGAAAAAGCCATATGTGGGAAAGCCTTAGACAAGATAGTTGTCGAGATGCTTCTTATTGACGCCATTAGGATTTCTCCTACAATTAAGAAGTACATGAAGAAAATGGTAACAAAGATTTTTGAGCTTGCATACCAGAGCGTAATGATGGTTTCGGAGTAAGTCAGTGCCTTGATTCAGGAAGGAACCCCAGTTAAACTTCCAGACCCGTTAGCTTTGTTTTGTACTGCAACATCTACACTGAGAGATTTTAGAGATATGTTTGTGATCAAGGCTCCATTGTGAATCTGATTCCTTATTCTGTTGAGATGGCCCTTCAATTCACATGATTCAAGCCTACCAGGATCACTCTTGTCCTTGCCGATAGATTCGTTCAAGTGCAAGACGGAATCCTTGAAGGTGTCCCTATAAAGGTAAACAAATACCACAAAGGACGAAATAGAAATTTCACCCTGTGTCGATCGATAATCTAGCAGTAGCGATCGAAACTCTTACGCATCGAGCAGCTGGAATTCGGGGAAGGCTCCGAAGATTGAGCTAAAACAACTTCCAGCTGGACTTGAATATGTTTTCCTATACGAGAACTCTTATCCTGTTATTATCAATGTGAACTTGAAAAGCGGATAACTAGCTTTATTACTTAATAAGCTGCGTAAGTATCCTAGGGCTCTTGGTATTCTCTCGATGAAATACCCAGTATCTTGCCCCGATTTTCGCATGCATCAGATATACCTGTAAAACGATTTGAAGTTATCTATTTATTATCAAAGGAAACTGAATAAGAATCTGAAGGAAAGAGATTATGAATCTTCTGGAAGCAAAAGTTATCTATCCAATTTAAGACAGCAATTGGGTCAATCCGATAAATGTGGTTCCTAAGAAAAAGGGGTCACAGTGGTAAAGAATGATAGATGAGCTGATCCATATGAGAACTGTTACATGGCACATGATGTGCATATACTACAAAAAGTTGAACGTTGCTACAAAAGATGATCATTTCCCCCAACCCTTTATAGATCAGATGTTAGAAAGGCTTGCAAACTACCAATGCTATTGGTTTCTCGATGGGTATTCGTGATTTTTCCAGATGGTTCATTCACATACTGAAAGATGCCTTTTGGACTTTGTAATGCTCCTGCTACTTTCCAGAGGTGTATGATGTCCATCTTCACATATATGATTGAAAATATCATGAAGGTATTTATGGATGACTATCTGTGTATGTATCTAGTTTTACATCATGCCTGAAAAACTTATGCAAGGTAGTAGCCACATGTGGTAGAAGAATCTTGTGTTGAATTGGGAGAAATGCCACTTTATGGTCACTGATGGAATTGTTCTAGGACACAAGGTTTCAGCAGCTGGTATCAAGGCGGAGAAAGCTAAAACCGAGGTGATGACAGGTTTACCAGCACCAACCAAGGTAAAAGATGTAAAGAGTTTTCTAGGACATGATGGGTTTTATAGGATATTCCTAAAAGATTTCAGCAAGATAGCTATATCCCTTACAGGTCTCATGTGGAAAGAAGTTAAATTCGACTTCACTCATGAGGGCCTAAAGCTTTTGAAGAGATCAAGACATCTCTAGTGACTTCTCCCATTGTGCAAGCTCCAGATTGGAGTTTACTTTTTGAAATAATGTGCGACACTTGGGCAGTAGAAAAGAGTTACTAGCTGTCGTATTCGCATTTGAGAAATTTCAACCCTACCTAGTTGGATCTAAGTTGGTTGCACACTGACCATGCTTCCCCAAAGTACTTGATTCAGAACAAAGATGCAAAGCCAAAGCTTTTTCTAAGATGGATTAGACTTCTGAAATAATTCGACGTAGAGATCAAGGATAAGAAGGGAGTAGAATGGAGTTGCTGACCATCTTTCGCACATAAGGGTTGAGAGTGTCTACAATGTGGAATCTAAGTTTTTTGGTAGTGTGTGTATGGAATCCGAGGGAGTATCAATCAGCGATCAACACCACAAACGAAGTAAAAATCTTCCCACACAAAGAAGTGACGATCGACATAGATATCATTGTTGCTCCACATCCTACGCAGACATAACTGGGTTCTCCTGGAGGTAGAAGTTCAAGTGGGAGGGGTGCACGATAGCCTCGAAAAGTTCAGATATGTCATTGTATGCCGACATAGTGAACTATCTTGCTTTTGATGTAGATTTAGAAACATTTAAATTATAAACCAAGAAGAAGTTTCTAATAGAGATCCGAAGATATCACTCGGACGAGCCTTATCTCTATAAAAATTATTTTGACGGTATATACAAACATTATGTTGCACAATCTGAAGTTCCAGTGTCTATGATTCTATAAAAAGGTTTCTGGTAGCCTACCATGTTTCAAGTTTCTGAGTCCTACATAGCACAGTGTGATCCCTGCAAGACAAGAGGAAAAATCAGTGAGGCACGAAATGCAGCAAAATTTCATACTTGAAGTGGAAGACAATACATCCTAGTTTCTGTTGACTATGTATCTAAGTGGCTTGAGACAATAGAAACTCCGAAAATGATGTTGTTGTGGTCATAAAGCTATTCAAGAGCATCATCTTGACAAGCTTTGAAGTTCCTCGAGTGGGGGGAAGCGGGTTAGAGCACAAAGAAGCATGAGCTGTAAAGATGACAAAAGTAGACATCACATCTGCTGCATAAAGGAGATTGGTACAGCTGAATAAGTGGGATTAGATTAGACATCATGCTTATGAGAACTCGAAGTTGTATAAGGAAAGAACAAGAGCCTATCACGATAAGAAGATCATCTCTAGGAATTTCGAACCAACTGACCAGGTACTTCTGAATAACTCTTGTTTAACATTATTCCCTGGAAAATTGCGTTCTCGTTGGTCAGGTACCTTTACCATCAAAGAAGCCAGAACCTATTGAGCCGTTGTCCTTATTAACTCTAAGGGAGATGAGTTCATGGTGAATGGACAAAGGAAGAAGCACTATTGGGCAAAGACAAAAAAATACCACACTCAAACTATGCCTATGGGTTTGCCAACTTCTAATTGACCTGGCCTATCAGTCAATCTAACAACGTAAAACACGCGCTTAGTGGGAGGAAACCCACTGGTAGGTATTTGTATTACTGATATTTTGCATTTTCTAGGATTTACAATAGTTTTGAAAAAGATAAGTATTTATTACGGGAAGTGTGCCTCCACACTAAAGTGTTTGTTTGTGGGAACCAGAATTTGCAATGTCGATTTCCGTAAACTTTAGGAAGTCAGGAAAACCTAACTTTCCAAGGAGATTCTGAATAATCTGCTTTAAACCAAACGCGAGACAATCAAACGATGAGAGCAAACGAAATAGCAAAGAATTTAAATATAGTAAAAGAAGAGTAAAAGAGATCTTATTCTGAGTTTGCGTTTAAGCGTTTACAAGTAAGAAAGAGCCTTGGCCACAAGAGCTGTTGGCGAGATCCTAGTTATAGTAACCTAAGACTGCAAATCCCTAAACGAGTAGTATCTTGATATCAAAAACGGAAATAAATGCCTCTTGCTCTAAGTTGCTATGAATGCTAAAAGTTTTAACTCCCTTTGTCTCCAGCCTCGCCTTCTCTTATATACTCTCCCTTGGTCGAGTTTATCACTTCGAGAATATTCCTTTTTCTCTTGATCTTCATGGTTATCTTCGGAAACTTTGCATTTATCTCCTGATTTCTCGATATTTATCTTTGTTTGAATAAAGATAAGACCGTCGTAATACCACTGGGATTTATTTCGTATGAACTTTTAGTCGTGTTTTAGGCCTCTCAGGATGTTTTGCCGACTCTGAGCGTTTTTCGGTTTTCTCCTAAAGACCGTCTTTGATACGACGTCGATTTTAAGCATGGGTTCAAACTTCTCGTATATCTTAGGCAACTTTGGGGTTTAGTCAACCGTTTCCGTTTTACACAATCAATTTGAACTTTATACGAAAATCGAGTCTTCGCGGTCTTTATCGTAAAGTTCCAACGGTAACTCCTATCGAGATGAAAACAAAAACCCTTTTATCAAGTTTCGAGAGAGGAGCTAGAGGGACTGATCCAGGTCACCATATGGCGACCTGGGGTCAGTATTCGCCGTGCTAGGAGTTGTTTGTCGAGTCTTAATTGTTTCTACCGTAATATCCCGACAGGAACTCCGATTGAGACGAAACGAAGAGTTCATGGTGAATGGACAAGGTCGCGACTCGAAGAGGAATACGAAGAGGAGGCACAGGTCGCCTAATGGCGTCGCAGGCTTGGAAAGCTAAGGTCGCCATATGACAACCCGGTCCATGGGAGTCTAGGTCGCAATATGGCAACCCGGACTGTGCGAGTCTAGTTCACCATATGGCGACCCAGACTGTGTGGGTCTAAGTCGCCATATGGCGACCCGGGTTGTACGGTTCAGGTTGCCATATGGCGACCTACGCTCTGCGTGTGCCGGTCGCCATATGGCTACCCATGCTTTGCGAGTGCTGGTCGCCATATGGCGACCCATACCTTGCGAGTGCAGGTCACCATATGGCGACCCGTACCTTGCGAGTGCGGGTTGCCACATGGCGACCCGTGTCTTGCGAGTGCGGGTCGCCATATGGTGACCTGTGTCTTCCGAGTGCGGGTCAACATATGGAGACCCGTGTCTTCCGAGTGCGGATCGCCATATGGCAACCCGTGCTTGTAGGGTGCGGGTCGCCATATGGCCACCCGTGCTTGCAGGGTGCGGGTCGCCATATGGCAAACCATGTTTCTCAAGTGCAGGTCGCCACATGGTGACCAGTGCTTGCAGGGTGCGGGTCTCCATATGGCGATCCGTGTTTGCAAGGTTGGACTCGTCGTATGCTGACCTACTTCTTGTTTTCCAAGGACTTGAGCCGTTGATTTCGTCGTGACCGATTTTGACCCCAACTGTTAGCCCCCAGCTCGTTAGGCCGTGAGCTTTCAGCGTGAGGCACTAGGGGGCAATCAGGCTAGGTGTGCAAATTAGACAGAATCATCGGCCGAGAGTGAATAGTAAAATTGTTGCTTATATGTAGGTGGGGTAAGTATTGAATTTTTTATTCACTTGCTCACTTTCTTCAAGGTAGAATTTATCTCTTTCATTCTCTCTCACTAGTTTTTCCTTTATCTTACTACTTGAAATCCATGTTTACCAAAAAAGAGAGGTTCTAAGGAAGTCGATACTCGTCATATTTGTCATGACGATGCTATAAATGAAGAAGAGGTTATCTGAAAACCCGAGTATGTTCCTCATTCGGTTGATCTTGGTGAGGCCGAGGCGTATTGGGCTGCCTTATGCGAAAGTTTGACTCCTCCATCTGAGGTGCAATTTCCTAGCAGGCCTCCCCGTCGGTGGGACCGAAGTCTTTCGAGCAAGAGATCGTACCCATTCCTTGATACTGTTTGAGAGTTTGGCGTGTTCCAGAAGAAGTGGAATTCTGGATTCTGCAGCAAGGGGAAAAGGCGGATGATCCCCCTGTGGGCTATTTCACCTGTTACGAGGCGCAAATTATGTGTTGCCGTCTATGGTTTCCAATCCCGGAGATCATCGTTCGCGCTTTGAATCACTTTGGTCTATCGATTGGGCAGATCAACCTTACGGGTCTTCAGCACCTCCTTGGAATCTTTGTCCTAAGTTACGAGCATGGGGTGCCTCTTAGTGTCGACCATTTCGAGGCTATTTTGAAGCCATTGGCCGTGATGGGGGGAATTTATCGCCTCGCGCCATGTGCCCACATGTCAATCATACAGGAGACAATCTCGGATGGTCATGCGTGGGAGAAATGCTTCTTCTTCGTTCGCGTTAATAGCGCGTCGGTTCAAGAAGGCTGCATTCATGTTTTTCACAGTGAATGGGGTCGTTATGGTACTGTTTGGATATACGTATGTTTCCTGTTCTATTGATATCTAACTTTCTCGTTCTTTTGTTTTTGCATAGAACAACCCTTTACCTCCGTTTCCAGACGACGTGATTGCTGTTAGGGATCTTCTTTAGATCGGCTCATTCTTTTGGACTTCGTTTACTCCAAAGCGAGTTTGGAAGGCTTTGAAGCATCACCAGTCACGATCAAATCCCAAAATGGTCGTGGAGGAGGGATCCGAACCGGTCATGGATGAGCTCTTGTCGAGGGAAATTCCGGTGTCCCGAGGGACGCAAGGCCTTCCAAAGGTAAAGGGGTCGAGCTAGGCGATCTCGAGTTTTCCTCGGACGACTTCTCTTTGCCTGGATGGCTTTCTAACTTTGCTTCGGGCAACGGGAGTGGTGCTAGTGACTTTTCCCTGCCGGATTTCAATTTTGATGACCTTTTCAAGGATCTTCCGGCAGAGTTCGATCTTCCTCCTAGCGTGGACGGTCAGGCGAGGTTGAAAGCATTTGCGGAGGGTTCCAGGATGGTCAACGCGGTTAGTAACACGAACTTCATTTATCCTTACATTTTCTTTGGGATATGTCTCCTTAGTTTTGAACATGTGCAGGGACTGCTCTCATTCAACCCGGCCCTCGAGGCGAGTTACCGGGAAGCGAGAATTTGCCATTTCAAGACTGAGAAGGCAGATAGCGAGGCTGATCTTCTCTGAGAACAGGCCACCGCCCGAAACGAGGCTATCGAGAGGAGGCATGATAAGGAGCTTCGTCGTGCAGAAAGGCGAGGCAACGTGAAGTCGCTGCGGTGGTCGCCGGTCGTGCTGCTCAGTTCAAAGCTCAGTTTGGAAAGCTTAAAGAAGTCCAAGGGCTCGTGGGCGACTTAAGGGAATGTTGTGGAGCCGTTGGTGCCTTGTCACGAATGAGAGTCGCGGGCTACACTTTCCAAGCTGAAATGGATACGATGACCGGTTATATGGGCGAATATGATGGCATTGAGGTTATGGTCCCTCCTCTCGAGGAGAAGGTGCTGGGATATTGGATCATATCCCAGTTTCTCCTAATATGGAAGAAACCATGCCCGGGGCTGCCGACGAGGGGGTCGAGGTGAATCAATTGTTCAGCACGTTTGGTCGTTCGTGGTTTTAGGTTTATGCTTTTAGACCGAATGTGGGCATTTTTTTTAATTCGGGACTGGCCGTAGGTGGCTTCGAATCCCGGTTTGTATATATTGAAAAAAATAGTTCATATTTTCGTAGAGTTTTGTGAAGTTATGATTTCGATTTGTGTAGAGGGAAGAACGCGAGTTGTCATCTCGCATCTAACTCGTATTTGTGTATTGTCCTATTCGTTGCTCGTACTAGATGTGTGGAGAAGTTTCATGAGCGTCCAATGTGAACGAAGAGACATGCATTCAGGATCTCGTACCTTTCAATATTCATGCCTTGAGAAGTTAGAGACCAGTGTGCTGGGTTTAAGGCAAGACCTAGGTTTATTTTCGGTTAAGGCTATGCGATGACTTATCGGCTTTTGTTTTGCATGTTTCGATTTCAACCTGATTCTGTACCGCTTTAAAGTCCGCAACATGTCCTCGGCTTACACGACTTGTATGGTCAGAATTGAGCAACTCTCCAAGGACAATTTTTAAGTCTCCTGGAAGTACTGACCAAAATTTTGGATTTTTTATGCGCAATTATCCTAGTCGGATGTATGAGAACCGTTCGTGAGAAAGGTTAGGTGCGTCTGTTTAGGACGGATGATGTACTCGTCGGGGCCAATCGGCAAGTGAGGTGTAAGAGCGAGTGCTCGTTTATGATTATAGTCGCAGGCGGACTGTTTCTTAATTTTGGAAATATATTTTTGGAGGTTTCATGCGATGTCTCGCATTATGCTCTGAGAATAAAATGTGTGCAAATTTGGACGATTCCGGGTGTGAACTAATGTTTCGACATTTTCGAGGGTAGGGCTTGATGATGTTTTACCGGAATGCGTTTTTACGAGTTTAGTGCAAGAGTTTTTAGATGTTTGTGCAATAAAATAGATTTTGCAAGTTTTGCGTTTTCTTATTATCGAGAAAAATATCGAGTACAAGGCAAATATTTAAAATATCAAGTATAAGGCGAGTATTTAAAATGTGGGAGTATACGAGTATATGTATACGTACCCACTCCCCCCCCCCCATTTTTAGAGAGGGGATAGCTGAACTTGTCGTTTGGGCAAGCTGGCTACGTGCCTCTTTCGAGGATCAAGTCATCTCGTAGTTCAGTGTTTTGGCGGTGAGTGTTTCTACTCGGCCGTGTCTTTGTTGACTATCCTACTCGTGGTGATTGCGGCAAAGTCGATGTTTTTTTTGGGATTTTCTCCTCCGGTTAGGTTGTGGCGTTAGGCTCAGACGTATTTTCTTTTTCTTTGTTCAGAGTCGTTGCTTGGGGTGATGATTTTGGATCGTCTTTTTGAGAGACGTTTTCAGCCGGTGGCTGAGTGGTCTTTGCTCGTTTGTGTTTTACCATCGAAGTAGTCGTGATTTGTCTTATCTTGTGTTCAGCTAAAAGACAAAGTCGCGATTGTTTCTCGCTTCCCCAGAGCACAGCAGTTCCGTTTTGGGTTGGGAACTTAATGCCTAGATGGTAGGTCGAAGGGACTGCCTTCATGACGTTGAGCTAGGGAGTGCCCATGATTACATTGTAGATGGCGGGGTTCGATCCTTCCCAGTAAAACGCGGCGTGTTGGTAGTCAACGACTGCGAAGTCGACGATTTTTGTCACCTCCTTCGCCATGTCTGGGAGTTTAATCGATCCGAGAGTCATTTCAGTTACGCCAGAGAAACCAGTCAGCGGTTTTTGACAATTGTACAACCTCTTTTATTTCGACGTTCATTCTCCTGAGTGTGTCGTGGAAGATGACGTTGAATGTGCTCCCAATATCGATAAGCACTCTGGCGACCTCGAGATCATTGATCACGAGATCAATCACGAGTGGGTCGCAGTGGGGTTGGTCGATTTCGCCAGCTTCCTCCTCCTTGAAGGTGATGGAGTTACTTTGGTTATCCGAGGGTGGAGACCAGGCTGGACATCTCTTGCTTGCTTCTGCCTTTCGTTGATTGGCTTTGGTTGACGAGACCATGTCGCCACAAAACTGTAAACCTCCGATGATCATGTTAATCTTGCTACGGTTGCTGTTGTTGCCTTTCTCATCCTGCTTTCTTCCACGTTTGTCCCCTGCAGAGTTTTCGGTTTGGGGAGATTTGTCGTTTTTTGGAGGATGATTAGAATCGCGAAGAAGGTTCTTCACGCTTGTTACTCCGAAGAGTTCTCCCACGACTAATTTTGCTGCCAATCTTGCACTGAGAACTTTGCAATTAATGGTTGAGTGGACGCGAGTCTGATGCAAGTCGCAGAAGGCGTTCTCAACGTAATTGGAGTTTCGATTCCACGCATTGCCCGAGGTCTGTCCTTGCTCAGAACCGGAATTGATGGCATAGTTATGTTCCCCCTCGGTTTCTTCTCCTTCGCGATGGGCAGTTTTCTTGTTTTTCAACTTCTGATCTGAAGTCGGATCTCTCAAAGGATTTTTAACCAGTTTGTGCTTTTGTGACAACACCTTGGTCTCTTCCTCGATCATGATATAGTCAGTGGCCTTGTGTACCAGAGCGTCTTTCGAAGCGCGTCCACAGCTACCTTATCGCTGATCCCTCTGACTCTCGCCATAACGAGTTTGAATCGGTTGATAAAGTCGCGGAGTGATTCATCCTCCCTTTGAGTTAAGATCCATAAGTCTACATCGGAAGTTTCTCAGTTGATAAACTTCAAGTATTGCTTGAGAAACTCTGAAGCAATTTGGCGGAAGCTTCGGATGGAGTTTTGCCTAAGTCGGGAGAACTATTCGAGCGCTGCTCCATCAAGATTCTCGACAAAGAGGCGGCATTGGCCGGCGTCTCTTTTATTGTCTTTGAACTTGACCCTTCCCATCGTGATCACAAAGGCCTGTAGGTGCACTTTGGGATCATACGTACCGTTGTACATTGGTACCTTGATCTTTCCTGGATCTGATACCTTGGTGTTTACGATGCAGGGCGTGAAGGGAGTTTTACAAGCTTCCTCGAGTAGCTGGTCGATCTCGGGTGCGGAGCTAGTCACGTGATGGATCTGCGATTTCACCGCTTTCCGAGTCTTGGATCTTGGACTCATCCTTAGCATTTTTCCGAGTTTGTTGGTGTTTACTGCAAGTTTTCCGAGTCTGCTCTTCCGCCAGCTTCTCCTGCACATCCGCGTCTTGGTTCGAAGGCTCGGACTGACTGCTGGAATCCACGTAAACGCGCTCGATTTCCCCTTCCTCTTTGTCTTCTTCCAAGTGTGGAAGATCGCTTGGATTTTTCCGTTCTGACGAAGGGGTGATTTGGTCTGGATCTTGTTCCGACCGATTTTCCTGCGCGTTCGCAGACTGATTCAGAGGAGTCGCGAAGTCGAGTCTTCTTCCTCGGAGCCCAGTGGTCCCGCGAGGAAAGACAGCTCGGGTTCTTGTAGTTGAGGTTTCAACCTGCTTAGCGAGAGATCCCATGAGCTTACCTTGCTCTTCAAACCTTTTTCATAGGCGGAGATTAGTTTTTTCATCTCCTCGACCGTCGCGGTGTTGGGCTCAGTGTTAACCGCGGGAATGTTGGTCACAGGAGTATTGTCAACATTGTCACGACTCGAGTCGCCGTGAGGCTGTTGGTTGCTGATATCGTTGTCTGACATGCTTGACTGGGCGTTCTGCGGTTTCTAGAAAGATTAATCCGTAGTATACCCTCTTTCTAGTGCCAAACTGTGGGAATCGAAATTTGAACTGTCGATTGCCATAAACTTTAGGAAGTCAGGAAGCCCTAATTTTCCCAAGAGATCCCGGATAATCTGCTTTAAATCAAACGCGAGACAATCAAATGTTAAGAACAAACGAAATAACGAAGAATTGAATATAGTAAAAGAAGAATAAAAGAGATCTTATTCCGATTTTGCGTTTAAGTGTTTACAAGTAAGAAAGAGCCTTGGCCACAAGATCTGTTGGCGAGATCCTAGTTCTAGTAATTTAAGACTGCAAATCTCTAAATGAGTAGTAGCTTGATATCAAAAACAGAAATAAATGCCTATTGCTCTATGTTGCTATGAATGCTAAAAGTTCTATCTCCCTTTGTCTCCGGCCTCGCCTTCTCTCATATACTCCTTTTCAGGGCGGTTTGGCGTTTCCTTTTCTACCTCTGGTTGAGTTTATCACTTCGGGAATACTCTTTTTTCTCTCGATCTTCATGGTTATCTTCGGAAACTTTGCATTTATCTTCTGATTTCTTGATATTTATCTTTTTGTGAATAAAGATAGACCGACGTAAAACCATTGGGATTTGTTTCGTATGAAAATATAAGCGTGCTTTTAGTCGCGTTTTTTTGCCTTTCGGGCTGTTTTGCCGATTTTGAGCATTTTTCCGGTTTCTCTGAAAGACCATCTTTGATACGACGTCGATTTTAAGCATGGATTAAAAATTCATGTATATCTTAGGCAAATTTGGCGTTAAGCCAACCGTTGCCGTTTTATACGATCGGTTTGAACTTATTAGAAAAACGAGTCTTTGTATTTTTCCGATTTATCTGAAAGACCGTCTTTGATACAACATCAATTTTAAGCATGGGTTCAAACTTCTCGTATAGCTTAGGCAACTTTGACGTTAAGCCAACAGTTGTCGTTTTATACGATCAGTTTGAACTTATACAAAAAACGAGTCTTTGCTATTTTTATCGTAAAGTTCCAATGATTGAGACGAATTGAAAAGTATTTCGATCGCGACTCGAAGAGGAATACAAAGGAGAGGCACAGGTCGCCATATGGCAACCCAGGCTTGGAGAGCTGAGGTCGCCATATGGCGACCCGGTCTTTGAAGAGTTATGTCGCCATATGGCGACCTAGACTCGGAGAGCCTAGGTCACCATATGGTGACCCATAATCCTGGTGCGCAGGTTGCCATATGGAAACCCGTACCTTGCGTGTGGGTCGCCATATGGCACCCATGTTTTGCAACGGCGGGTCTCTAAGTGGCGACCCGTGTTTTCCGAGTTCGGGTCTCCATATGGCGATCCGTGCTTGCAAAGTGTGGGTCGCCATATGGTGACCCTTGCTTTCCGAGTGCAGGTCGCCATATTTCAACCCGTGCTTGCAGGGTGCCGGTCACCATATGAAGACCCATGCTTCCCAAGTGCAGGTCGCCGTATGGCGACCTATGCTTCTCGAGTGCAGTTTGCCATATGGCGACCCATGCTTCTCGAGTGCAGTTTGCCATATGGCGACCCATGCTTCTCGAGTGCAGGTCACCATATGGCGACCCATGCTTGAAGGGTGCGGGTTTCCATATGGAGACCCATGCTTCCCAAGTGCAGAACACCATATGGCAACCCGTTCTTGCAGGGTGGGGGCGCCATATGGCAACCCGTGCTTGCAGGGTGCGGGTCGCCATATGGCGCCCCGTGTATGCAAGGTGCGATTCGCCGTATGGTGACTTGCTTCTTGTGGCTTTATTGTTTTTTGAAAACTTTCATGAGGCGAAGCCTTGATAGAAGCATTTTCCGAGAACTTGAGCCTTTGATTTCGTCGTGACCGATTTTGATCCCAACAATGTCATTACTTTCCACTATTGCATGTAAAGAGGAACATTTTGGTGACACTACATGGGCACTTGTCAAGAGGATTCCATGAAAAGTCTGGCTATAAATAGGAACCTTAGGATGTGTTTATGAGAGTTTAGAAACCCTGTTCTTTCTCTCTTTAGAGATTTTTGTTGTTCTTCCTTGGGGAGAAATTGCCAAAAACTGATAAAACATTTTGAGTGTATGAGGTGAGTGTTAGGAGGCTTTGTAATGGCTGATCCTTAGACTAGGATCTATGGTGTGGTGCTGGAATGGGTGGTAAGGTTTTGATTTCATGTTTTAAAACCGTTTTGCACCCTTGAGCCTTAAGCCTTCCTAACTCGGTTTTTGGTAATAACTAGGTTGAAGCGGGTAGGGGAGTGTTTTGGCTGTGTTCGTGGCTTATCTCCTCTGTATGAAGACCTAGGTGGGTTCCGTTGATGTGTGTTGTATGTATTAACTGTTGTGGTTGCAGGGAAGAGCTTGGACCGAACGAGTCTTCAAGCAAAACCGAGGAGCGGTTTGTGTGTGAACCGCATGGGAGTGTGGTAGACTCCATGCGTGTGATGATTTTTGTACTTGAGTGATTGATTGTGTGTTTATATTGATAGCATGTTTTGGTTATTGATTATGAGTATTGATTTGCATGCTTGTCTAGATTGTAGTAAATCGCATACTTGTTGTAGAAATGGGGTAGCATGTTTATCTAGACTTGATTGGGTGTTGCATGCATTGATTTGAGAATGTGTAGCATGCTTGTCTAGATTTTGAGGTTGTGAAGCATGCATTGTGTTAATGATTTGTAGCATGAATATCGAGACGTTGTGGTGAATGGTATGGTGATTTGAGTGTTAACACTCACATGTCGTTTAGGGTCTATGCATATGTGATTGCATAGTACCGATTAGAATATGCATGTGCTTGCATATTGTGTTGAGTTTTTGATATTGCATGTCTGATTGCATATCACTAGGTTGTTAGAATGCATGTGTTGCACTGAGGTTTGTTGTTTAGTCTAGCACCATGTAGGTGGCTACGACTATTTTGTGTTGAGGCTGCATGTTGAGTCTAGCGTAACCATGTAGGTTAGCTAGGACTGTTGTGTTGTTAGCCTATTTGCGTAGAATAGTGCTTGTGTTTTGTGTTGTCTATTCCAGGTGGAGTAGGGCAGGCAACCCGTTGCTAATCCTTCAGGTGTGGGACACCTGATGGAGGATTAGTCGTGCTTGTGTTAACCCCGGTTGTATCTCGCTCGTGTTGCGATTATCCGTTGGTGTGTTGGACCATGGTGGTATCTCGCTCGTGTTGCGATTCTCCAGTGATTTGTGTGATATGTGTGTCCGGTGGTAATTGCTCGTGTTGCGATTTCCAGAAGCTGAGTGACCTCCCTCATCTGCTCGTTACCGTTAAGTGGGACGCGCCCATGGACGAGCACTATATAACGATGTATCCCGATGGTATAGCATTGGCTAGATGATTCTTTGGAGATGATGTTTCTGGCTATGTGACTCGTGTGTTCATAGTCGGGAGTGTTCAGTTGATGAGGCTGGAAGGTGTCTGCATGTTATGTGTTGGGATCCCTAGGATGTTGCAGCGAGTGCTAGCATCTGAATTGTTGAGTGTGTGTTTTGTGTCTAAGATTGACCCTAGACGGGGTGTTGAGTTCGACAAGTCATACGGCTGCCTTGGTCTTACGCGTCTAGTAGAGAATCTCCACTTAGTGTAGTAACATGCATTATCGTTGTTGTTCTTTCCGCATTGCATAACTGTTTGATTGTTTCATGTTGCTTAATCATGTGGTTGATTGGGTTGTTGGGTTGTTTGGTTGGGGTAAATTGTTGTTGTTAGTGAGGCACGGTTCCACTGAGTGACATTAGGTTGCTCATCCCCCATTGTTGTATATTTTTGCAGGTAACCATAGATGGTTGGGCGTTAAGTGGGTGTGGAGGACATGGCCTATAAATATTTACCGTGTTGTTTGCAAGTGATCAGAAGACAAGTGGTTTCTGTTTGTTTTTTGTTGAAGTTTTTTGGGTAATATTTTGATTTGATTTATTATTGTTTTGGATATCGTCGAGTTCTCGACATTTGTGAATTAAATAAAATGTATGTTTAATTATTAAAACCCTCATTTAACGCTGATAATAAAAGTCTTGTCCGGACTTAACACAACTCTCGGTCTTGGATCGGGTTTGCAATCCTTAGGCTGTGGTCGAGAGGAACTGTATCACGGTTGGACCAACTGGTTTTTGGCTCGATCGGCTGTGGTGCTCGTCAAATTGTGGCGCTTCCGGGTCATTCTGGGTTAGTCTGGCCTATGACGGTCCAGGGGTGTTACAAATGGTGGTATTAGAGCATGGTTGTACAACCATGGTTTTGTTTGCGAGCTTTTCAAAATGTTTTATCGAGTCAAAAGGAGTCGCAAACAGCATTATTAGGGAACTGGCACGTACTCTGCTTAGCAATTTTGAACCTTACCATTTTCCTGTTTTGCAGCGGATAGTGTCGGTGCTCGACAGTGGTGGAGAGAATTTTGTATGAGGTGTGCAGTGCGTGGGCTTAAAGTTTGGATGGCGCCAGGAGAAACTGGTTATGATGAATCAAGTGAGTCGAGTTCATCCAGTGCTTCGAGCGAATCAAGATTCTGACTTCGAGAATGAAAATGTTGTGGAAAGTATTGAGAGTTCTCATGTGACTGGTTCGTCGGAGTTTGAAGAGGCTGAAGTACTTGAGGAAATAGCGGAGGAGTCTGATCATTTTAAAAGCTTGGGTTTATTCCTGGATATGGAGACAATTCCACAATTCTCGTCTCCCACTTTCAGCTATATGTTTGGGAATGACAGCGGAGAGGAAGGAGATATGCTCATCAGTTCATCAGACATGGAGATCATTGTGCCATCTCCACCAGAGATCGTTGAGATATCATCTGACAGTACGATGGCGGTGAACATTGTTGATCGTTAAGATATCCTTTGACAACGGTAGATTCAGTGGAGGCAGTGTGATGAGTCATATGTAGAACCCGTACTACGAGTATCACTCTGAGCCGATACCAATGTCAAGTGACCCTGATCAATTCAACCCAACAGCTGAAGAATGAAGTAAGAGGTGAAAATGGAAGTGGATCAAGACTCTGAAGATGGAGCGAGAGCAAGGGAGAATACCCCAGTATGGCCAAGAGGAACATGTGGAACTTTGGGAGTGACTATGATGGGAACTACGAGTGGAGAACCATCACAGAATGCTATACCAACTTACACCTCTAGCAACGTCGCAGGGACTGAAGATTGTGGTTTATGTGGAGCAAGTGATCATCATGCTCGAGCGTGTACAACAGTCAGAAGTGAGCCAGATTTGAGCAACTTTGCGATTTACACTTTGTGTGAAGGAAGCAGACACTTTCCTGTGGAATGCCATAACTCTAATGTCATGCAGCCAGCGCCTACCTTTGTCATCCCTACAGCTCGTCCTGGTTGATCAGACCTATCCGCAACGAGGGGAAGAAACGGTAGGACCCGTGCTAGTGTTAGCTGTGGTAGTTTCCCTCATCGTTGAGCTTGTGTAAAGCTAAGGTAAGTGGGTGCTGAATCTACTCATTGTGTGTTTATGAGTTGAGTGTGTATTGTGTGTTGTGTTTTATATTATTGTTACAATTGTGTTTTGCTTAGCAATTTGTTATTGTTGTTGCGGGTGCAACTGTGTTGCTGTTGTGATAGCATTGTGGTGAGGATATTGTGATATCCTAGTAGCGATTGTTGATCTAGAGAGTAGATCTTTTCGCTGGGTTGTGGTAGGTTGGTTTTGCGTTAGGGTTGTGTTTTGTTTGGGCTGAGTCAGAACCCTAGAAACCCTGTAGCGCTTGTGTTTGAACCTAGAGTTAGGAAACCAACCTGTATTTATAGCCATGCATGTGAAGTGAGTTACTGTGGTGTCAAAAGGACCCCAACCTTGACATGTTGCGCCAAGAAGATGTGTGACCTTGCATTATGATTGAAGATTCAGAGACAGCACTGGAGTGATGGTCAAGAGGTGCAAAGACATAAAGGCGTCATTGGCACGAATGTCTGAGTATGGAGACTAAGAGACAGAAGATGTGTGACCATGAGTGGTCAGTAGTGTCTGAGTAGCAAGTGTGAAGATTCAGAGACGTCGTAGTGTGGTCGACAGTAAGTAATTTGATTCCCAGTGTGCGGTGTGAAAAGACCGAGTTGTCATCGGTGTTGTGATAATGAATGGTGTGAAGAGCGAAAGGCATCAGTAGAGATATGTGGTCGTAACCAGAGAAGTGTGAAGTGGCATGGAAGAGGAGAATGCTTACAAGTTCAAAAGATGATGTCAAGAGTGAAGACTGAGACAACAAATGTATAGTGTAGAGACAAGGCGGATGTGAAGCCAAGAAAATGTGGTTGGAAAGAGAGAATGGTGTATTGAAGATGGGGTTCTTGCGAAGAGATAACCAAGAAGAGGTAGGGATGTATTTGTTGCCGAGTTGGAAGTTGTTTCCAAGAAGGGGAGACATTGAAGGAAGATCATGAAGAGAAGCATGAAGCTTGATCATGTAGATATTTGAGAAGTGAGATGGAAAAAAATGGTGGTAGATGGTGGTATCAAATGGTGATGTCAAATGACAAATGGAAGTAGCAAGAGTTGGCGTGTAAAGAGGAAAGAGGATGCCTGAAGAAGCACAAGAGAGAAGTAGTCAATAGAAGAGTCAGTTGGATGATCTATTCAAGTTAACCTTTAAAAAGAAAAGAAATGGTTAGAAGTTTGAAGAAGTTTGTGAAGAAGTGCTGAGGGGAGATCATGAAGAATGATAGGCAAGTCAGTGAGTTGAAGTCGGTTGCGCAGTGAGGATCAAAGCAAATATAGGAAATATGTGAAAGATTGTTGTGAATACAAGAGGAGTCAGAGTTATGTTTGATTGTTGCATGTTGCTTAATCGTGTGGTTGCTTGTTGATTGGGTTGTTGGGTTGAGGGAAATTGTTGTTGTTATTGGGGTCTGGTTCCCACTGAGTGACATTAGTTTGCTCATTCCCCATTGTTGTATCTTTTTGCAGGTAACCATAGATGGGTGGGCGTTAAGCGGGGGTGGAGGACGTGGCATGTGTAGATTTGTTGTGTTGCTTGCAAGTGATCAGACGACCGGTGTTTTCTGTTTGTTTTTTGTTTAAGTTTTATGGATACCCTTTTGACTTGTTTTATTATGGTTTCGGACATCGTCGAGTTTTAGACATTGTTGAAACAAATAAAATGTATGTTTAAGTATTAAAACCCTCGTTTAACGCTGATAATAAAAGTCTTGTCCGGACTTAACAAAACTCTCGATCTTGGAACGGGTTGGCAAGCCTTAGGCCATGGTCGAGAGGGATAGTATCATGGTCAGACCGGCTGGTTTTTGGCTGGATCGGCGTTGGTGCTCGTCAAATTGCGGCGCTTCCATGAGCACCCAATGGATCACTTGGAGTGATTCGAGTATCTAGTGTCTGCTATCAAAGCTAATGGAGTCCCTGAGGACTATATGCTTTATAAGCTCTTCAAGTACTCACTTGCTAGAGATGCTTCATGTTGGCTTAAGCAGCTGGAACCATGATCTCTTCCGTCCTGGACTGACATCGAAAAGGCATTTATGCGTAACTTCTTTGATGATGTGCGAGCTGAAGACAAGGAATAAAATCTCTACATTCAGTCAGAAGTCTACAAGATCTTTCAGAGACTCCTGGGTTAGATTCAAGTCTTACCAGCGCGGTTGCCCACATTATGGATTCAGCCAAGAACAACTACTCAATACTTTCTTCAGAGGCATCGATTGGGTCTACCAGATTGGCTCTTGATACAGCTAATGAAGGGATCTTAAACACCATAAACCTAGAGGAAGCAACCAGACTCATAGAGAACCTGGCATCTAGCAACAACACCAAAATCACTGATCATGACAGATGGAAATCAGTTTCTGGCATGGACATGCAGCAGTTGGGTGAAGTCAAGGCAAAGTTGGATGGTGTCCATAAGCTCCTCATTCAGCAAGTCAGTTTTAAGGAAGTGGAAGATGTGGATGTTGAAAAGGAAAAAAGAAGAAGAGGATGTGAACTTTTTGAGTGGTGTTGGTTTTCAGAATCAGAAGTATGGGAACCTGAGCAACAACAGGAACTTCAATGGTTCAGGCAACTACAACAATCAGAATTCCAATTTCAGAAACCCTTCATCAACAACAACTACACAAGGAACTATGGAGCCTCTTCACACCTAGATATCCTGCCAGCAACTCAGGAGAGCAAACTGGAATCAATGATTGATCAAGTTCTTGAGGGCCAGCAGAAGCTGACTGTGGATTTCAATGGGAAAATAGATGATGTGTACACTAATCTGAATGAGAAGCTTGAAACTATCAGCACCCAGTTGAAGAAGCTGGAGACCCAAGTTGCACGAACTATTGAAGCTGTCAAGAAGCAGACTGCGTTAGCTAAGGAAAGAAATGAGATTGGATAGAGACACCACGTCAATGCCTTGACTGATGATGATTTTTGGAAAGTGGTGAAGCATGGGAAACTCCCAAAAGTACACTTTAAAGTCGAGACCTCCATGTCGATAGGCAGTTCGCACTGGTGTTGATCGACACATAATGCTGAGTACTGATCGATACCACATGTTAAGAATCATTCTACAGCAACAACTGAGCAACAATAGATGCCGATTGTCGTACATTGATCTACTACGCTGTAAGTTGAGCATCGATTTACAACTCAGTCAGAGCAACGATCTATGCAACCCGAAGAATCTGTCGGATCGTAACAAACTGCGAGCATCGATTGATGCCATCCAAATGACAATCAATACTATATTCCGCTCGAGTATCTCAGGCACTATTGCCAAGCATCGATCGACACCATATTTATGTCAATCGATACCCAACTTAGACTAGGCTGACGATTAATTGGAACCAATTCTCCAAATATGCTTGACGCCCTCCAGAGTATGATGAACTAGAACCATTAGTCTCCAGGGAGGCTGCTAGTGGACAGATTCCCATTGGGAAGAGGAGGAAAAACAAGATTCCTAAGCATCATAGAAGAGAAGCAACTAGAATGAGATGGATGGATTTACTAAGAGAGTATTGAAGATTCCTGATGATTAGTCAATCGATGAGGCCTATTACACTCATCACCTCTATATGTTCTTCAGAGAGAGACCTAGGAATCAGAGGAAGACATCTAGCGAATGTTTTATCAAATCAGAGACCTGAAAAAGAAGGAAGCGAAGCTGATTAAGAAAGGCTATCCTGGAAAGTTTGTTGTTCCATGCACTATTGCAGGACACGTCTATCAGAATGCACTCTGCGATACAAGATCTCCTATAAGCGTTATGCCTAAGGCGATGATAGAGCACTTGGGATTGGAGGTTGAACCTTCTATAGATTCTTTCACCTTTGTGGATTTCTCTAAGGTGAATTCAGGAGGCCTGATCAAAAACCTCAATACTCCCTGTATATTTTCATGTGATGGATATTAAGATAGGATGAACTACATCTCTACTGCTAGGGAGAGCTTTTATGGCTACTGTAGGAGCTGTCAACGATATGCAGAAAAACAAGATGTGTCTCACACTTGTTGATAGGGACGTTTTCTTTGACTTTGTCCAAGTTTCAAGAGATCACACGTCCTACACTGGACTGAGTTATGACCCAGGATTCGTAGCGACTTGTTATTGCAAATATTATGAATGGTACGATGTTGAGGAAGAAGCATCGATCGACACCCAACCCTCAGCACGGATCAACACCACCAAAGTTTCAGAGCAACTAGGAGAAATGACACTTGAAGCTGCAGACCCTCCTAGAGCACTATGATAGGGCCTGATATTTACCACTATGTGCCATTATATCAGCCCTATTTAGAGTCTATTATATGTTTTTGGAGTATGTTTTAGAGTATTTTCAGGTTCAGATACGTTTTGGAGAACTTTGGTAATTTGGGAGCTTTTGGAGATGCAGAACTGCGCAGATATGTCAGATGTTTAGCTATGGATGGAGACCTTCTCATGGTGATATTGAGATGAAAAGACCAAGTTGTCATCGGTGTTGTGATAATGAATGTTGTGAAGAGCCAAAGGCATCAGTAGACATATGCGGTGGTAACCAGAGAAGTGTGAAGTGGCATGGAAGAGGAGAATGCTTACAAGTTCAAAAGATGATGTCAAGAGTGAAGACTGAGACAACATATGTATAGTGTAGAGACAAGGCGGATGTGAAGCCAAAAAAATGTGGTTGGAAAAAGAGAATGATGTATTGAAGATGGGGTTCTTGTGAAGAGATAACCGAGAAGAGGTAGGGATGTATTTGTTGCCGAGTTGGAAGTTGTTTCCAAGAAGGGGAGAAATTGAAGGAAGATCATGAAGAGAAGCATGAAGCTTGATCATGTAGAGATTTGAGAAGTCAGATGGAAAAAAATGGTGGTAGATGGTGGTATCAAATGGTGATGTCAATTGACAAATGGAATTAGCGAGAGTTGGCGTGTTAAGAGGAAAGAGGATGCCTGAAGAAGCACAAGAGAGAAGTAGTCAATAGAAGACTCAGTTGGATGATCTATTCAAGTTAACCTTTTATATGAAAAGAAATGGTTAGAAGTTTGAAGAAGTTTGTGAAGAAGTGCTGAGGGGAGATCATTAAGAATGATAGGCAAGTCAGTGAGTTGAAGTCGGTTGCGCAGTGAGGATCAGAGCAAATATAAGAAATATGTGAAAGATTGTTGTGAATACAAGAGGAGTCAGATTTATGTTTGATTGTTGCATGTTGCTTAATCGTGTGGTTGCTTGTTGATTGGGTTGTTGGGTTGAGGGAAATTGTTGTTGTTACTGGGGCCTGGTTCCCACTGAGTGACACTAATTTGCTCATTCCCCATTGTTGTATCTTTTTGCAGGTAACCATAGATGGGTGGGCGTTAAGCGGGGTGGAGGACGTGGCATGTGTAGATTTGTGGTGCTGCTTGCAAGTGATCAGAAGACCGGAGCTTTTTGTTTGTTTTTTGTTGAAGTTTTATGGGTACCCTTTTGACTTGTTTTATTATGGTTTCAGACATCGTCGAGTTTTCGACATTGTTGAAATAAATAAAATGTATGTTTAAGTATTAAAACCCTCGTTTAACGCTGATAATAAAAGTCTTGTCCGGACTTAACATAACTCTCGATCTTGGAACGGGTTGGCAAGCCTTAGGCCAAGGTCGAGAGGGATGGTATTGTGGTCGGACCGGCTGATTTTTGGCTGCATCGGCTTTGGTGCTCGTCAAATTGCGTCGCTTCCAGGTCGTTCAGTGTTTCTCCAGACTAGGATGCTTCAGAGGTGTTACCAACACCCGATGCGATAAAGCCTTACAAACCAAGATCAAGATTTGGGCCCAAAAGATTACACAAATTACAAGAATGCTCCTGACAAGTTTTTACCTATATATATATTATGTGCCATTGTTTGGGCATTAGAGAGAGGTAGACAATTTTATTAGGGTTTTAGAACCTTAAGGTTTTGAACAGAAGATCAAGAACTTCTTCAGAGTATTGTATTGGAACTCCGGTTTTTCTATCTTTAATCTATCATGCAATTCATTTAGTTTATCTCGATTGTGTGCCCCCGCTCCCTATGGATTTGATCCCAAAGTGCTACATCCGATCTCTTATTTGAGAGAGAGTTGTCTCTAGGGTTTATTTGAGCTTATTAAATTTGGCACCGTTGCTGGGGAGCATTGGATTAGCCATTAGAATTAGATTTAATAGATTTAGTCTAGGTTTTATTTGCTTTAATTTTTTATTTTTTTTACTAATTAAGAAATTTTTTTCTTGCCTAATTTCAGGTGCATGCCCATCAGCACCAGAAGAAGCAATGAAAAAGATCTCTTACCACAATCAGACCCTACTCAATTTGAGCGTACCATCCGCAAGAAAAAGCGAGCAGCATTGAACGACAGACCTACTTCATCGATCGACACTAATTGCAGGACCGCAATGATCAACACTAGTTCATTAGAGGACCACTTCTGTAATGCAGCAGGTTGAAAGATAGACAATCAGAGGACTGAAATCTCTGATCCAGAAGCAGATGCATGATAAGATACTTTGGAAGATGTAAATGATGCAGCTAATACAATCTTCCAGATCAATTATATGCCAACAGAACTGCAATTCGTCCCCCTGCTTTCCAGAGGCACTATTTCGGGTTGAAGCATGCTTACTTGACTCTTGTGGGACAGACACCATTCCATGGTCTCTCACATGAGCACCCAATGGATCACTTGGAGTGATTCGAGGATCTAGTGTCTGCTATCAAAGCTAATGGAGTTCCTGAGGACTATATGCTTTGTAAGCTCTTCAAGTACTCACTTGCTGGAGATGCTTCATGTTGGCTTAAGCAGCTGGAACCATGATCTCTTCCGTCCTGGACTGACATCAAAAATGCATTTATGCGTAACTTCTTTGATGATGTGCGAGCTGAAGACAAGGAATAAAATCTCTACATTCAGTCAGAAGTCTACAAGATCTTTCAGAGACTCCTGGGTTAGATTCAAGTCTTACCAGCGCGGTTGCCCACATCATGGATTCAGCCAAGAACAACTACTCAATATTTTCTTCAGAGGCATCGATTTGGTCTATCAGATTGGCTCTTGATACAGCTAGTGAAGGGATCTTAAACACCATAAACCTAGAGGAAGCAACCAGGCTCATTGAGAACCTGGCATCTAGCAACAACACCAAAATCACTGATCTTGACAGATGGAAATCGGTTTCTAGCATGGACATGCAGCAGTTGGGTGAAGTCAAGGCAAAGCTGGATGGTGTCCATAAGCTCCTCATGCAGCAAGTCAATTTTAAGGAAGTGGAAGATGTGGATGTTGAAAAGGAAGAAGAAGAAGAGGATGTGAACTTTTTGAGTGGTGTTGGTTTTCAGAATCAGAAGTATGGGAACCTGAGCAACAACAGGAACTTCAATGGTTCAGGCCAAATGAGCAACTACAACAACAAGAATTCCAATTTCAGAAACCCTTCATCAACAACAACTACACAAGGAACTATGGAACCTCTTCACAACTGGATATCCTGCCAGCAACTCAGGAGAGCAAACTGGAATCAATGATTGATCAAGTTCTTGAGGGCCAGCAGAAGCTGACTGTGGGTTTCAATGGGAAAATAGATGATGTGTACACTAATCTGAATGAGAAGCTTGAAACTATCAGCACCCAGTTGAAGAAGTTGGAGACCCAAGTTGCACGAACTATTGAAGCTGTCAAGAAGCAGACTGCGTTAGCTAAAGAAACAAGTGAGATTGGACAGAGACACCACGTCAATGCCTTCATTGATGATGATTTTTCGAAAGTGGTGAAGCATGAGAAACTCCAAAAAGTAGACTTGAAAGTCGAGAGCTCCATGTCGATAGGCAGTTCGCATTGGTGTTGATCGACACATAATGCTGAGTACTAATCGATACCAAATGTTAAGAATCATTCTACGCCAACAACTGACCAACAGTAGATGCCGATTGTCGTACATCTATCTACTACGCCGTAAGTTGAGCATCGATTTACAACTCAGTCAGAGCAACGATCTATGCAACCCGAAGAATCTGTAGGATCGTAACAAACTGCGAGCATCGATTGATGCCATCCAAATGACAATCAATACTATATTCCGCTTGAGTATCTCAGGCACTATTGCCAAGTATCGATTGACACCATATTTATGTCAATCGATACCCAACTTAGACTAGGCCGACGATTAATTGGAACCAAATCTCCAAATATGCTTGACGCCTTCCAGAGTATGATGAACTAGAACCATTAGTCTCCAGGGAGGCTGCTAGTGGACAGATTCCCATTGGGAAGAGGAGGAAAAACAAGATTCCTAAGCATCATAGAAGAGAAGCAACTAGAAGGAGATGGATGGATTTACTAAGAGAGTCTTGAAGATTCCTGATGATTAGTCATTTGATGAGGCCTATTACACTCATCGCCTCTATATGTTCTTCAGATAGAGACCTAGGAATCAGAGGAACACACCTAGCGAATGTTTTATCAAATCAGAGACCTGAAAAAGAAGGAAGCGAAGCTGATTAAGAAAGGCTATCCTGGAAAGTTTGTTGTTCCATGCACTATTGCAGGACATGTCTATCAGAATGCACTTTGCGATACAAGATCTCCTATAAGTGTTATGCCTAAGGCGATGACAGAGCACTTGGGATTGGAGGTTGAACCTTCTAGAGATTCTTCCACCTTTGTGGATTTCTCTAAGGTGAATTCAGGAGGCCTGATCAGAAACCTCAACGTAGTAATTAGAAACTCCGTAATCCCTGTAGATTTTTATGTGATGGATATTAAGATAGGATGAACTACATCTTTACTGCTAGGGAGAACTTTTATGTCTACTGTAGGAGCTGTCTACGATATGCAGAAAAACAAGATGTGTCTCACACTTGTTGATAGGGACGTTTTCTTTGACCTTGTCCAAGTTTCAAGAGATCACACGTCCTACACTGGACTGAGTTATGACCCAGGATTCGTAGCGACTTGTTATTGCAATTATTATGGATGGTACGATGTTGAGGATGAAGCATCGATCGACACCCAACCCTCAGCACCGATCGACACCACCAAAGTTTCAGAGCAACTAGGAGCAATGACACTTGAAGCCGCAGACCCTCCTAGAGCACTATGATAGGGCCTGATATATACCACTATTTGCCATGATATCATCCCTATTTAGAGTCTATTATATGTTTTTGGATTATGTTTTAGAGTATTTTCAAGTTCACGTACGTTCTGGAGAACTTTGGTAATTTTGGAGCTTTTAGAGATGCAGAACCGCACATATATGTCAGATGTTTAGCTATGTATATAGACCTTCTCATGGTTATATTTATCTGATATTTTGAAACAAGATATAGCTTTGAGTTAGATTTCCAATGCCACCGGTATGAGGTCAATCAGGATCTTAGAGCCAAAGTTATGCATGTTTAATTGGAGAGTGGTATGTCTGCCTCGCGAGAGGAAGATGTCGAGAAGATAAATGAGTGTCGATCGACATCACAGCCTTTCTGTCGATCGAAGGTGATCCCAGAAGACAGGCACGACTTGTTTTACGACCTACTTAAGCCCATAAACCATCATAAATTCCTAGAATGCCTTTGGACGACTTTAAACCCTATTTATATGTTTTCTAAACCATTGTTGACGGGTACACAGAAACAAACACTTAACAAAGCTTTCTTTTATTCATTGTTCTACGGTTAGGAGAGAAGGGAGGAACTCCTTCAGAGTCTTCCTGGAACTCCTTGGGTTCTTTATATTATATATAATATATTCATCTATGATTTATGTGACAAAGATCCTGTTTGAGTAGATCTCTTGTTAGGTTTAGGGTTTACTAATGGTATTGATGGATTAGCCAAACAATAGAATTGCTAGGTTGATTATTAGATCCATCAATATAATTTTGTTTATTGCTTGTGTTATAGAGTAGCTAACTAGAACCATGATCATAGGATAGTTAGGCGCAAGAGAGAGCATGGTCTACTACCAGAATTAATCATGGTTAGCTAGGTTGCTAGAAACAAACGAAAGTTGATTTAGTTAATTTAGTGAACTCAAGAGACCATCGATCGACGCATGATCATTGCCATCGATCAACAGTCATTCCGTGTCAACAAGCAAGAGCTGAGACATCGGATATCGAGTTCTATAATTAATACCCTTAGCTTCTATCCTCTATAATCTACTTGCATGAACCCTTGATCTGGCTATTTACTATTATTGTTTACTTACCAATCAATCAATTATCTGCTATAGTTTATTTACTGCTTATTAATTTATTTGCATAGCTTAATCGCGACTGTATTGAGTTTATTGTGTTCCCACGTTCCTTGCGGATTCAATCCCTAAATTCTACAATTTGACCTCTCCTGGCTAAAGTAGTTCGTAGGGTTACTTTTATAGAGTTTGCATTGAAATACATAAAAACCCTCCAGTCAAATTTAACGCTATTGTCGGGGAGCAAGGATTCGCCATTAGACTCAATTTGTTTGATTTAGTCTGGACACAAAGTTCTGAATCAGTTTTTATATTAGTACCAGGAAGCAATGAGGAGTTTGATTTGGGTTCTTCAAAGAAGAAGCCTGCTGATTCACGCACGATCCATAAGTCTGAGAGCGCAGTCGACACCCTCCAAGCAGCGACCGCTAGCAAAGAGAAACAAGTATCGATCGACACCAATACTTCACCGTCGACTGATACTAACATCAAGAAATCGATTGACACCAACACTTCACCATCGACCGATACTAACATCATGACGTTGATCGATGCCCACACTTTGCCATCGATCGTTACTATTTGCTAGAAGTTAGAGAAAGACGAGGGGGTTGTAATCCCTGAGCATCAATCAATATCAAAATTGATCATGCCTACTCAACTCTATGTTAACAGGTATGCGGTTCAACCTCGAGAAATTCAGGGGATCGACGGCCAGATAAGACCTGCATACTTTAATCATGTGCGCGAGCACCCCTTTCATGGCCTTCCCCATGAAGATCCCATGGACCACCTTGATACACTAAAGGATTTTGTGTTTAGCATCCTAGAGCATGAAGGAACTACATACTATTTCCTCTACAAGTTAGTTAACTAATCTCTCTCTGGGAATACAATTGTTTGGCTGATACTTCTACCACCAGGATCTCTCACTACCTGGAACGATGTCAAGACTGCGTTTCTCTTTTTTTTTTTTGATGATTCAAAGACCGAAGAGCTAACAGATAAGATTTTGACACTCTCTCAAGGACCTATTGAAGGGTTCAGAAGTTCTTGGGACATATTTAGGGGGTACCAAAAAGACTGTCCACATCATGGTTTCACAGAGGTTCAACAGCTGAGATTCTTCTGCAAAGGTATTAATGTGCAGTGTCATTGAATGCTGAATCAGGCAAGCGATTGAAACTTTGGAACCAGGACTCCAGAGGAAGCTAAGAGACTGATTTAGAACTTTGTGTCTAGCAACAGTATCAGGAATATGGATACTCACAAGATGCAATCAGGTGTTATGAATAATGACAAGATCATTGAGGACGAGGACAAAACTGATTTTGTACATGAAGTCTCGTTGGTGGAACAGGCTACAAAAGAGGATGAGAATCATATATATCAAAGGATGGAATCTATTATGGAAAGAGTCATAGAAATTCAGCAGATGACAAGTTCATACTTAAATCTGAGGTTGGATTATATCCACAAAGAGCTGAATAGAAAATTTGAAGCCTTGGACGCCCATGTCAAGATCCTAGACACCAAGGTTTTTCAGACAGCAGAAGCTGTAAAGAAGCAAGAAGCTCTAGTTAAAGATAAAGTTGAGGAGAGCAAGAGGCATCATGTTGATGGCATTTTAGATAATAACTTTGGGTAAGTAATAGAGCATGAGAAGCTGGAAGAAAGTGTTTTTCTAGTCAAAAGTTCTATGTCCTTTGGTAGCTCGCACTGGTGTCGATCGTCACCATCAGCTGAGCATCGATCGACACCAATTGAAGATTGCATAGGAATAGTAAGAATTCAGAGTCACTCAGACTTCGCCACTCGACACCTGCATCCTTCCAGCTTGTACTGTATTAAAATGCACGCCATCGATCGACACCAACAAGATGACATCAGTCGACATCAACATGCGACCAACAATCGACATCAGCAGCCGACCATCGATCGACACCCGCCATTTTCAAGCCTAAATGCACACCGCTCATCAGAAAGGCCAATAGTGAACACCAATCAGAAGGATGCCGATACACAAGAACAAGGGCAATTGATCCCAGCTGAAACCTCTTTTGTTGGTAATATTGATCGATGGTACACACCACATATCGATCGACGCCAACAAGACGACATCGGTCGACACCAATGGGCGACAAACAATCGACAACAGCAGCCAAGCATCGATCGACACCCAAAGGAGAGCATCGATCGACAAACACCACCTGATATCGATCGACACCCATCATTAGATGAAGAGTCAGGGTACATGATTGAACCAAACACGGTTGAGGAGAGAATGCACGAGTCCAAGGGTTCACACCTTGCTATTCCAGAACATTTGCAACCACCTATTTCTGTAAAAGAAGTTGCTGGATTCACAAAAGAGTGAACTTGATACATGACCCTGTGAAGTTTGTGGTTCCTTGTGCCATATTGGAAGTTGAATTTCCTATCCCACCAAATAGAGGTACGCATCTAGATTCCTAAAGCGGGGTAATTGATGATCATATGTTTGTACTAGTTTCTTAGAGAGGGTCGAGATGTAGAGGTGAAGACGATGAAGGGCCAGCAGAAGCAGCATCGATCGACACTGACCAGATACCATCGATCGACACCAGGCACATATTAGAGAAGAATGAGTTTGATGTGTGTGGAAATCATTCTAAAAGGGACACCACAACAAAATCAGACAAGTCTAGGGGAAACAAGAGGAATTGAAAGAAGAGGAAAAGGACCAAGGACGGTCCTCTGTTGTGATTGATTCCCCACTTCTCTGATGGTGTCAGTAAGTATAGAGTGCGCATCAGATGCTTCTCGCAGCCATTTGCAAAGATTCGAGCACTCCTTATTGCTGAGATGATAGACAAAGGAGAAGAGTCTATGGAGGCTTTCACAAAAAGGGTGATGAAGCTGAAGACATTGGACATTCGGAATTGTTTTGGAGCAAGTCCCTAATCTCATCAGAACTGAATCAGAACTCCAAAATATCAAGCTAAAAGACTAAATAAGCGCTGAGTGGGAGGCAACCCACTGTTTAGTAAGTTTTTAATTAGTTTTTGATTATATTAGTGTAATTTTGGATTTTATTTTATTAGTGAAGCTGTTTAAAAAAAAAAAAAACCCGAGGAAGATAGTATGCATAGAGCATCGATCGACACTTGATTACTGTCGATCGACAGAGCAACCCTAGTATCGATCGATCGCAACTTAACTGTGTCGATCGATGGTCACCATCAGCAAGCAGGTATACCGTTTTCCTTGATTAAATTTTGTCCTTATGGTTTATTTTCTTCACCAATCTCGGACTGTATAACACTGGTGATAGTGTTGTTTATGTCCGGAGGAGGTTTACTAATATTGTTTTCTATTGTGAGTCTTATACTTACAAAAAATGAAGAAAAAGAAAGCATAAACCTACAGGTGCAATATCGATCGACACCATAGAGGCACCATCGGTCGACAAAAGATCGCGACCATCGATCAATCCTACCTGCCTACCATCGATCGATCCCACCTGCCTACCATCGATCGACGCTCTCTTACAGAGAGAGGTATCAGGTTTCCTACTTAACTATTTACTTATGACTTAATTTTTCCTAACCAATCTGGGGCGGATTAAACCGGGGACAGTGTAATTTAAATAAGGCGGAGGTTCGCTAACGCTATTTGATTTGTTTTGAGTTTTATTTGCTATATATATATAAGTTTCCACAAAGTTTTATTGAGTCAAGAAGGAGATTATGATCAAACATTTATTATTGACTAGCCACACTTTAGCACCATTCTTAGAAGGTTGTTTGCATAAATTATTAGAGATACCAATGTGGATCATCCTGCCACTATATCACACTTGGTTAGAAAGTTTGAAGGAACCGAATCTGATTTCGAACACTAATCATGATATTATTTGATTGCTTTGGGGCTTGGTATACACTGGATTGGATTCCTTCTGCAAGTCTGTAGGTACAAGTCATTGCACCTTTAGTTCTCTTCTCTCTCTCTCTTCAGCATCTACTTAAAAGCTTAAAAGATTGAGATGACTTTCCGAGATGCAGAGGGGTAGGTACATTACCAATGACCCCACTATTTTAATTTGGAGAAATGATCACACATTATTGGAAGTGAGGGGTAGGTAAATTACCAAGGATCCCACTATTCGCCTTCAACTTTGCCCAAAAAGAAAAAGAAAAAGAAAAGAATAGAATAAAAAGAGAAAATCGAAAAATAAGATGGCATCATTGTCCATTAAGTTTGACATCTAAAAGGATTTAGAGAAGAGAGAAAAGAGGGAAGAAATGGATCTGAGAAGACTTTGTGCCTAGTTGTTGAGATATTTGCAGAGGTAAGAATCCATGTGTCCTTTGATTGATACTGCCAAGGTAAAGCATGCACTTTTATTTTATGCAAAGAAATGAGATCAGTAGAGGGGCGAGTCAAGCTAGTATTTCCTAAGTTGTTGGTAGAATGGATTTGGTTGCTATACTAGGATAGGGTACATAAAGTTTCTCTGTGATTGACTTGATAGGATGTTGTTGCAACAAAGACGGTGATAGTTATACTTAGACATTATGTCAGTCTCCGCTTTTCAAAACCTCTTTCACATACTTTGTTTGCTTGAGGAAAAGCAAAAGGTTAAGTCCGGGGGAGTTGATAGGGCCTGATATTTACCACTATTGTGCTATGATATCAGCCCTATTTAGAGTCTATTATATATATTTTGGAGTATGTTTTAGAGTATTTTTCAGGTTCAGGTACGTTTTGGAGAACTTTGGTGATTCTGGAGCTTTTAGAGATGCAGAACTGGGTAGATGCGTGAGATTTTTAGCTATGGATCGAGACATTCCCACGGTGAGATTTAGATGATCTTTTGGCACAAGATAGAGCTTTTTGTTAGCTTTCCAATGCGACTGGTATGAGGTCAATCAGGATCCTAGAGCCAAAGTTATGCCCATTTTACTGGATAGTGGTCTGTCTTCCTCGCGAGTGGAAGCTGTCGAGAAGATGAATGAGTGTCGATCGATGGCACAGACTTGGCGTCGATCGACAGTGATCCCAAAAGACAGGCCCGACTTGTTTTATGGCCGACTTAAGCCTAAAAACAATCATAAATTACGAGAATGGCGACTTAAGCCCATAATATATATATATATATATATATATATATACTATTCATCTATGATTTCTGTGACAAAGATTATGTCTGAGTAAATCTCTTGTTAGGTTTATGGTTTATTGATGGTATTGATGGAATAGCCAAACACTAGAATTTCTAGGGTGATTATTAGATCCATCAAGATAATTGTGTTTATTGCTTGTGTTCTAGAGTAGCTAACTAGAACCATGATCATAGGATAGTTAGGTGCAAGCGAGAGCATGGTCTACTACCATAATTAATCATGTTGAGCTAGATTGCTAGAAACAAACGATAGTTGATTTAGTTAATTTAGTGAACTCAAGAGACCATCGATTGGCGCAGGATCATTGCCATTGATCGACGGTCATTCTGTGTCAACAGGCAAGAGCTGAGACATCAGATATCGATTTCTATGATTAATAGCCTTAGCTTCTATCCTCTATAATCTACTTACCTGAACTCTAGACCAAGCTATTTATTATTATTGTTTACTTACCAATCAATCAATTATCTGTTATAGTTTATTTACTGCTTATTAATCTATTTGCCAAGCTTCTTCACGACTCTATTGAGTTTATTGTGTGCCCATGCTCCATGTGGGTTCGATCCCTAAATACTACAATTTTACCTCTCTTGGCAAGAGTAGTTCATAGGGTTAATTTGATAGAGTTTGCATTGAAATACATAAAAACCCTCCTGTCACACTACCATCACGACCTGATATGCTCACACCAGAGGAGTACGGAGTCTACAAAGACCAGTGGGGAGACGCGATAGCTAAAGATGGGAGAACCATCTTTCCTGACATTCTTGAGTACGCTGAATAAATGGGAAGTTCTTACCTGAGCCTACCTCAGTACAATGGCATTTCAAAATGAGGAAACCAGATCAACAACAGTTTGTCACCAAAAGAGTGCTTGAAGAAATGATAGATGGAGTTTCCACATCCAAGGAGAGAATGATGGATGACAGCAATATGAGACTGGATGGAATCTATTATCCTCTTGAAAGCAGCATCAAATGGATACACAAATGTATGGATGATCTCAAGGAGAGATTGTAAGAAGTAAGCAATGCTTTGGAGAAGCTGCAGAGACAAACAACCAAAGGAGAAAGGGCCATAAGAAGCTTTGTAGGCACCTAAATTGAAATGTCTGAGGAAGATGTAGAGACTTGTTTCCCAACAAAGTCTTCTTCTCCTTATGGCCACTAGTCTCAAGGACTTATAAACGTCAAGCTATATACTATAAACAAGCGCTGAAGGTTAGACAACCCATATTTAGGTATTCTACTTAAGTTTTTATTTTGATTTTTACTTATTTTCAGATTTAATTTGTTTTCAGATCCAAGGAAGAAAACTGTGTAACGAGCATCGCCCGACACAATCCATGTACCGGTCGATACCACTCGAACATGAGTGTTGCTCGACACCATCATATTGTCGATTGATACTTATCACAGAAATAGGTTACCTGATTCCTTGTTAACTACTTTTACTTATGATTTATTTATCTTCTCGGAACTTATACTGAATAATATTGAGGACAGTGTTGTTTAAGTCTGAGGGAGGTGCTTATGAATATCTTGTTTTTGTTTTTGATTTATGTCTTGAGTCTTAAAAAGTTTTATTGTGCCAAGAAGGGTAAAATGATAAATTTTCTGATTTCTATTTGTATCTAACCTTCTCTATCACCATCTTAGATTTATTGATTGCAGAGTGTACTAGATGGAAACACCGCAGTGGATCACCTACCACAAACACTTACAACTACTAAGAATGCCTGGAGAAACCAAAGCTGACTTTCAACCATAATCAACTACATCAGCTTGTTTTGAGGCTTGGTATACACTTGATCAGATTCCTCCTACAAGCCTGAAAGGTAAAAGTCTGTATGTTACTAGTTCCCATCTCTCTCCCCTTCGATTTTATAAGAATTCGAACAGGATTTGGTGGGTAAAACCATTAAGGCTTGATTCATAAAAAATCTAGTAAGAAATAAAGTTCAAAAAGAAGTGATCAGGATCTGGTGGCTACAACCATTAGAGTTTGATTCATAGAAGTTTGTCCAAATATCCCATTCAATTAAAAAAATAAAATGATACCATGCAAAGGAGAGAGACATTGACTTAGAGAAGTGAGAAGAAAGAGAGGAAATGGATTAGAAAAGGCTGCATGTTGGTTCAAATACTTGTCTCAGTAAGAGTCAATGTGTCTTGTGACCGATACTCCCAAGATTTAACCTGCACATTTACTTGCATAAATGAGGTTAGTAGAGGGGTATGTCAGGAGCTATTAGTGGAGCTGTGTGGTGTATGGTATGGTTGCTAAGCTAGTGTGTAGTACATTGAATCAATTATATGGTCAGTAATTATTCACTACATTTATATAGAAGAGATTGGTAATACTTCTAGGAATTATTTGAGCCCCCGCCGTTTTCAAACCTTTTCCAGAGATTATTCTATGTTTTCCTTGAGGAAAAGCAAAATGATAAGTTTGGGGGAGTTGATATACTATGCATTTGACCACTTTTTATTGAATAGTATATTTTTATTTAGAGTCTTTATGTTATGTTTGGAGCCTATTGTAGTGTATTTACAGCTTAGGAACATTCTGGACGTTATGGAGTTTATGGAGCTAAATGGAGCTTAATTTGAGCCAAACTCGTATTTGAGAAAATGAAGAGGAGACATAGTTGATATCCAGAGGAAGTGTCGGTCGACACTCATACTTGGTGTCGATCGACACCCGATGCGAGAAAGCCTTACTTACCAAGATCAAGATTTGGGCCCAAAAGACTACACAAATTACAAGAATGCGCCTGACGAGTTTTTACCTAAGATATATATTTTGTGCCATTCTATGGGAATTAGATAGAGGCATAAAATTTTGTTAGGGTTTTAGAAGCTTAAAGTTTTGGAGAGAAGATCAATAACTCCTTCAGAGTATTGTATTGGAACTCCAGTTTTTTTATCTCTAATATATCATAGAATTTATTCAGTTTATCTTTATGTCTTCTTTGATTATGTCTGAGTAGTAACCTTGTTAAACTTAGGGTTTGAATGGTATTGATGAATTATTGATGTTAGAACTGCTTTGGTGATTAATCTGAATCCTTCACAGAGTTAGGACTTACTGCTTGCATTATAGAGTGGCTAACTAGGATCATGAATTTGGAGTTGACAACTGAGAGAGCAGGCTCATACCTGATATTAATTATTTAGAGGAAGGTTATTATAAACGAGCGCTAGCTGGACAATTTAACTGACCTAGTGAACTTATCGATCAAAGCTTAAATCTTGTTTGGAAGCGTATTAATCGACACCCTATAGGTGTATCGATCGATACTCGTTTCGTATGACACGCGAAAGTGTGGACACATATACAAACTCATAGACTCGCAGTGAGAGCTGGATATCTTACATTATTATTTGAGTTCTAGGATTGATTATCACATGCACTTAGCAACTATATCATTATTAGGATTGCCTTAACATGAAAGTCTAGCTTCTATGTTATTTTGTGAACTTAACCAATCTATCTTATTTACTTCCTACTATTATTTGATGTCTTAATCATTTACTTGCCTAGCTTAAATTTATATTTAATCTATTCTATTGTTTTCCCCTGCTCCCTGTGGATGATCCATAAGTGCTACATCCGATCTCTTATTTGAGAGTTTTGGTTCTAGGGTTAATTTGAGCTTATCAGGCTGCAAGAGCTGTCGGTGAGTTCTCTAGTTCTAGCCACCTAAATACTAACCCTAGTTTGAGTAGCAACTCGATAACAAAACACGAAAAAGATGCGAGAAATATTTTTATTGATTTTGGATTGGACTTTATGAAAGGCTGCTTGTGTACCCGTTTCGAGGATCAAGTCTAATGTAGTTCAGTTTACAGAGTTTGAATAATAGATCAAACTGCATGTTCGATTTTGTCTAGTAATCGAGGACAAGACAAAGAAAACCAAGCAAGAAAGCGGCTGGTCTCGCTTTCATGGCTATTATATGTTTATTTTATGTTTTGCTTGAGGGAAATAAAAGGATAAGTGTGTGGGAGTTGATATATCATTGTTTTACCTGTTTCTATCCATGATATAAGTCTGTTTTTGAGTCTTTTATATGCATTTGGAGTTGTTTTAGAGTATTTTCAGGTCTAGTTACTTATTGGACGTGATTGGAGCTTTGAGGAAAACTCTCCTGAAAACTTAAAGTTGGAGTATGTTCTTACAAGAAATGTCGATCGATTCCACTTGAATATGTCGATCGACACCCTATCAATCCCCAAGTTTAATGATGATTTAAAGAAATTGCAATTTTTGCCCAAAAGTCCCAGGAATCGCACAAGAAGTCCCTGGCCGAGTATTAGACTATATATGAGGGTTTTCAACAGTTTTGTAACCTACCCTTCATATTATTATCAGAGAGAGAGAGATAGGATTATGTAGAGAGATCTGAACTCCTTCAGAGAGAAGATTTTGAACTCCCTTTGTTTCTCTACTCTTTATGCTTCTTCTATTCAATCTATGATATTTGTTCAGACTATTATTATAGTATGTATGATTATGTATGAGTAATTCTATTATTAGAGTTAGGGTTCTTCAAAAGTTACTTAATGGTTTTCTAAATCTGTACTATTGTTAAAGAAATTAACTGGGTTTTCATCTAGTAGATCTTATTGCTAAGCTTAGGACTGATCACCTCAAACTTACATCTTAGGACAATGGGCAAGCGATAGCATAGTCTATTTCCTGATTTAAAACGTAGATGAGCTAATTAACTAGGTGCATACAAGATTTGGTCTAGGTGGTTAGAGAACTTATATTGTTCGAAAACAGGAAATATATTGTTCCTAGGGTCTACAACTGAACTTCTTATTTGAAAGAGTATCTTAAGGTTAATTTGAGCATATGAAACATACACTTTACAACTGTTTTTTTGGTGGTTAATTAGTTATAAATGGAATGTTTCAACAAATTATCAACGATAACTGATTTGTTGTAAATCCCCCGTTGTAACAGACTATTCACCGTACATTCCTTGTGAGTATTACGACAAACGAAATTCATCATAAACACCATGCATATATATTCGTCGTAAACTTGTAGTTAACCTACGAGGAAAACTTCCGTTGTAAAATCCTCGTAAAACTTTGTTGTAAGGTAGTCATGAAATTTCAAAGTTATTTTGTAATTTGTGATTCGTAAATGTTATGCCTAATTTACATGGATGCTGATGTTGAATCCTCCTAAACTATTGCAACAAATTTACTTGAAATCACATGTAAATTAATCATAAAAATTACAAGTAATTAACAAGCACGAACTCGTACAGTCCTAGTAAATGTAACTACAAATTTACTTCGATTGTTAAATTTTTTTAAGTATAAAATATTTAAAATTATAAAATATAGAAAATTTGAGATATATAATTTTATAAATATGAATATTTGAAACTTATAACAAAAATTTGAAACTAAGAAACAAGGTTAACGGTTGAAGACTGATGTTGGGGATAGATTACATCTATCCGACATAGGTCCATTTTGACGCGATCTCGGCCCAAGAGAAAGATCAAAGTCGGCCCATAAGACCTAGAACCGACTTTAGGAACCAAGCTGGTGTATATATAAAGGAGAGAAGTCGGAATCAAGGGACACATTCACACATATACAATCAGAGCTATCTAGAACTAGGGTTACCAAACAACTTGTTTTTGCTTTGTTCTTCATAAAACCTTCGACTTTATTCAATATATATATCTTTGATCTGTTCTCAAACTAGTCTCTTTGATAACCGACCATCGAAATCGATTACCAATCGAGGTATACCGATTTCAGATTCAACAATTGGCACCGTCTGTGGGGATTTCAGATAGTAGCGATCAAGAACACCGATAAAAACGATGACGAGATCTCCGATAAATCAAACAGGTCAACAGCCAGTCCACCTCAACACCGTCTTGACATCTCTCGTCGCTGTGGTACAACGACTCAATCAACAAGACGCCGCAAACAAGGCAACGCAGGAACGTTTAGACGTAATCGCCGCCACGTGCATACCGCCTACGCAACCGGGCGATTAAGATCCTGAAACAGTCAGAAGACGTTTGTTTCAAGCCACAGCGCGAGATCAAGCAGCCAATCAAGCAACTAACAAAGAACTCCTTAGCCTTCTAGGGACAATTTAAGACATGTCATCTCGAATCCATCAAGCTACAAGCTTTGCACTGGAAACCGATCGAGTCTTGGAAGCAATTCAGAAAACTCCTTTCACCAAGAAAATCACTGATATCCGAGTCCAGCACCAGGATAAACACAGGATCCCGTCTTTCCGCGGCGACTCCGACCCTACTGACCATATGACCAGTTTCAACATTACTATGGGCTGAGCTCACTTCACCGCAGAGAAACGAGATGCCGGTTATTGTCAACTCTTTGTTGATAATTTAACTGGGCCAGCTGATATAGCCTATTTATTACCAATTTTAGGCCATATTCTAGGCTCTATTTAGAGTCTGTTATGTGTGTCTAGGCTATGTTTTAGTATATTTACAGGTCCAAGAACGTTTTGGAGATATATGAGATACTTGGAGCTCTTGGAGAATTTAGAAGAGAAGAATCCGTAGTTGATCATCTAGGGAGTCGACGAAGCCATCGATCGATGGATCACACACGGCATCGACCGATGATCTGAGCTCGAGAGCGATCGATGCAGCACACTTGCCATCGATAGATGATCAAAGCCCAAGACAGATAGACAAAAATACCATGGACGAGTTTTGACCTAGAATTAGGGTTTTATATTTATGTCTTGAAAAGAGACAGAGAAAGAGGAGAGACATAGCATTTTTAGTTTCATTTTGTATTAGGAGAGAAAGGAGAGACTCCTTCAGAGTCATCCTGGAACTCCTTCGGTCTTTATATTTTATATCATATATATTCTATTCATATATGGTTTTTGTGACAAAGATCATGCTTGAGTAGTTACTAATTAGATTTACGGTTGTATGATAACATCTATGGATTAGCCCGAAAATAGGATTGTTAGGTTAAGTTAATATCCATCAATTGAGTTGTGCTTAATGCTTGCATTCTAGAGTAGCTAACTAGGATCTCGATGATAGGACATGGACAACTACAAGAGTAGGTTCTGTGACAGAATAGATTATGTTGAACTAGGCTGTTAGTTACATGCGAGAGCTGGTCTAATAAGGCTGGTGGACTTATCAAATCTTGTCCACACTTCCTTCTAATTACACCGTCGATCGACACCAGGCCTCAGCCGTCGATTGATGGTCATTCTTTTTGCTCGCATACGAGAGTTGGTTTTAAAAGGGTCAGAATAGTTAACATGTGAGTTCTAGAATATTTACATTTCGTGCCTCCTATCCATTATAATTCATTAAACTTGAAATCCTAGATCTAGCATATTTACATTTATATTTACATCTAGAATATTTCCATATTTGCATTAGTAATATATTTCCATATTGCATCTTAATTCTTGACAAGGAATATTTCCTTAATCTGGTCATTCATTACTAATATATATATTCACATAGCTTAGTCTTTAGAAATAAGAAATCTATTGTGTGTCTTTGCTCTCTGTGGATTCGATCCCTAAGTACTACACCTAATCTCTTTTGACAAGAGTATTATAGAGTGTGTTAAGATTAAGGTTAATTTGGCAGTAGATTGTTTAGGATATGCATTACCCTGCTAGAACAAAATACACACCATGTCAAATTTGGCGTCGTTGCAGAGGAGCATAAATCGCCATTAGATTTAATTTCTAGGATTTAGTCTAGGGTTATTGTTTATTTTCCAAGTTACTGATAATATTTCTTTTTCTTGTTTCAGGTACATGCAAAGAAGCACCAAAAGCAACAAAGGACAACAATTGATAGCGCTCTCTGACCCTGACAGAATTGAACGCTCAATCCGTAAAGAAAGACGACAAGCATCGATCGACAACACTAGTATCGCGTCGACCGACACCGACCCACATTCATCAATCGACATCAACATCACTTCATCGACCGATGCTATCCGCTTAGCACCGATCGATGACATCCAACCCGCATCGATCGACAGACACATACGAGTTTAGATGGTTGCTACCTTGATACTGATTAGGGATGAGAACGGAGACCTGCGTGACCCTGACGGTCACTTGTGTAATGCAGCAGGTCAGGAGATAGACGATAAGGGGACTATAATCCTTGATGCATAAGCAGAAGCAGACGCTACAGAAGCTCAACCTGAAGCTAATGCCCAAGCTGCTCAGAGAAAACTCTCTGACTACAACCGTCCAGACCAGTACTATGTCAACAGATCCGCCATTCGTCCTCCTGCTTTTTAGAGACACGATTTTGAAATCAAGCCCGCCTTCTTCGGACTTGTAGCACAAACACCCTACCATGGGCTGCGACATGAGCACCCTATGGATCATCTGGAGTGATTTGAGGATCTAGTGACTACCATTAAAGCCAATGGAGTCCCTGAGGACTATCTTTTCTGTAAGTTATTCAAGTACTCACTTGCTGGAGAAGCTTCATATTGGCTAAAGCAGTTACCACCAGGATCCCTGACATCCTGGACTGACATTAAGAGTGCTTTCTTGCGCAACTTCTTTGATGATGCGAGAGCAGAAGATCTGAGAAGCAAGATTCCCACCTTTTCACAATACCCTTCATAATCCTTCAGAAATTCCTGGATCAGATTCAAATCATAACAGAGAGATTGTCCATATCATGGGTTCAACGAAGTGCAACTTCTCATGGCTTCAACGAAGTGAAACTTCTCAGCACTTTCTTTAGAGGTATTGGACTACAGTACCAGATGGCTTTGGACACAGCCAGTGAGGGGAATTTCAGCACCAGGAGTTCTGAAGTGGCTACAAGGTTGATTGAGAATCTGACATCCAACAACAGCACCAAGAACACAGATTTTGACAGGAAGAAATCATCTCCAGCAATGAGCAAGGAGCAAATTGAAGATGTCAAGGCAAAGCTGGATAGTGTTCAGAAGTTTCTCAGGAAATAGATCACCTTTGCAGAGGTGGAAGCAATGGAGTCTGGAGATGATGAGATTGAAGAGGATGTGAACTACCATGATGGGAATGGTTTCCAAAGACAAGAGAATCAAGGTTTTAACAGGAACTCCTATGGGAATGGTCAAAGGAGTAACTTTAATCAGAATTCACAGTGAAGGCCCTTCAACAACAACATAACCTATGAGTCCTCCTACTACCAAAACCCTCCTCTCGAAGCTCAAGGAAGCAAGATTGAAGCAATGGTTGATAGAGTTTTGGAGGGAGAGCAGAAGATCAGAGTGGACTTCAATGGAAAGATAGAGGACTTGTACCTCAACCTCAACACCAAGTTCGAAAATCTCAACACCCATGTGAAGAAGCTAGAGAATCAGGTGATGCAGATAAGTGAAACTATTAGAAGACATGAGAGCCTAATCAAGGAGAAAATAGAGGCTGGACAGAGTCACCACGTCAATGCATTGACTGATGATGATTTTTGGGTAGAAGTTAAGAGAGAAGGCTGCTAGAGAGGGATTCCCTTGTGGAAAATTCGTGTTCGTCCGACAAGTCGAAGAGGCATCGATCGACACAGGACAAGGCGCATTGATGGACGGCACCCATAGAGTTAACAGTATCCGGGAAACCCTCAACCATCGATCGACACAGAGACTGTAGAATCGATCGATGGTTTCCCGCAACAAAACGTGTTCATCTACCAAAGGTCATGGATGTGACAACTCCAGAGCAGAGGGTCATTCTGAAAAAGAAAAGTAATCCTGGGAAGTTTGTGATTCCATGTTAAATTAAAGGGCACGAGTTTCCCAATGCCTTATGTGACACTGGATCATCAGTGAGCATCATACCCAGAGTTATGGCAGAAAAACTAAACCTGAGAATGGAGTTTCCAGTGGTTCTTTGTTTTTGTGGATTGCTCCAGAGTGGATTCAGGAGGTATTTGTAAAGATGTCCACCTACAGATTCAGAATGTCTTATTCCCTATAGACTTCCATGTCATGGATATCCAGATCAATTGGAACCCTTCACTACTACTTGGAAGAGAATTCATGGCTACCATGGGAGCTATCTGTGACATGAAAACTAACAGATTGTGCCTCTCCTTGATTGATCCTAATATTAATTATGAAATTTATAAGAATAAACCTGCCCACATTGAGTTGTCTAATGATGCAGAGATTGTGGCCACATAATTATGCAATTATGAGTTTAACGAGGAGTCTGAGGATGAAGCATCGATCGATACCCAACCCAGAGCACCGATCGAAGCGTTTGCTGCTCAGCAATCGGTCGACACCCACCCTTTGTTATCAATCGACGACCTCAACTAAGAAACGAGCAACACCTGCCATGCAGATGGCAATTACACCCCACCCTACTTCGAGTACGACAAAGATTACAGCGAAGAGGAGTGAATCGAGTACCGTGGTACCGCACTGAAAGAGGCTGGTGTTTTCCATATTTCCCATCAATTCGGGATATTGACATCGATCGACGGCAACCATACGCCATCGATCGATACTGACCAAGAAGACGAGTTTGAACTTGCCAACATAGATGAAGATCTATTTGGACAACAACTTGTTAATCACGCATCAATCGACGGCCACCATACACCATCGATCAACGGAGAGCTGATTGAATATCATGATCTTGTATCAGACAATGCCATCTGGGCAAAAGTGGAGAGACGTGCATCGATTGGCGCACCCCATTCAGCGTCGATCGACATAGAGAAGCAGAAGATCGAGAAGATTCGTAATATTTCCTACACGCCTCCACATCTTATATCGATCTACATAGATGAGAATGATAATGCATGAACTACAAACGGAAGAGTAGTGAATGTGCAAACTGAAGACATCAGAGCAGTTCTAGAGAGAGCTACTATGTTTGAGCAGAGCTAAATATGTCTACCGGAACATGCAACAAGGATCAGTATGCCTATGGAAGATCAAAGGACATACAACAGAACATAAATTGAGGATATTGTGCATGAGGTATACAAAGCTCAAGAGATGTCACTGGATGAATTCTACACAAGGCTTGATGATGTCTACTATCCTATAGATATATGCCTTACCAGTCTGACTACACGCATGGATGAGATAAAGCAAGATTTGGATAATATACAAAGACAGCATTCGGTTAGGCCAGACGAACGAGCATCGATGGACGGCACCCTACGACCATCGATCGACACTGAAGCCAACCGGCAGAAGACAACAGCATAAACACAACTGGAAGATAGGTTTGATGAGATTACTTTTTCTTAGAGCCTAATGAAGGAAGATATTTCTCAACAACTAGAAGATATATCAGAGACTACAACTGCAAGACTTAGAAAGCTACAACGTAGTATTGAGAACCTACAAAGAAGAATGCATTCGATAGAGGTTGCTAGAGAGGTTACAACGAATGAGAAGACCAGAAGCGATGAAGCAATAAGGAGCTTCATCGGTACATGGTTTCAGATGAGCAGAGAAGCTGTTGACACTTGTTTTCCAAGTGTTTATCCACCTTCATACTAGTCTGAAAGTTCAAACGTCGAGCTTAAGACTATAACCAAGCGCTGAGTGGGAGGCAACCCACTGTTTAGTAAGTTTTAATTATTTTCTTGATTACATTAGTCTAATTTCGTATTTTGCTATATTATTACAGTTTTTTTTTTAAAAGGAACATGAGTCTACATAAAGCATCGGTCGACGCTTGATCATTGTCGATTGACGGAGTATTCCCCGCATCGATTGATCGCCACTTAACTGTGTCGATCGACGGTCACAATCAGTAGGCAAGTATACCATTTTCCTTTATCAAATTGTGTCCTTATGATTTATTTTCCTCACCAATCTCGGACTAAATAACACTCATTATAGTATTGTTTAAGTCTGGGGGAGGTTTATTAAAAATAAAAAAAAAGAACAGGAACTTACAGGTCATACATCGATCGACACCACATAGTCACCATCAGTCGATAATGGATAGCGACCATCGATCGATATATCATTCCTCGCATCGATCGACACTCATTACAAAGTCTGGTATCGAGTTTCTTACTTAAAGTATTACTTATGATTTAAATTTTTTCCTAACCAAACTGGGGCGAATTACATTGGGGACAGTGTAATTTAAGTCTGGGGAGGTTCGCTAACACTATTTGATTTGTTTTGAGTTTTATTTGTTATATATATATATATATATATATATATATATATAAGTTTTTTAAAAAATTTTATTGAGTCAAAAAGGGATTATGATCAAAAATTTATTATTGACTAACCACACTTTAGCACCATTCTTAGAAGGTTGTTTGCAGAGATTACTAGAGATACTAAAGTGGATCATCCTGCAACTATATCACACTTACTTAGAAATTTTGAAGGAACCGAAGCTGATTTCCAACTCTAATCCTGACATTATCAACTTGCTTTGGGGCTTGGTATACACTGGATCGGGTTCCTTTTGCAAGTCTGTAGGTACAAGTCATTGCACCTTTGGTTCCCTTCTCTCTCTCTCTTCAGCATCTACTTAAAAGTCTAAAAGATTGAGATGATTTCCCAAGATGCAGAGGGGTAGGTACATTACCTATGACCACATTATTCTAATTAAAAGGAATGATCACACATTCCTGGAAGCGAGGGGTAGATAAATTATCTATGACCCCATTATTCGCCTACAACTTTGTCCAAAAAGAAAAAGAGAAAAATAATAATAAGAAGAGATCTAAAAAGATTCAGAGAAGAGAGAAAAAGATGGAAGAAAGGAATCAAAGAGGACTTTGTACCTAGTTTTTTACATACTTGCAGAGGTAAGAACCCATGTGTCTTTTGATCGATACTCCCAAGGTAAAGCATTCACTTTTATTTTATGCAAAGAAATGAGATCATTGAGGGGCGAATCAAGCTAGTATTTGCTAAGTTGTTGGTAGAATGAATTTGGTTGCTATACTATAATAGGGTATATAAAGTTTCTCTGTGATTGACTTGATAGGATGTGGTTGTAGAAAAGTAGGGTGGAAGTTATACTTAGATATTATGTGAGTCCCCACTTTTCAAAACCTCTTTCACAAACTTGTTTGCTTGAGGACAAGCAAAAGTATAAGTCTGGCGGAGTTGATATAGCCTATTTATTATCAGTTTTACGCCATATTCTAGGCTCTGTTTAGAGTATGTTATGTGTGTCTAGGCTATGTTTTAGTATATTTACAGGTCCAGGAACGTTTTGGAGATATATGGGATACTTGGAGCTCTTGGAGCATTTTGAAGAGAAGAATCCGTAGCTTATCACCTAGGGAGTCGACGAAGCCATCGATTGATGGATCACACACGGCATCGACCGGTGATCTGAGCTAGAGAGCGATCGATGCAGAACACTTGCCATCGATCGATGATCAAAGCCCAAGACAGAAAGATGAAAATACCCTGGACGAGTTTTGACCTAGAATTAGGGTTTTATATTTATGTCTTGACAGAGACAGAGAAAGAGGAGAGACAAAGCATTTTTAGATTCATTTTGTATTATGAGAGAAAGGAGAGACTCCTTCGGAGTCCTCCTGGAATTCCTTTGATTTTTATATTTTATATAATATATATTCTATTCATCTATGATTTTTGTGACAAAGATCATGCTTGAGTAGTTACTAACTAGATTTAGGGTTGTATGATATCATCTATGGATTAGCCCAAAAATAGGATTGCTAGGTTAAGTTAATATTTATCAGTTGAGTTGTGCTTAATGCTTGCATTCTAGAGTAGCTAACTAGGATCTTGATGATAGGACATGGACAACTAGGAAAGTAGGTTCTGTGCCAGAATAGATTCTGTTGAACTAGGCTGTTAGATACATGGCAGATCTGGTCTAATAAAGATGGTGGACTTATCAAATCTCGTCCACACTTCCTTCTGATTTCACCGTTGATCGACACCAGGCCTCAGCCGTTGATCGGTTGTCATTCCTTTTGCTCACATACGAGAGTTAGAGTTAAAAGGATCAGAATAGTTAACATTTAAGTTCTAGAATATTTACATTTCCGTTCTTCCTATCCATTATAATTCAATAAACTTGAAATCCTAGATCTAGCATATTTACATTTATATTTACATCTAGAATATTTCCATAGTTGCATTAGTAGCATATTTCCATATTGCATCTTACTTATCGACAAAGAATATTTCCTTAATTTAATTATTCATTACTAATATATATATTCTCCTAGCTTAGTCTTTAGAAATAAGAAATCTATTGTGTGTCTATGCTCTCTGTGGATTCGATCCCTAAGTATTACACCTGATCTTTTTTGACAAGAGTATTGTAAAGTGTGTTAAGATTAGGGTTAATTTGACAGTATATTATTTAGGATATTCATTACCCTTCTAGAACAAATACACCAGGTCACCAGCTCTTCCTTGGTTCTCTCGATTATCGGAGAACTCAATCAGCACTTTCAAAGAACTCTCTATTGAGTTCCTGAAGCACTATTCCATGTACATTCGACAAGGAGCCTCAGCAACCGATCTATGGAAAATATCTCAGGGTCAAAAGGAGTCTCTCCAAGATTTGATGGAGAGATTCAAGAACCTAGTCTCTAAGGTCGACATCCCCGACAAAACCGCAGTGGAGGCGCTACGGAACGCGTTATGAATCAGATCGTCCTTCCGATCTGATCTTTATACGAATAGCACAATCACTCTTGAAGACATCCTTCATAGAGCGAATTGCTTCATCCGGATGGAGGAGGACAACGTGGCTTATACGCAAAGAAAAACACGTTAAAACTCCAGTTAACACCAAAAGCGACGACTACGTACCAGGAACCTCGCCAACATCAGCCTTACGATAAAAAAGGTAATCTTTACTCGGCAACAGAAGAAGTAGGAGCCACTTCCGCCATAGCACCAACTGAACGACCGTGGAATGTGTGGGACAGAACTCTTGAGGGCAAACCTTTGTCATACGACAAAACAAAGTTTTGTACCTACCACGAAACCAAAGGTCACGATACCAAGTGATGCAAGCAACTCGCGGAAGCCTTATATTCTGCATTTAAAAGCGGAGTCATCTCGCCCGACCCACCAATATCCAGACCCACTAAAAAGAAAGGCCGTTTGACTAAAAAACGACAAATGAACGCTAAAATGCAGGAGCCTAACCAGGCAGTTCACCTGGACGATCAAAACACATCTGCTCCACCTCGGCATCATGATGATACCGATACTGAGGACGTAATACAGCAAGTCGCTCGATGGATCAACCTCATCTCGGGGCATCCATCAATGTCATCATCTTCCAAAAATAATAGTAACCAAGATCTCCAAAAGAATGGCAGGGTAACCGAGATCTCCGAAAGAATGGCGGAGACCTCCGCCACCGCCTCTAGAACAAACAATCAACGACCGACCTGTGAGATACTTTCCTTCACAAGAAAATAAACAAAAACTTTCAGACGACGACCTCCGTCAGAAACTGAACCCCAAAACAGACGTAGTTGCCCCTGATCTTCGGAAATCATTAACTGATAAAGTCCTAGCTTCTTCCGACGGGTTAATGTCATTCTTGGTGGTTCACCCATGCAATGATTCCGTGAAGGCAATAAAGGAGTATCAACGCAAATCAGTAACTGCTCAGCGATGACCGACTAAGCGCGAAGGAGAAACACCAATTACATTCTCGGATAGAGATATAACCGACGTAGACCAGCCGCACAACAATCCCCTGCTAGTCGAGCTACAAATCGGTACCTGCAAAGTCACTCATGTTCTCATCGACACCGGAAGTTTAGTCGACCTCATCTTCCGACAGACTTTGATAAAAATGATGGTGAATCTCAAGGACATCAAACCCTCGTCGAGGGCACTTACATGATTCAACGGATCATCAACACAGCTGATGGGCACTATCTGCCTCAACGTTTTTATCGGTGGAATGGGTAAACTCGTCAAGTTCTCCGTAATCGATACGAAAACCCAATAAAATGCAATCCTAGGCACGCCATGGCTTCATATGATGAGCGCAGTTCAATCGATGTACCACTAGTGAGTCAAATTCCCTACCAGAGAAGGGACCGTCTTCACACTCAACGAGAATCAGCGCATGGCGAGAAGCATAATGATCTCCAACTTTAAAAATCAGCAAGTTGCTTTCCTCGTTGAACCAGAAAAGAAGCAATCACCGCAGAAAGAGGAAACGATCCAAATCGGCATTGACGCAGAGAATCCAGATAGAACCGTCGGCATAGGCTCGGAACTCAGCAATGATGTAACAACATAACTAACCACTTTTCTCCATGCAAACAAGTCAACTTTCGCTTGGACGACCACCGATATGCATGGCATCGATCAGGCTATTACGGCCCACCAACTAAACGTTGACACAACGTACAAACCGATCAAGCAAAAACGGTGTAAACTCGGTCCCGAAAGAGCCAAAGCCGTAAACGACGAGGTCGATAGACTTCTCGAAGCATGATCCATTATAGAAGTCAAGTATCCAAACTGGCTAGCCAACCCGGTCATCGTTAAAAAGAAGAACGGGAAGTGGAGAGTATGCATCGATTTCACCAATCTAAACAAGGCTTTCCCGAAAGACAGTTTTCCCTTACCTCACATCGATCAAATGGTTGAGTCCACGGCTGGGAATGAGCTGCTCTCCTTCATAGACGCCTTCTCAGGCTACAATTAAATTATGATGCATCCAGACGATCGAGAGAAAACTTCGTTCATTACCAATCACGGCACGTACTATTATCGGGTAATGCTGTTCGGACTCAAAAACGCAGAAGCAACCTACCAGCATCTCATCAACAAGATGTTCGCTTATAAGCTAGGAGTTACTATAGAGGTTTATTTTGACGACATGCTTGTCAAGTCGCTCGTCGCCAAAGACCATATTCGCCACCTTGTTGAATGCTTCTAGACCCTCGACAAGTACGGGATGAAACTCAACCTGACAAAGTGCACATTCGGAGTTACTTCCGGTGAATTCCTTGGTTACATCTTGACGCAGCGAGGAATCAAAGAAACCTCTTTCGCAGATGCGTTTGCTGCATTGGGAAGCAATCAACGAGATCAAATCATAAGGACGATTCCTGTCCATACAGTGGAGAAACCGAGTATCACACTCCCAGGAAGCAATGATATACTAACCATCTCCACTAGTAACGACGAGATCACCTCCTCAACGGTGAACGAAGCAGATTGGCGAACACCTTTCCTCGACTATCTCGAGAAAGGAATACTTCTAGAAGACAAGTGGGAATCTCATCGACTAAAGGCGAAAAGCTCCAACTATGTGTCTCTAGACGGTAAGCTGCACCGTTGGACCGCAAACAAGGTGCTCCTTACCTGTGTTGGAAGGGAGGAAGCATAGCTCATCATGATCGAAACTCATGAAGGAGAAGGAGGCAATCACAGCGGTGGCAGAGCTCTCGCTTTGAAACTAAAGTCCTAGGGTCATTACTGGCCCACCATGGTCACTGATTGCGAAGAGTATGCATCGCGGTGTGAGAAATGCCAACGACATGCGCCCAAAATACATTCTCCAACCGAGCTGCTGAAAACATTTGTGGCACTATACCCATTCATGCCATGGGCAATGGACATAGTCAGCCCTCTGCCCATCTCAAGACAAAGGCGTTCTCTACTCGTCTTGACTGATTATTTCTCCAAGTGGGTTGAAGCCAAAGCTTATGTTCAAATCACCAAGAACGAAGTACAGAGTTTCGTTTGGAAGTACATCATATGTCGGCCTGGATTACCTTACGAGATAATCACCGATAACGGGTCCCAATTCACCTCCAAAAAATTTCAAGAATTCTGTGACAAATGGCGGATTCGCCTGAGTTACTCAACCCGCAGAAATCCACAAGGGAACGGACAAGCCGAGGCAACGAACAAAGTGATCATTAGAGGAATCAAGAAAAGACTAGATCTCAAGAAGGATCATTGGGCCGATGAGTTGGATGGAGTACTCTGGTCCCATCGAAATACACCTTGTAGCGCCACCGGAAGAACACCGTTTTCATTGGCTTAAGGGGTCGAAGCAATGGCCCCTGCTGAAGTCAATGTAACCAGTCTCATAAGGTTGAAGATGCCTCAACACGGAGATCTCAATTATGAAATGATGCCCTCGATCAACTCGAAGAACGACAAGATCAAGCATTACTCCGGATTTAGAATTACCAACATCTCGCCGAGTCGTATTACAACAAAAAGGTTAAGTCTCGCCCTCTAAACCCGGCGATCTCGTCCTTCGAAAGATCTTCGAAAACACTAAAGAATTGAGAGCAGGTAAATTCGACACCAACTGGGAAGGGCCCTACAAGATAACACGTGGAGTCAAACCCGGCGTTTACCGACTTGAGACATCTTCTGGTGAACCAATCCCGAGGTCCTGGAACTCGGTTAACTTGAAAAGGTACTTCGGTGCCTAAAAAAAAAGAAAAAAAAAAAACTACGAGTGACTTGATCCCATCTCGGTACGTAGGCAGCCTTTAACCAGGTTCAGTCACAAAAAAAAAACAAAAAAAAATAATATATTATTTTTTGTTGGAACTCGACTTTATCGGTTTTGTTTCATGTACAAAGAGAAAATAAAAATAATATATTTTTCAACTCCAAAATCGGACTTCAAAACAAATCAACCACTTGACCATAACAAGTTATGGCTCGAAGTAGGTAGTAAACCACAGTAGACAAAACATGTTGAATGGATTTGCTCACTCTATGTTCTGATCAAACACTTAGAGAATAAAAAGTTGAATGATGAACGCGACATCACAGTAAACGATAAAGGAAAAACTGCTCATGAATACGTTTCTTCTTATTTTGTTTGAGTTAAACAATGTCGGCTCATCTGACGAGATGCAGTCCTATTTGTCTTCTCGGCAAAACTTATACGTCCGAGTTCACCTTTGACTAAATACTCGGTTCGAACCTGCTATCATAGATATAGATGTCGGTTCAAAAACCACGATTTGTTCGAGGGTATCTCCTTACTTGGATGTCGTAATTTTCAATGAACTTTGTAAAAATAATAGCATATTCATAGAAACGCAAAAAATAATAGCCATACTCGGCAAGTATACTTTAGATAAAGCCCATAGGCAAGAGTTTCTTACATAAAAAGAGAGACACAAAAAAGGAAAAGCATAAAATTAATCGAAGTGGCGAAGATCTTTGATATCTTGAGAAGAGAAGACTGTCAGGTTGGAACCGTGCTTGTCGAGACCGATAGGTTGGAGACTGATCTTGGAGGCCTCTATGACTTCCATTTTACTTAGCTCATCAGAATACCGATTTTTATCAGCCCTCACCTGCTCGAGCCCCTCGTCCATGGACATCTTCATACCCTGGATCTTCTCGAGACCCTCTCTGGCTCCCTTGGTTTGAGCGTAGAGAACCAGTTTACTACGAATCGTGGGTTGCTCATCCAGATACTGGTGCACCTTCTCGTACACAGGCATCACATGTTGTCTCAGGGCAGCTTCGACGCGCAGCCTCTCCTTCCTCACTTCATGCTCCCGAGACTCTCTGAACCTCCTGGTTGTTATCTCGAACTTGGACTCTGCTTCGATCTTCTCCTTCTCCTGCTCCAACTTCCAAAGACGAAGATGAGTTAGAGAGATGTTAGAGAAAGAGATGAAATGAGAAATAAGGGATTTGAGAGAGATGAATTGGGGATTTTCGGGTTTAGATTAGGGTGTTTTCTTTTCGTCAAAATGACGACGTCTACTGACTAAACGTTTGTAAACCGATAATTAACGGATGATTAGTACGGAAGTTAAAAATGCTTGGTCAAAGAAAGTTCACTATTTGTTCGTATTTGACTAAGAGTTCATGTTTTAAATGGCCTGTTTTGGAGTTCAGCATTTTTTGGCTTAATTTTGAAAGTTCAAAGTTAAAAAGTCAATTTTTCCATTGTATAAATAATCTCAAGAACAATAAAACTTTTTGAAGCGTCTGCCAGGATTGTTTTCCCTTACCCCCGGGATTATCTCAATTTTGTTTTCAAAAAAGTAATTTGATACACGATTGGTCAAGAACTAGTTAAGGAGAAATATCAATATTAATAATCACTAAGCACATCTACAACAACAATGTTTAGATGAGATGGCTAAATATCGTTTTGTGCTCTACTATCTTAAGTTCGAGTACCCACTCAGTATTTTTCCTCTTTACTTTTATTATCGGATGTAAATATTCATTTATTCATTTCAGGTACGAAAGTGTCTGTGTTTACATAATTGCTTATACAACTGCTTAATTAGTTACTTGCTGAAAGAGGTGAAATATAATTTAGTTCATATAAAACCAGAATAAACACCATGAGATCAGCAAACCTCTCTAATTATTTTAGAGATAGACAGAATTGAAAAGCATATGAGATGCTTAAAATGTCGACATGGTTTGTGCAACGCTGCTGAAGAAACCCTAAATTATATTAATGTGGTAATGAAGCCAAATCGAAGTCACTATCGGATTTAGAAGTCGTCAACATTCGCATATTCAATAAAGATGACAACAACATTATCATATTAAATAATATTTGTGTCAAACTAAAGAATAAATGGATATCTAAAATGAGTTACAGCGAAAAAAAAGCAACGACCTTAACTTTGGTTGATTATTTAACATAAATGTAGGATTAAAGAAAACCTAGACTTGGGAAATGAAAATGTATGAGAAAGACGGCAATGTACAATAGTGGCGACATTATGAACTCGGGAAAACCTGACAGATAGATTAGGGAATTAACAATGATAGCAAAGTTACATATTTTTACTATAAATAGGTCACTACACATATAGATTTGTCTCACCAAAGTTCAAATTAATTGTAAAGAAAACAAAAGTTATAGTTTAAGTAAGAATTAAACTAAGAAAAATGGGAAGGAACATGAACACCGTCAGTTACACAGTTCTCTTGCTTGTCCTCTTGGCAGCTTCCACTGGTATTAGTTTAATAATGTTCTCTATTACTCTTTAAAATTGTCTTTCAATTATTTTGTACATGTAATTTTGATTAATATGTCAATATGTAGAAATCATGAAGGGCATGGATGCAACATGCCACACATTCTTAGGCGAGTGCGGGCCTGCACCGTTCCCAGCAGCATCAGCTGATTGCTTTACCTGTTGCGTAGACAAATATGGGAGTCCTCCAGCCTGTAGGGGAATTATTGAGGGAACCGATCAACACTGCCATTGCTACCAGTTTCCATGATTTTTAAATAACTTCATAAAATTCCCAAATGTAACTTGTGGTTTCACTCGGTGTGAATGTGATATTTCATGTGTACGTTTATGTTCAAGTTTCATTTCTTTCCAAATAAAACCTCAAGGGAAAAGCTTATCACTGCTTGTCCCCAAGTGTAACATCAGGTTGTGAGCACTTTTTTTCCTCTTTGAATATTGACTTGGTCTGTGTTCTTCTTTCATTCCTTAACTCCTACATTCAAATTCAGGTCCCTATAAATTTTATAAAAATATATGCCAGTCCTGTTTGGCGCAGAGATGCTGCGAGCCAATTCAAAATTTGAATAATGGACCGAAGAAATATTTCTTTGATCTATTCACAGTGATCATTAAAATTATAGATCATAGAGACTTTGGATCGCCAAAATTACCAGCGCCAGTCATTTAAAAACTTTGTTATCAACCGTAAATCGCTAACGACTTATTTATCGCTTAATAATTTGTGATTTTTTTCCGTTGGCGAACTCTGCTGCTGCATCTGCTATCAGGGCTTCATACTTGCTTTTGTTGTTGGTCGATTTAAAGTTGCATCTTATGGTCCTTGAAGCAGTATCTCCTGCTGGGGAAGTAAGCACTATGCCAACTCCTACCATTCTTACGTTCCTGGACCCATCTACGTGCAGGATCCAGTCTATTTCAGAGCAGGTCTGAGAGTTTAGGAAGCTGGAATCTTTATGAGAATCAAACCCGGGTTTACCCTTTACATAGACCTTCCACTTGATGTTATACCACTAGACTAAGGTAATATTTTGAAAAAATGTGGCCGAATTTTATTCATAAATATGTCGGCTGGAAGACATTGCTTTCTTTGTTTGGCCCAAGGGCCGGCTCTGTCTCCTGTTTCGTTTCCACTATTTTGGATGCTTATATCCTGCTCTAAGCCCAGGAACATAGCGGAACAAAATTCGGCTACGAAGTCTCCAAGCAGTTGAGACTTGATACCGGTGGCTGGTTTCAATATTAAGTTGTATTTTCCCAACTCCACTTCCTTTTTGCCAGCATCCAGACACTTCTTGCCCATGGAGTACAGATTTATTGGGAAGGAAGGTTCCACCACAGTTTGATGAGGCTGGAAATAAGGGCGTAGTTTCGGAGCTGCAACAACCAGGGCCAAGGCTAGTTTTTGGAGGATGCTATAGCGGGTTTCTGCATCAATAAGAGACTTACTGACGTAATACATTGGAAGCTGATTGCTTTCTTCCTCTTATATCAGGACGGCAATCAATGCATGTTCTGATACCGCCATGTAGAGCAGCAGAATCTCTCTGTCCAATGGCTTTGATTATAGAGGAGACATAGTGAGATATTCCTTGAGCTTGGCTAGTGCGGTTTCACACTTATCGCTGCACTTAAAATCTTTGCGATTTTTGAGAGCCTTAAAGAAAGCATGTGACTTTTCTGATAACCTGGAGATGAACCGTCTTATAGCTGCCATTCTTCCAATAAGCTTCTGCACTTTTTTCACGTTCCTTGATGAAGGAGTTGCATATATAGCTCTTATCTGCTCTAGGTTATCTTTGATTCCACGGTGGCTGACTATGTACACTAAGAATTTTCACGGAGCTAACTTCAGAGGAACACTTTAATCAGGTTGACCATCTGACAATATTTCCTTAAGGTGGAGAAAGCATGTCGTAGGTGCGATGTATGGTATCTACTTCCAGGGGTTTGACGAGCTTGTCAACTTTGTAAACTTCCATAGTTTGGCTGGTTTGCGCAGTGAACATCATGTTTACCAGTTGTGCGAACCAAATTTCGCATCGTCGATTTTGGTTAACAGAGGAAAGTCAGAAACACTAACTTTCCCTGAGGTCCCGGATTTCTGCTAAGCCAACGACAAAGTAACCAAAATACGAAAATGGATGAAATAAAAATTAATCGAAATGAAGAGCAAATCAAGGATGTTCTTATTCTGAATCTGTGTCTGAGGGTAGTGATCATATAATAGATTCTAAAAGCATGGGCTTCAAGAGCTGTCAGCAAGATCTATAGTTCTAACCACCTAAACTTCGAACCTAGTTGAGTTGCAGCTCGATATCAAAAACAAAAATGCCTAAAATTGCTCTAAGTGCTCAAGTTGCGAAGAAAAGTTCTCTTGAGCCCCTAGCCTTGGTTCCTCATATATCCCTCTTAGGTCGGTCGTCTTTTCCTTTTCTGCACCTGATTCGAGGCTATCTCGTCGCATAAATCTTCTTTATCCTCTCTATCTTTATGTTTATTCTGGAAACTTGATATTTATCTTCTGTGAATACAAAATACACCGTCATAACTGGGCTTTTGCCACGTTTTAGACCTTCTCGGGCCATTTTTTGACTTAACCGTTTTTACGATTTCTTTTGGAGAAATCACCTTCTATACGATGTTGGTTCTATGGGACGATGAAAACCAATCAAGATAACAATGGTGTTAAGTTAACCATTGACGTGGTGTGTATTTTGTTCTAGAACTCAAATGTTAACTATTCTGACCCTTTTAACTCCAACTCTCGTATGCGAGTAAAAGGAATGACCATCGATCGGCGGCTAAAGCCTGGTGTCGATCGAAGGTTAAATCAGAAGGAAGTATGGACAAGATTTGATAAGTCCACCAGAATTATTAGACCAGCTCTCGCATGTATCTAAAAAACTAGTTCAACATAATCTGTTCTGGCACAGAACATACTCTAGTAGTTGTCCATGTCCTATCATCGAGATCCTAGTTAGATACTCTATAATACAAGCATTAAGCACCACTCAATTGATGGATATTAACTTAACCTAACAATCCTATTTTTGGGCTTTGATCATCGATCAATGGCAAGTGTTATGCATCGATCGCTCTCGAGCTTAGATCATCGGTCGACGCCAAGTGTGATCCATCGATCGATGGCTTCATCGACTCCCTAGATGATCATCTACGAATTCTTCTCTTCTAAATGCTTCAAAAGCTCCAAGTATCTCATACATCTCCAAAACGTTCCCGAACCTGTAAATATAATTAAACATAGCCTAGACACACATAATAGACTCTAAATAGAGCCTAGAATATGGTCTAAAACTTGTAATAAATAGGCTATATCAACTCCTCCAGACTTAGTAGCCTTTTGCTTGTCCTCAAGCAAACAAGTCTGTGAAAGAGGTTTTGAAAAGTGGGGACTCACATAATATCTAAGCATAACTATCATTCTACTTTGTTGTAACCACATCCTATCAAGTCAATCACAGAGAAACTTTATATATCCTATCCTAGTGTAGCAACCAAATCCCTTCTACCAACAACTTAGCAAATACTAGCTTAACTCTCCCCTATATTGATCTCATTTCTTTGCATAAAATAAAAGTGAATGTTTTACCTTGGAAGTATCGATCAAAGGACACATTGGTTCTTACCTCTGCAAGTATCTGAACAACTAGGTACAAAGTTCTCTTTGATCCCTTTTCTTCCCTTTTTTTTCTCTCTTCTCTGAATCTTTTTAGATCTCTTCTTCTTATTATTTTTCTCTTTCTTTTTTTTTTTCTTTTTCTTTTCCTTTTTCTTTATCTTCTTGGGAAAAGTTGTAGGCGAATAATGGGGTCATAGGTAATTTACTTACCCCTCGCTTCCAGCAATGTGTGATCATTCCACTGAATTAGAATAATGGAGTCATAGGTAATGTACCTACCCCTCTGCATCTTGGGAAATCATCTCAATCTTTTAGACTTTTAAGTAGATGCTGAAGAGAGAGAGAGAGAGAGAGAAGGGAACCAAAGGTGCAATGACTTGTACCTACAGACTTGCAGAAGGAACCTGATCCAGTGTATACCAAGCCCCAAAGCAAGCTGATAATGTCAGGATTAGAGTTGGAAATCAACTTTGGTTCCTTCAAACTTTCTAAGCAAGTGTGATATAGTGGCAGGATGATCCACTTTAGTATCTCTAGTAATCTCTGCAAATAACCTTCTAAGAATGGTGCTAAAGTGTGGCTAGTCAATAATATATATATATATATATATATATATATATATATATATATATATATATTTATTTATTTCATAATCCCTTTTTGACTCAATAAAACTTTTTGAAAAACTTATATATATAGCAAATAAAACTAAAAACAAATCAAATAGCATTAGCGAACCTCCCCCATACTCAAATTACATTGTCCCTAGTGTAATCCGCCCCGGTTTAGTTAGGAAAAATTTAAAGCATAAGTAATAGTTTAAGTAAGAAACTCAATATCAGACTCTGTAATGAGTAGCGATCGATGCGGGGTACGATATGTCGATCGATGGTCGGGATCTATTATCGACTAATGGTCACTCTGTGGTGTCGATTGATGTCCGACCTGTAAGTTCCTGCTCTTTTTTTTATAAGTATAAAACTCAAAAATAGACAACAATATTAGTAAACCTCCCCTAGACTTAAACAATACTATCATGAGTGTTATTTAGTTCGAGGTTGGTGAGGAAAATAAATCATAAGGACATAATTTGATAAAGGAAAATGGTATACCTGCCTGCTGATGGAGACCGTCGATCGACACAGTTAACTGGCGATCGATCGATCTGGGGGATACTCCATCGATCGACAATGATCAAGTGTTGACCGATACTCTGTGCAGACTCATGTTCCTTCTTCATAGAAACTGTAATAATATAGTAAAATTAGACTAATGTAGTCAAGTAAGTTATTAAAACTTACTAAATAGTGGGTTGCCTCCCACTCAGCGCTTGGTTATAGTCTTAAGCTCGACCTTTGAACTTTCTGACTAGTATGGAGGTGGATAAACACTTGGAAAACAAGTGTCTACATCTTCTCTGCTCATCTGAAACCATGTACTAATGAAGCTCCTTATTGCTTCATCACTTCTAGTCTTCTCGTTCTTTGTAACCTCTCTAGCAACCTCCATTGAATGCATTCTTCTTTGTAGGTTCTCAATATTGCGCTGTAGCATTCTGAGTCTTTCAGCGTAGTCTATGATATATCTTCCTGTTGTGTTTCTGCTGCTGTCTTCTGCCGGTTGGCTTCCGTGTCGATCGATGGTCGTAGGGTGCCGTCGATCGATGATCGTTCGTCTGGCTTAATCGCATGTTGTCTTTGTATATTATCCAGATCTTGCTTCATCTCATCCATGCGTGTAGTCAGACTGGTAAGGCATCTGCCTATAGGATAGTAGACATCATCAAGCCTTGTGTAGACATCATCCAGTGACATCTCTTGAGCTTTGTAGACCTCATGCACAATATCATCAATTTCTGTTTTGTTGTATGTCCTCTGATCTTTCATGGGCATACTGACCCTTTCTGCATGTTCCGGTAGACATATGTAGCTCTGCTCAAACATAGTAGCTCTCTCTAGAACTGCTCTGATGTCTCCAGCTTGCACATTCACTACCCTTCCATCTGTAGTTCGTGCGTTACCATTCTCATCTCTGTAGATGACATACTCATCTTTCTTTTCCCAATGGAAAATTCTTCTGCCTTTAGCATCGTAAGCTCTTGTACCATGCTCGATACAACCATCGATCGATGCTGGGTGTATCATGTCGATCGATGCTGAACTATCCGGATAGTAGGCAGTTGAAGTGCAAAGTTTGTGGAACTTCGCAATCGTACCGTCAATCGATGCATTCTGTTTGATATCGACCGATCTGAGATGTGGAGGCGTGTAGGCAATATTATGAATCTTCTCACTCTTCTGCTTTTCTATGTCGATCGACGCTAAATGGTGTGCGTCGATGGATGCGCATCTCTCCACTTTCGTCCAGCTGGCGTCGTCTGATACAAGATCATGATATTCAATTAGCTCTCCGTCGATTCGTGGTGTATGGTAACCGTCGATTGATGCTTGATTACCAAGTATTTGTCCAAACAGATCTTCATCTTTGTTGGCAAGTTCAGACTCATCTTCTTGGTCAGTATCGATTGATGGCGTATTGTTGCCGTTGATCGATGTCAATTTCTCGAATTGATAGGAAATTTGGAAAACACCAGCCTCTTCCAGTGTGGTACCATGGTACTCGATTTTCTTCTCCTCTTTGTAATCTTCGTCGTACTCGAGGTAGGCTGGGGTGTAATTGCCATCTGCATGGCAAGTGTTGCTCGTTTCTGGGCTTAGGTCATCGATCGATAACAAAGGGTGGGTGTCGACCGATTGCTGAACAGCAAACGCGTCGATCGGTGCTGTGGGTTGGGTGTCGATCAATGCCCCATCCCCAGACTCCTTGTTGAGCTCGTAATTGCAGAAGCATGTGGCTACAAGCTCTGCATCATTAGACAACTCAATGAGGGCAGGTTTATTCTTATAAATTTCATAGTTAATATTAGGATCAATCAAGGAGAGGCACAACATGTTAGTTTTCATTTCACAAATAGCTCCCACGGTAGCTATGAATGCTCTTCCAAGTAGTAGTGAAGAGTTCCAATTGATCTGATATCAATGACATGGAAGTCTATAGAGACTAGGACATTCTGAATCTACACGTGGACATCTCTACAAATACCTCATGAATCCACTCTGGAGCAATCCACAAAAACGAATGAATCATTGGAAGTTCCACTCTCAGGTTTAGCTTTTCTGCAATAGCTCTAGGTATGATGCTCAATGATGATCCAGTATCACAAAGGGCATTAGGAAACTCGTGTCCTTTAATCAAACATGGAATTACAAACTTCCCAGGATCACTTTTCTTCTTCGGAATGATCCTCTGCTCTAGAGTTGTCACATTCTTGACTTTTGGTAGATGAACACGTTTTGTTGCGGGAAACCATCGATCGATTCTACAGTCCCTCCGTTGATCGATGGTTGAGGGTTTCCTCGATACTGTTAACTCCATGGGTGCCGTTGATCGATGCTCCTTGACATGTGTCGATCGATCCATGTGCGATTTGTCGGACGAACACAAATTTTCCACACGGGAATCCCTCTCTAACACCCTTTCTGTCTTAACTTCTTCCCAAAAATCATCATCAGTCAATGCATTGACGTGGTGACTCTGTCCAGCCTCTATTTTCTCCTTGATCAGGCTCTCATGTCTCCTAATAGATTCACTTTTCTGCATCACCTGATTCTCTAGCTTCTTCACATGGGTGTTGAGATTTTCGAACTTGGTGTTGACGTTGAGGTACAGGCCATCTATCTTTCCATTGAAGTCCACTGTCATCTTCTGCTGTCCCTCCAAAACTCTGTCAACCATTGCTTCAATATTGCTTCCTTGAGCTTCGGGAGGAGGGTTCTGGTACTAGGAGGACTCATAGGTTCTGTTGTTGTTGAAGGGACTTCGCTATGAGCTCTGATTAAAGTTGCTCCTTTGACCATTCCCATAGGAGTTCCTGTTGAAACCTTGATTACCTTGTCTCTAGAAACCATTCCCATCAAGGTAGTTCACATCCTCTTCAATCTCATCATCTCCAGACTCCATTGCTTTCACTTCTGCAAAGGTGAACCTGTTTCCTGAGAAACTTCTGAAAAATATCCAGCTTTGCTTTGACTTCATCAATCTGCTCCTTGCTCATTGCTGGAGTTGATTTTTTCCTCTCAAAATTTGTGTTCTTGGTGCTGCTGCTGGATGCCAGATTCTCAATCAACCTTGTAGCCTCTTCAGGACTCCTGGTGCTGAAATTTCCCTCACTGGCTGTGTCCAAAGCCATCTGGTACTGTAGTCCAATACCTCTAAAGAAAGTGCTGAGAAGTTGCACTTCGTTGAACCCATGATGTGGACAATCTCTCTGGTATGATTTGAATCTGATCCAGAAATTTCTAAAGGATTCTGAAAGATCTTGTGAAAAGGTGGCAATCTTGCTCCTAAGATCTTCTGCTCTCGCGTCATCAAAGAAGTTGCGCAAGAAAGCGTTCTTGATGTCAGTCCAGGATGTCAGGGATCCTGGTGGTAACTGCTTGAGCCAATATGAAGCTTCTCTAGCAACTGAGTACTTGAAGATCATACATAAAAGATATTCCTCAGGGACTTCATTGGCTTTAGTGGCAGACACTAGATCCTCAAATCGCTCCAGATGATCCATAGGGTGCTCATGTCACAGCCCATGGTAGGGTGTCTATGCTACAAGTCTGAAGAAGGCGGGCTTTATTTCAAAATCGTGTCTCTGAAAAGCTGGAGGACGAATGGCGGATCTGTTGGCGTAGTACTGGTCTCGACGGTTGTAGTCAGACAGTGTTCTCTCAACAGCTTGGGCATTAGCATCAGGGATTATAGTCCCATGATCGTCTATCTTCTGACCTGCTGCATTACACAGGTGACCGTCGGGGTCATGCAGGTCTCTGCTCTCATCCCTAATCAGTATCAAGGTAGCAACCATCTGAACTCGTTTGTGTCTGTCGATCGATACGAGTTGGATGTCGTCGATCGGTGCTATGCCATTAGCATCGGTCGATGAGGTGATGTTGATGTTGATCGATGAATGTGGGTCGGTGTCGATCAATGTGGAGTGATCGGTGTCTGTCAACGGTAGAGTTCAGATGATGGTCGATACGGTCCGTGAAGAAGTGTCGGTTGACGCGGTACTAGTGTCGTCGATTGATGCTTGTCGTCTTTCTTTACGGATTGAGCGTTCAATTCTGTCAGGGTCAGAGAGTGCAATCTATTCTTGTCCTTTGTTACTTCTAGTGCTTCTTTGCATGTACCTGAAAGCAAAGAAAAGAAAAATTATTAGTAACTTGATAAATAAGTAACAAACCTAGACTACCCGGCAACGGCGGCAAATTTGTCGTGGTGTGTATTCTGTTCTAGCAGGGTAATGAATATCCTAAACAATCTACTGTCAAATTAACCCTAATCTTAACACACTCTATAATACTCTTGTCAAAAGAGATCATGTATAGTACTTAGGGATCAAATCCACAGAGAGCAAATGAACACAATAGATTTGTTATTTCTAAAGACTAAGCTAGGTGAATATATATATTAGTAATGGATAACCAGATTTAGGAAATGTTCTTTGTCAAGAAGTAGGATGCAATATGGAAATATGCTACTAATGCAAATATGGAAATATTCTGGATGTAAATATAAATGTAAATATGCGAGATCTAGGGTTTCAAGCTTTATAAATTGTAATGGATAAGAAGCACGGAAATGTAAATATTCTAGAACTCAAAAGCTAACTATTCTGACCCTTTTAACTCCAACTCTCGTATGCGAGCAAAATGAATGACCATCGATCGATGGCTAAGGCCTAGTATCGATCGACGGCGAAATCAGAAGGAACTATGGACGAAATTTGATAAGTCCACTAGAATTATTAGACCAACACTTGCAAGTATCTAACAACCTAGTTCAACAAAATCTTTTCTGGCATCGAACCTACTCTCGTAGTTGTCCATGTCCTATCATCGAGATCTTAGTTAGCTACACTAGAATACAAGCATTAAGCAAAACTCAATTGATGGATATTAACTTAACCTAACAATCCTATTTTTGGGCTAATCCATAGATGTTATCATTCAACCCTAAATCTAATTAGTAACTACTCAAGCATGATCTTTGTCACATAAGTCATAGATGAACATAATAGATATGATATAAAATATAAAAACCAAAAGAGTTCCAGGATCACTCTGAAGGAGTCTCTCCTTTCTCTCCTAATACAAAATGAATCTAAAATGCTCTGTCTCTAAAAACTCTCTCTCTTCTTTCTCTGTATGTCCCTGTCAAGACATAAATATAAAACCCTTATTCTAGGTCAAAACTCGTCCAGGGTATTTTTCATCGTCTTTGTGTATTGGGCTTTAATCATCGATCGATGGCAAGTGTTCTGGATCGATCGCTCTCGAGCTTAGATCATCGGTCGACGCCAAGTGTGATCCATCGATCGATGGATTCCTCGACTCCCTAGATGATCAGCTACGGATTCTTCTCTTCTAAATGCTCCAAAAGATCCAAGTATCTCATATATCTCCAAAACGTTCATGGACCTATAATTATAATAAAACATAGCATAGACACACATAATAAACTCCAAATAGAGCCTAGAATATGGCCTAAAACTGGTAATAAATAGGCTATATCATCCATTGATTCTTTTGGTTAATCATAGGAGGTTTTAGTTCCCATGGGTTGTCTTTCTCTTTACAGAAGAAAGATCCCTCTGGATCTTTCAGACATTGATTTCGTCTTGACCGATTTTGACCCCAACACCAGCCTTATAAAGTAGTACAGATGTTCTTCAACCAGAAAGGCATGACCTTATAGATGTAAAATCCCATACACGACATGAAGGAGGTTTTCTCCTCCTTATCTTCCGGGTGCATGAGTATTTTGTTGTGGCCAGAGAAGGTGTCCATAAAGGTCTTCCGCTTGTGCCCTTTTGTGGCATCTACAAGCTTGTCGATATGGAATAGAGGAAAAGGATCCTTCGGGCATGATTTATTGAGGTCTGTCAAGTCTATACAGACCCGCCACTTTCCGTTATTTTTCCAGTCTACTACCACATTAGCGAGCCACTCTGGATACTGTACTTCTCTAATAAATCCAGTGTCCATCAGGTTTTTGACCTCTTCGTGATGATCGCATCTCTTTTGGGGGGCAAACTTCCTTCTTTTATGCCTAACCGGCTGGTGTAGAGGATCGACCTGCATCTAGTGCGCAATGATTTTTGGATCGATTCTCGGCATATCCACACGGGACCAAGCGAAGCAATCATAGTTAGATAGGAGGAATTTTATCAGTCTTCATCTTAGTTAAAGAGGAAGCTTGCTACATCATCCATTTCTTTAACCTTGGGCTCCTCTGTATGCAGAGCTGGAGGTTATTCTTGTAACTGATATATAAGACCTTGGTCTTTTCTCTTCAGGATTTTTTGATAGTAGGAGCGGGAGTTTTCTTGATCTCCAAAGATATTCTTGATCCCCAGGGGGTAAGATATTTCAACAACTGTTGGAGGGTCGAAAGGATTGCTCTCATATTGTGATTCCCATGGGCGTCCAAGTATCATGTTGTAAGATGACTTGCAATAGACAATCAGGAACTTAAAAGATGTTGGGAAAATAATCCAGGAAGAGATTACTCAAGCTTCCGAGCAGGACCCCGCCTTCCAATTCCTGCCTTGAGAAATCTCGGCTCAGATCCTGTCTCCATTCTTTCCTCCAAATAAAAATGGAAGACTTTTACTAAAAAAGATTCATCCATATTTCTGAATATGGAAGACTCGACCTAATAACCAAATACGATTAGATATAAAAGGAGAACCCAAACCCTAGAACAAAGGATCGCCCATTGGGAGACTAAGATAATAGAGTTAGCGGCTAGAACTAGAGCTTATACCTCTCTTTCAGGCTTGATTTCTGCTTCTCTCTTGTTTTTTTACTGTTCTGTAGTACCTACAAAGATCCCACCTAAAAATATCTTAACAGTTTGGTGCCAGAAGGAGGGGGTATTATAAGCTATGTGATGATGATAACAAAGGAACAAGACAAGCGGCCTGCGGCTTCCCCGACCAAAACTAATCTGCAAGCTCAAATCAATGCTTTACAAATGAAAATATGGAAATATTCTAGATGTAAATATAAATGTAAATATGCTAGATCTTGGATTTCAAGCTTTATGAATTATAATGGATAAGAAGCACGGAAGTGTAAATATTCTAGAACTCAAATGTTAACTATTTTGACCCTTTTAACTCCAACTCTCGTATGCGAGCAAAATGAATGACCATCGATCGACGGCTAAGGCCTGGTGTGGATCGATGGTGAAATCAGAAGGAACTATGGACGAAATTTGATAAGTCCACTAGAATTATTAAACCAACTCTTGCATGTATCTAACAACCTAGTTCAACAAAATCTTTTTTGGCACAAAACCTACTCTCTTAGTTGTCCATGTCCTATCATCGAGATCTTAGTTAGCTACTCTAGAATACAAGCATTAAGCACAACTCAATTGATTGATATTAACTTAACCTAACAATCCTATTTTTGGGCTAATACATAGATGTTATCATCCAACCCTAAATCTAATTAGTAACTACTGAAGCATGATCTTTGTCACAGAAGTCATAGATGAATAGAATAGATATGATATAAAATATAAAAACCAAAATAGTTCCAGGATCACTCTGAAGGAGTCTCTCCTTTCTCTCCTAATACAAAATGAATCTAAAATGCTATGTCTCTAAAAACTCCCTCTCTTCTTTCTCTGTCTGTCTCTGTCCAGACATAAATATAAAACCCTAATTCTAGGTCAAAACTCGTCCAGGGTATTTTCGTCGTCTTTGTGTCTTGGGATTTGATCATCGATCGATGACAAGTGTTCTGCATCGACCTCTCTTGAGCTTACATCATCGGTCGACGCCAAGTGTGATCCATTGATCGATGGCTTCCTCGACTCCCTAGATGATCAGCTACGGATTCTTCTCTTCTAAATGCTCCAAAAGATCCAAGTATCTCATATATCTCCAAAACGTTAATGGACCTGTAAATATAAAAAAACATAGCATAGACACACATAATAAACTCTAAATAGAGCCTAGAATATGGCCTAAAACTAGTAATAAATAGGCTATATCAAACATCATTGGTATATACGATCTATTTGGATTTTTACGAGAAAACAAGCCCTTGTTATTTTTATCGTAAAGTTTCAATGGTAACTCCAATCGAGATGAAACAAGAGACAATTCAATCAAGACTCAAAGAAGAGATGTATGAGAGCGAGAAGAGCGGGGGCCATGGTGTCGCCTAATGGTGATGGGGAGAGGGTAAGTGATGTCGCCTCATGGCGGCATGGGCAGAGGTAATGGCATCGTCGGCTCATGGCGAGGAGGTAGAGTGGTGGTCTTGTTGCCTCATGGTGAAGAGGAGGAGATGGTGAGGTCGCCCGTTGACGACATGGGAAGGAGGTGTTAGTGCCATCGCCTCATGGCGACATGGAGCAGAGAGGACAGCATGATCGTGTCATGGTGACACAGAGTGGAAGAAGTGGCTTCGTCGCCATGATGTTGTCGTTGCCTCATGGCGATATGCCGAGGAGAAGACAGGGATGTCACCTCATGGAGACATGGATCAGAGACGATGGTGTGGCATGTTGGAGACATAGAGGTGGCGTTGTCACCTGTTGGCGACATGCAACTGAGGTGGAGCAGTGTCGCTTAATGACGGGACAGAGAGGGGAGGAAATGGTCTCGCGTCATGGTGAGATGGACCTGAGACAATGAGACGATGAGAAGTTGGGATGTGAAGGTTTCTCATTTTATCGTATTTTTGGAAGTCGTTTGTTAAGAGATCAAGTAATGTTTCCTGAGAACTTGTTGCTTGATTCTTTTGTTGAATCATAGGAGGTTTTAGCTCCCATGGTTTGTCTTTCTCTTTACAGAAGAAAGATCCCTCTGGAGCTTTCAGACATTAATTTCGTCTTGACCGATTTTGACCCCAACACCAGCCGTAAAAAGTAGAACCGGCGTTCTTCAACCCCACGCTAGGGTGGGGACGACATATGGTCGACCCCGGCCTACGGCAGGTACGATCCAAGATCAACCCCGCCCTAAGGCAAAGAGGTTTGCTCACCAAACCATCCCACCCTAGAGCGGGGCCGATCCATGGATCAGTCCATCCCGTCCTAGGGAGGGGACACACTAGGACTTGAGATTTCTCATCCAGGGACAAACCGTGCAGTAACTCTCATAGTCCATATCAAATGAGTCCTTGTTTCGTCTCGATTGGACTTACTGTTGGATTTTAATGATAAAAACCGTAAGACTCGTCTTTCGTAAAAATCTAAGAATTAGTCATATACTGTGACATCGGTTAACTGAACGCCATTGTGATCGTGACTATGCATCCATTTCCCGTTGTCTCGAGGAAACCAATGGTTAGCCTCATACAAAAGATGATATCTCCAAAAGAAATCATAAAAAACGTCTAAGTAAAAAAAACAGCCCAAAAAGGGTCCAAACAAGGCAACGGCCCACTTACTAACTCTGCATGAGAAAGAGCTCCGTTGCTATGACGGCCTACTTGATATCAAAAGAGATAAGGGGAAAAAGAGATACACGTCAAGTTTGGAGATAAACTCGAACTAGGGCATAACGGGAAAATATGACCAACCTTGGAAGAGTATATAAGGAAGCGAAGATAAAACGTGAAAAGATCCGAGACTTAGACCTAAGAGACTCCTGTTAGCTTTACATAATTTAGGACCTAGGCGGCTAGACGCGAATGGAGACACCATCTAGTCCATGGTAAAAAGACTCCAGGTAGTAAATCCTCCAATCCAAAGAAGTGACCCAACTCATACACTGATACTCCTTTCGTGGATGAGATAGAACTTGTAGAGATGCCGAGAAAGTTCTCCTTTCCTAACATGAGTATGTACGACTGCACCAACGATCCAGATAACCATGTGGCCAAATACAAGCAATATTTACTAACTTTAGCAATCCAAAAAGAGCTAAGGGAAGCAACCATGTGCAAGAGATTCTGATCAACATTTACAGGACCTGCCTTACAATGGTACATCAACCAACCTAACAGCTCGATATGCTCTTGTGCGACCTTGATTGACGAGTTTGTAGAGAAATTTTCGAGCAGTAGGATTTTTGAGAAGATGTCTGACAAACTCTGTTTGATCCTCCAACATCGACCTGAGCCCCTGTGCAGCTATATATCACGCTTTAACCAAAAAAAGGTAGGGAATGCCTCCCCCGCAATCTCCGCCTTCAAAAGAGTCATACTACCGGATAAGGACCTATACAAGGTCCTCACCAAATATAAGTGAAAAACCATGAAAGACGTATTATCCCGATTATGGATGCAGGTAAAATGGGAAGAAGACGTCGCGATTCGATCCAAGGTCCCACCGAAGCAGGAACAAAAGGCGCCAGAAATGACCGAGACAAGAAATCCTAAGAAGTCTGGAGAGGAGGCAGTAAGCAGGAACCAGGGCAGGTACCTGAACTGGCCCTTGGAGAAAGCCAAATTGATGATAATGTACACGGGACCAGATATCTACCACATTTCCATCTCAAAGTCGGAATTGGTCAACGTTCTGAGGCAGATGGGACCTCAGGTCAAGTGGCCTCATAAGAGGAAAGCACCAAATTCCTTCTGCAATCCGAACCGTTGGTGCGACTTTCACAATTACCACGGTCACAAAAATCACACTATGACCACAGAAGATTGGGTCGCGCTATAGATGGAGGTTAAACGAGCTGCTAAGGTAAGGAAACCTCTGGGAGTTCGTCTTTGACAGGGCCAAAAATCTCGTCAATAAGGAGACAACTAACCAGACCACTGGAGATGGTCCTGCCTCACCACCTCAACATGATAAGGTAATCAAACTCATGTCTGAAAGCTCGGAAGTAAGTGGGATAAGCCAACATCCGTGAAAAGAGCACCAGAAACACTATATACAATCTGGAAGACGGAAGACATAAGCGCATGCTCCTAGGAACAAATGAAATCAGTTTCACGACCAAGGAGCCAAAGAAGGTTTTGGTCCTTCATCACGACGCCCTGGTCATATCGCTCAATGTAGCAAATTGACATGTAAAAAGGATACTGGTAGACAACGAGAGTGACATGTAAAAAGGATACTGGTAGACAACGAGAGTTCCACCAATATCATCTTCCTAACTTCCTACAACAATCTGGGGCTAGAGGAAAGCACGCTAATGAGAAAAGTCACCCCGCTCGTAGTATTCAGCAGGGAGGTCAAACGACTGGAGAAGTCACGCGCCCAGTGTATGTTGAAGGAATCAATATGTCAACCAACTTCCTAGTAGTCGACTGCAAGTCATCCTACAACATGATACTAGGACGCCCTTGGATTCACGATATGGGAGCCATCCCTTCGACACTCCACCAGGTGGTTAAATTTCCTACCCCCTGAGCCATAAAGGAAATCAAGAGGGACCAAGAGAAATCATGATCCTGCTATCATACAACCTTGAAGGGAAAAACCAAAGCCTTATAGAAATTACAAAACAACCCTCCAACCTTGCATGAGGAAGAGCCAGAGGCTGATGAAATGGATGAGGTGTCACTGATCAAAGGAGACCCGACCCGGAACCTAAGGACAGGTTCCAAGCTTGCCATGGGGTTAAGACGGAGGTTAATAGACTTTCTCCAATCCAACTCTGACTGTTTTGCCTGGTCCTAATTAAATATGTCTGGAATCGATCTGGAGATCATTGTGCATAAGTTGCAAGTCAATCCCGAGCATCACCCTATCAAGTAGAAAAGGAGAAAATTCACCATCGAGAGGGACGCGATCATCAACAATTAAGTCAAGAACCTGCTCGACAGTATCCGGAATGGCTTGCCAACGTGGTAGTAGCCCGGAAAAAGAATGGAAAATAGCAAGTATGAATTGATTTTACAGACCTCAACATCTTGTGGAGCAACAATGGAGCATCAGCCGATGAGCTTCATGGATGCTTTCTCTGGTTACAACTAGATACTCATCCACCCAGAGGATCAAGAAAGACCTCCTTCATGATATCTAGGGGCATTTACTTTTATAAAGTCATTCCTTTCAGATTCAAAAAACGCCGGCTCTTCTTACCAAAGGCTGGTGAACATGATGTTTGCTGAGCAGATCGGCCAGACCATGGAGGTATATGTAGACTATAAGCCCCTCAATTCCTTGGAAGCTGAAGATAATATATCACACCTACATCAGGCCTTCTCCACCCTTAGGAAATAGAGCATGAAGCTTAATCTTGCAAAGTGTTCTTTTGGCGTTACTTTCGAGAATTCTTGGGATATCTAATGCTCATCGAGGTATCGAGGCGAATCCAGAGCAAATAAGGGATATCCACAAGATTGTTGGGGTCAAAATCAGTTACAACTGAATTAACTCCTGAAAGTCCCCGAGAAACATTTCATGGTGCAAATCTCTCAAGCAAGGTTTGAGAAAAGGAGTTTGTTTAACAGATTCTCAAATTACAAATCTGATCTATTCAACAAATAACTTTTGGAAAATAACAATGGAAAGAAGAAAGGGCTTACTAACACTTCCTTAACTGTCCGAGCTACCCGAAGAAGGTCTGAGTTTGGTCAGCCCACAAGCCAGCTCGCCCTAGGGCGATCTTGGTCCATCCCCTAGCCAGCTAGCCCTAGGGAGAGGTTGGTCCATCCGCAAGCCAGCTCGCCTAGGGCGCGCTTGGTCAGTCCACGAGCCAGCTCGCCCTAGGGCGAGCTCGGTCAGTCCACAAGACAGCTCGCCCTAGGGCAAGCTCGGTCCATCCTAGCCAGCTCACCATAGTGTGAGGTCGGTCCCTTCCAAGCCAGCTCGCCGTAGGGAGAGTTTGGTCCCATCCAATCCAGCTCGCCGTAGGGAGAGTTTGGTCCCATCCAATCCAGCTCGCCCTAGGGCGATATTGGTCCCGTCCAAGCCAGCTTGCCCTAGGGCGAGCTCAGTCCCATCCAAGCCAGCTCGCCCTAGGGCGAGCTCGGGTCCTTCCCAAACCAGCTCTCTGTAAGGCGAGTATGACTTCATCATGTCGATATCAGGCACTCTCGTCTCGAACTGTAACCATACTGTCCCTTGTTTTGTCTCGATCGGAGTTATAGTTGAAACTTTACGATAAAAACCGCAAATAATTGTTTTCTCGTATAAGTTCAAATAGATCATACAAAACGGCGACAGTTACTTTAAAACACCTGATGCCTCAACTGTATGATTGGTTTAAATTCATTTATAAAAACCGGCGTCGTACAGAATGCGATTTATCAAACAAATAGCAAAAACGTTAAAGTCGAAAAACGGACCAAAGAGGTCTAAAACGCAGCTAACGGCCCACTTGCGGTTTTCGACGAGAAAGAGCCCAAAGTTAGTATGAAGTTTTATTTTTTATTCTGATGGAGAAGATAAATGTTAAGTTTCGTGGATAATCATGAAGATCGAGGAAAAATGAAATATTCTCTCGAAATGACATCCTCGGCCCAGGGACAAAAAAGGAAGGTACTAACCAACCTAGGAAAAGTATATAAGAGAAGCGAGGTGAAAGATGCAAAGGGACATTTTAACACACAACAAACATAGCATTTAGAGCAATTAGGCATTTATTTTCGTTTTTGTTATCGAGTTATGTCTCAACTAGGTTTTCACAGTCTTAAGTTGTCAGATTTGGGAATTTGCCAACTGCTCTTGCGGCCAAGACTCTTACATGTTGTTCACGCCTAAACGCAAATTCAGAATAAAAATATCTTTTCGATGTTTTCATCTCTTTTGATTTATTATTTTCTATCTGTTTTCATATAATGATCGTTTGGTGCTTGGCCCTACAGATAACTGGAACCTCAAAGGAAAGTTAGTTTACTTGACTTTCCTCCGATCATAAACTCGACTGTGTGAATTTTGGTTCCCATAGCGATTCCCTCACCAAGGAGCGTAAAAGAAGTACATAAACTTACCAGAAGATTGGCAGACCTGAGCAGGTTCATCTCCAAGCTGTCGGATAAGTCTCACGCTTTCTTCAATGCTCTCAAAAATCCAAAAGACTTAAAATGGTGACAGATGCGAGTCCGCCCTAACTGAGCTCAAAGCGTATTTTACTACGCATATCAGTGTTGATCTCGACCCAGTGAAGTAGCGATCGATCGCTGCTCATGATGCGCTGTTGATTGACACCTGCCGGTCCTATCGGTCGATGCTTTCTGCAGTTGTCTTCTTGGATGATTTTTATTTTAACCTGAAATAACTGCACAAGAAAAATCAGTAACCTATGAAAAATAAAGGAAACTAAAATTTACAAATGGGTTGCCTCCCATTAAGCGCTTTGTTATAATTTAGCTTGACTTTTGGAGTTGTTTGGCTAGTGTGGAGGTAATTGACTACTTGTTGGAAAAAGTGTCAACATCTTCTTTGCTTATTGCGAACCAGGTACCAACAAATCTCTTGATTGCTTCTTCTCCTATGGTTATGTGCTCTTGATGTTTCTGAATGATCTCATGAGTTTAATCCACTTTCAGCTGTAGCTCATCCATACACTTACTTAGCCATCCAACACTGCTGTTGAGGGGGTACTAGATAGCATCCATCTTTTTGTAGAAGTCATCAGACATCTGATTCTGAGCTCTAAATATATCTCCAATCAAGTTCTTGACATCATCTACCAGTGGTGACTGGGGTATAGGGTAGGCTCTAGGCATCTGAAAACATCCCTCATACTGCCATCTCTAGTGTTGCTTCTATATCCTCCTTAGAAACACTGATGATCCTTCCATCCAGTGCATGTGCATTGCCATCTTTATCTCTGTATACTCCATACTCATCTGGTTGCCCTACACTATTCCTTCTTCTTGGGGAAGTATCAGTCTCAATCGCAAAGCTCTCTTGGTAGTCATCATTCGCCCAAATATCGATCGGTGCTCTAGTTTGGCCGTCGATCGTCTCCTCAGGTTCACTGGTGATTGATACTCCTAGCTGAGGGTCGATCGATGTTTCTCCGTCGTCTTCATGCTCTGTGCCTGAATTTGAATAGCAAGCTGCTATAAGTCCTGCATCATCTCCTATCTCAATGTAGGACGTTTTTGTCTTCGTAACTCTCAATGGATTATAGTAGTCTGTCTCACTGATCAGTGACAAATATAGCATGTTTGTCTTCATGTCACAAACAGGTCCTATAGTAGCCATGAAGGCTCTCCCAAGTAGTAGAGAAGAGTCCAGTCTATCTTGATATCCATAACATGAAAGTCTACTAGAACTAGGGTATTGCAGATTTGTACCTGCAGGTTTCTGACAATCCCTCTTGAATTTACCTTATAACAATCCACAAAGGTGAATGATTCCTCAGAAGGCTCTATCTGCAGACTCAGTTGTTTTGCCATACATTTGGGCATAATACTGACCCAAGAATCTGTATCACAGAGGGGATTAGGGTAGCTGTATCCTCCAATCATGCAAGGAACCACGAACTTCCCAAGGTCACTCTTCTTATATAGTGTGACTCTTGCTTCATCTTCTCTCTGATCTGATGGAACATCCTCCCAATGTCATTCTCTGTCTCCTTGGTTTCTCTAAAAAACATCCACAAACTGTTGGTAAAGTAAGCCTCATTGAATGGCTTATCCTTAGGGATCCTTAGTACCCTCCTTGAAAAGCTATCCATCTCCTTTTCATTAGCTCTTCTCTTTATATAATTGAGAATCATATCTTTTCTTCTCCTCAAAACTCGTCCCTCAGCAGCCTGGTCAATGATCATAGGCTCTGATGCATCTTCAGATTGCTGGTGACCTGGTAACTCTGAAGGTTTAGATGGGTTCCTGAGTGCACTCAGCCACGCTACATCATTGCTTGGTAGCCACACTCGAGTGATCATAGGCATGTGTCGATCAACGCAGGATATCTTCTGTCGATCATTGCCTAGATGTTACTATCGTCCATTCTGACATGATATAATATCTGAGGGGATTGGGGTGTCAAACTGCGAACTCCTCATGCATCATGATCTTCACTGTTTTGCATGATCCAATTGACTTTGCAGGTGATGTCAATAGATGCTAAACTTGTGATGTCAGTTGATTTTCCATTGTCGATTGAAGTTCCTTTCATGGTGTCGGTCGTCACCAATGATAACTACTGACTTGACTTGAAAATCTCCTTATTGAAGCCTCTTCTGATTCACAACTTACCATAAATCATAATCTATGATGGCAATCACGTGGTGTTTAAGGGCTTCCTCTCCTTTTTCTTTGATCAAGGTTTCTTCCCTCATAACAGCCTCTCCTGTCTTAACCACCTCCTAATTCTTCACATGGGTACTTAGAGCTTGACACTTAGTGTTCTAGTTGGTGTCGACATCATTTATCCTCCCATTTAAATCCACTGTCAGCTTATGCGGACTCTCAAAATCTGATCAATCATTCCTTCTATCTTACTTTCATGATATGTGGTGGTGGATTATGGTAAGAAGAACTTCCAAAAGCTATGTTGTTGCTGTTGTTGTAGGTGTTGTTGTAGGATTTATGGTACTGTGAACTTTGGTTGTAGTTACTCCTCTATATATTTCCGTAGAAATCCATGTTGCTTCCTTGATTTTCAGGCTTTTGGTTTTGAAAACAACCCACAAATTTCACATCCTCCTCTTCACCCTTGTCACTGTCACCATTGAGAGCTGTATCCTCCATCTCTGCAAGACAACCCTGATTTATGAGAAGCTTGTGAACTCAATCCAGCTTTTCCTTGACTTCATCCATTTGCTCATTTCCCAAGGAAGCAACCAATTTTCTCCTCCCAAAGTTAGTGTTCTTGCTGTATTTGCTAGATGCCAAGTTCTTAATAAGTCTAACAGCTTCTTCTAGATTCATGGTGTTGAAATTTCTTTCACTAGAAGTGTCCAGAGCCATATGATATGCCAAAGTGATGCCTTTGAAAAAGGTACTAAGCATCTGCACCTCATTGAATCCATGGTGCAGACAGTCTCTCTGGTATGACTTGAATCAAAAAAATTACGCAAGAAAGAGTTCTTGATGTCAGCCCAGAATGTAAGAGATCCTGGTGGTAACTTCTTAAGCAAATGCGAAGCATCTCCATAAAGTAAGAGTTAAAGAACTTGCAGAGAAGATAGTCCTCATGGACTCCATTGGCTTTGATCGCAGAGAACAAATCCTTCAACCATTCCATTTGGTTTATAGGATGCTCATCTGAGAGACAATGACAAGGTGTCTGTCCCACTAGTGTAAAATATTGAGGCTTTATCTCGAAATTGTTCCTCTGGAAAGCTGCAGGACGAATAGGAGACTTATTTGTGTAGTATTGATCTGGACGGTTATAGTCAGCCAAAGTTTTGGGTCGAGCAGCCTGAACATTTTCCTCGGCAACAGCCTGAGCATTTTTTGCAGCATTCTCGGAATTAGCAGTTTGTAGATTAGCTACCCCTGAATCAGGGATTCCAACACCCTGATCATATATCCACTGACCTGCTGCATTACGCAGATGACTCTCTTGGTCTTGCACGTGTTCACTCTCTCCTGTGTAAGAATCAAAATCGCAACCATGTCTGCTCGCGGATTAATGTTAATCAATGTTTGGTGAGAAGTATCGATCAATGTAAGCGGACAAGTGTCGATCAAAGTTTGGTGACAAGTATCGGTCGAAATTTGTTGATGAGTGTTGGTCCACGAACTGGAGTTTTTGTCGATCCATGACGTGTGTTTCTCTTGCCAGATTGCGCGTTCCAGACTTGCAGGATCTGATAACAATAATTCATTTTCCTTGTTGCTTCTGGTACTGCTTGGCATGCACCTAAAAGACAAGAAATGTTTTTATCATAACACTTAAAAACAAAAAGAGCCTAGACAAAATCAAACACTTTGACTCTAACGACGAATCCAATGCTTCCCGACAACGGCGCCATGTTGGAACGAAAATTCATTTCTGTAAACGCAGTAAAGCTAAGAAACTCTAACTTTCCCTGAGGTCTCAGATTTCTGCAAAACCAAACACCACGCATGTGGGAACCAATATTCACACTGTCAATTTTATGAATGGAGGAAAGCAAGGAAAACCCTACTCTCCTTGAGGTCTGAATTATCTGCGTAAACACACGAAAAGAAAAAGAAAGAGACGACAAAGACATCAACAGAAAATTGCACTAAGGAGTTTATATTGATTAGTATGAATTAAATTACAAAGTACTTACGAGAAAAAGATCAAAAAGAGCGATGCTAACAGCGAGAATCCTAGAACTAAAGCAGAAAACATTTTAAGTATTGACTTCGCTAGTCTAGCCACCTAAGTTATAAAATTCTCATAAAGCTAACAAAAGTCTCTTAGGTTTCTCCTTTTCGGATCCCGGCGCTCCTTGCTCTAGCTCCCCTTAAATACGCCTTCAAGGTGGGTTGCTTAGGTTTATCCCTTTTCGGAAATATTCGGTATTCTCTCCATCTTCATGATTATCCCTGAAATTTGACATTTACCTTCTCTTACAAATAAAAGATATACCATCATACTAACTTTGGGTTCATTCTCGTCTAAAACCATAAGTGGGCTATTAGCCGCATTTTAGACCTCTTTGGGCCATTTTTTGACTTTGAACGTTTTTGCGATTTCTTTGAGAAGTCACCTTAAGTATGACACTGGTTTCTATAAAAGTGTTTAAATCGATCATACAGTCAAGGCATCTGGTGTTTTAAGTTATCCGTCTCCGTTTTGTATGACCGGTTTGAACTTATACGAGAAAACAAATCTTTGCGGTTTTGGTCGTAAAGTCTCAATGGTAACTCTGATTGAGACGAAACAAGGGACATCATGGTCAAGAATCGATGGGAGAGCTACGAGAGTGCCTGATATGATGCAGTCATAATCTCCATATGGCGAGCTGGCCTGGAAGGACCCGAGCTTGCCTTAGAGCGAGCTGACATGGACGGACCAGAGCACGCCCTAGGGCAAGCTGGCCTGGACGGACCTGAGCTCGCCCTAGGGCGGGCTGAATTGGATGGACCAAAGCTCGCCCTAGGGCAAGCTGGCCTGGACGGACCCAAGCTTGCAGTAGGGCGAGCTGACTTGGACGGACCGGAGCTCGCCCTAACGCGAGCTGGCCTGGACAGGCCCAAGCTCGCCCTAGAGTGTAAATGAAACAAGGACTCATTTGACCAGGACTTTGAGAGTAAATACCTATCTTTTTCTTGGATGGAAAGGCTTGAGTCATAGAGTGTCCCTACCCTAGGGCAGGATGAATTGATCCGTGGATCGCCCCCGACCTAGGGAAGGTTGGTTTAGCTTGGAACATCCCCGCCCTAGGGAGGGGTGGTTGGTTCATGCATCATCCCCACCCTTGGGCGGGGTGGCTGGTCTGTGGGACGTCCCTAGGGCGGGGTTGTTTGGCTCCAGAATTATTTATGGATCGTCCCTTTTGATCATGGAATGTTATTCTTAAGCTTGTTTCCCAGCCCTTTCCGAAGTTATCTCGAGAGGTTGTTCGAAAGAGAGTGATTGCAAGTGTTGGACGTTGGTTTCCAGATTACAGTTTTGACCCCAATAGTTAGCCCCCCAGATCACAAGTCTCGAGTGTGAGGTTTTGCAAGCGAGTTTTGAGCGTTTAATTAGAATCTATGGCTAGGATTGTTATCTTCTTTTTGTTGAAATTTTTATCCATTATTTTATGGGCAATTCTCTTAAATAGCCTTTTTAAAGTTTTTGTCACAAAATAATCCTAAGAAAATAAAATGACCAAAATAGCATTTTTTTTTTTGAGATTTTCAATTTTTTTATTTATTTTTTTGAAATTTGAAACCCTATCCCCAAACCCACCCCTTTACTCTAAACCCTAAAGTATAAATTAGTTAACCCTATGGGTATAAATGCATATAAATAAAAAATTTAGCTTCTAAAAAAACCTATTTTTGTCATTTTTTTCCTTAAGAACTATTTTTGTGAAGAACAAACTAAAAGGGGCTATTTAAGGGAATTTCTCTTATTTTATTGCAGAAAAAAATTCTAGAAGTATTAGTTATCCATCCCTCATCCACTCCACACCTTCTTACTTTTCCCAACTTTCTTCTCCTCTGTTTTTTTTTGTTTTTTTCTCCCAACCGAGATATCTTCCTCCCAGAACGAACAAGGGAACTGTGATGTCCAGGCGAGCCCAGCTCTTGGCGCGAACTCATCAAGTTCCCCTCTTACTGTCGCCGTTTCTTCTCATGTGGCCGATTTTCTCTCCTTTCAGGGCGAGATGGATCGTAGCAATGCATAGATAAGAGGCTCTCCACAAATCAGTGCACCGTATAATCCTGTCTCCGCTGGTGTTTTAGTTGTGACAGCGAAGTTATCGCCTGTTTTGACAATCATTCCCGAGAGTGGAGGGTCCCTTGGTCCTGTTCCAAATTCCGAGGCTGTTTCTCAACCAACAGGTTCGTCCGCAACTTCGATACCTGTTGTAGATTGATAGATAAGAAGAACAAGGCCTCCGAGGTGCGTCACCTACAGCATAAAATTCATGGAGCTGGGAGCTCGACAAGTCGCAGGAACGAGGGCGTTAGAGCTGAAATAGCGAAAGAGTTTCACGTTGGGTTCCAAGCTCATTTGTCGAGGATTACTGACTCGCTAGATTCTCTGATGGTGGTTAATGAGAGGGATCTTCCTTTGGCTGTTACCAAAGGGAAGCTTTTTTGAGATCAAGCTTCTTAAAGGGGAGGATGCCCCGACCTTGGCGGCTAAAGAGGTTATACTAGCCGTCCTTAGGGAAGAACTGGCAGTTGCCGAGGGGGAGTTTGATGCGATTTTTGCTAGTCTGAAGTCTGAATGCATCCTTCCTCTTTTTCCCGGTGGCTCCGAGGAACAGGTTTTCCCAGAGTCAGGGTCGCATGATGCGATGGAAAGAGGTGAAGACATTGCCGCAGTGAACCCTGATGAGATTATGGGCAAAGGTGAGGCGCCGATTCAGATGGAGGAGTAAGGTTGTTATCCCTAGTGGAATTTGAGCATTCTGTTTTTTTTTTTTGGTTTGTTATGGCCGAGTCTGGCCGTGTTTATGTTACTGGACTGGCCACTTGTGGCTTTTGAATCCCTGCGGTTATGTGTCTTTTTTATTTTTTATTGAATTGCGTATTTTTATTAAGAGGAAAATGTGAGTTGCCATCTGACACGGTGTGTTTGTTTGTTCTAGCAGGGTATAAATATCATAAACAATCAACTATCAAATTAACCATAATCTTAACAAACTCAATAATACTCTTTCCAAGAGAGATCATGTATCGTACTTAGGGATCGAATCCAAAGAGAGCAAAGGCACACAACAGATTTCTTATTTCTAAAGACTAAGATAGGTAAATATATATATTGATAGTGAATAATCAAATTAAAAAAATATTCCTTGTCAAGAAGTAGGATACAATATGAAAATATGCTTCTAATGCAAATATGGAAATATTATATTAATTAACTAAATGTAAATATGCTAGATCTAGGGTTTCAAGCTTAATGAATTATAGGAGACAGGAAGCACGAAAATGTAAATACTCTAGAAATTAAATGTTAACTATTCTGACCCTTTTTACTCCAACTCTCGTATCCGAGCAAAATGAAAGACCACCGAAATACGTCAAAGGCCTAGTGTCAATCGACGGTAAAATCAGAAGGAAGTATGGGCGAGATTTGATAAGTCCACCAGACTTATTAGATCAGCTCTCGCATGTGCCTAACAGCCTAGTTCAACAGAATCTATTCTGGCACAGAACCTACTCTCGTAGTTGACCATGTCCTATCATCGAGATCCTAGTTAGCTACTCTATAATGCAAGCATTAAGCACAACTCAATTGATGGATATTAACTTAACCTAACAATCCTTATTTTGGGCTAGTCCATGATTTCTATCATTCAACCCTAAATCTAATTACTAACTACTCAAACATGATCTTTGTCACAAAAATCATAGATGAATAGAATATATATAAAATATAAAAAAATCAAAGGAGTTCAAGGAGGACTCTGAATGAGTCTCTCCTTTCTCTCCCTAATACAATATTAATAGAACTAAAATGTTGTGTAAAAACTTATCTTTGTTGTACTGTGTTTTTCTGTTGTCTTCTCAAGACATAAATATAAAGCCCTAAATTTAGGTCAAAACTCGACCAGAGTATTTTCGCCATTCTAACTTGGGCTTTGATCATCGATCGATGGCAAGTGTGCTACATCAAAGAGCTGTTGTCAATCGATGCTCATTGCTTGGTGTCGATCGACACCAATGTGAACTGCCGAATGACATAGAACTTTCCACATAAAAATCTCCTTCTTGGAGCTTTTCTCTCTTAACCTCCTACCAAAAAACATTATCAATCAATCTGTTGACGTGGTGCTTCTGTCCAGCCTCCTTAATTCTCTGACCTGCTGCATTACACAAATGACCCTCCAGGTCATGCAGGTCTCCATTCTCATCCCTAATCAGTATCAAAGTCGATCGAACTCGAGCTCCAATCATCGGTCAACGCCAAGTGTGTTCAATCGAACGATGGCTTTGTCGACTCCCTAGATGATCAGCTACGGATTCTTATCCTCTATATGCTCCAAAAGCTCCAAGTATCTCATATGTCTCCAAAACGTTCATGGATCTGTAAATACTCTAAAACATAGCCTAGACACACATAATAAACTCTAAATAGAGCTTATAACATTGCCTAAAACTGGTAATAAATAGGCTATATCAACTACCCCAAACTTATCCTTTTGCTTGTCCTCATGCAAACAAATCTGTGAAAGAGGTTTTGAAAAGTGGAGACTCACATAATATATAAGTATAACTATCACCATACTTTGTTGCAACCACATCCTATCAAGTCCATCACAAAGAAACTTTATATACTCTATCTTAGTATAGTAACCAAATCCATTGTACCAACAACTTAGCAAATACTTGCTTGACTCACCCCTCTACTGATCTCATTTCTTTGCATCAAATAAAAGTGTATGATTTAGCTTGGGAGTATCGATCAAGGGACACATGGATTCTTACCTCTGCAAGTATTTGAACAACTAGGCACAAAGTCTTCTCTGATCCCTTTCTTCCCTCTTTTTCTCTCCTCTGAATCTTTTTAGATTTCTTCTTCTTTTTTCTTTTTTTTCTTCTTTTTCTTTGGGAAAAGTTGTAGGCGAATAATGGGGTCATTGATAATTTACATATCCCTCGCTTCCAACAATGTGTGATCATTCCTCTGAATTATAATAATGGGGTCATTGGTAATGTACCTACCCCTCTGCATNAGAGAGAGAGAGAGAGAGAGAGAGAGAGAGAGAGAGAGAGAGAGAGAGAGAGAAGGGAACCAAAGGTGCAATGACTTGTACCTACAGACTTGCAGAAGGAACCTGATCCAGTGTATATCAAGCCCCAAAGCAAGCTGATAATGTCAGGATTAGAGTTGGAAATCAACTTTGGTTCCTTCAAACTTTCTAAGCAAGTGTGATATAGTGGCAGGATGATCCACTTTAGTATCTCTAGTAATCTCTGCAAATAACCTTCTAAAAATGGTGCTAAAGTGTTAGTCAATAATAAATCTTGATCATAATCCCCTTTTGACTCAATAAGACTTTTTTTTTTGAAAAACTTATATATATATATATATACATAGCAAATAAAACTCAAAGCAAATTAAATAGCGTTAGCGAACCTCCCCCAGACTTAAATTACACTGTCCCCAGTGTAATCCGCCCTGGATTGGTTAGGAAAAATTTAAATCTTAAGTAAGTAGTTTAGGAGAGAAACTCGATACCAGAATCTGTAATAGAGTGTCAATCAATGTGAGGTATGTTGTGTCGATCGATGGTCGTGATCCATTGTCGACTGATGGTTACTCTATGGTGTCGATCGATGTTTGACATGTAAGTTTCTACTCTTTTTTTTCTTATAAGTATAAAACTCAAAATTGAAAACAATATTAGTAAACCTCCCTCAGACTTAAACAACACTATCACCAGTGTTATTCAGTCCGAGATTGGTGAAGTAAATAAACCATAAGGACACAATTTAATAAAGGAAAATGGTATACCTGCTTGATGATGGTGACCGTCGATCAACACAGTTAAGTGGCGATCGATCGATGCTTAGGTTACTTCGTCGATCGACAATGATCAAGTGTCGATCGATGCTTTTTGCAGACTCATATTCCTTGTTCTTTTAAAATCCTGCAATTATATAATAAAATCCAAAATTAGGCTAATATAATCAAGAAAACTAATTAAAACTTACTAAATAGTAGGTTTCCTCCCACTCAGCACTTGGTTATAGTCTTAAGCTCGAAGTTTTAAACTTTCTGACAAGTATGGGAGTGGATCAACACTTGGAAAACAAGTGTCTACATCTTCTTTTCTCATCTGAAACCATGTACAAATAAAGCTCTTCATTGCTTCATCATTTCTTGTTTTCTCATTCTTTGTAACCTCTCTAGCAACCTCCATTGAATGAATTCTTCTTTGTAGGTTCTCAATACTGTGTTGTAGCATTCTAAGTCTTGCAGCTGTAGTCTCTGATATATCTTCCAACTGTTTAGAAATATCTTCCTTCATTAGGCTATGAAAAAAGCAATCTCGTCAAACCTATCTTCCAATTGTGTTTCGGCTGCTGGCTTATGTCGGTTGGCTTCAGTGTCGATCAATGGTCGTAGGGCACCGTCGATCGATGCTCGTTCGTCTGGCCTAATCGCATGATATCTTTTTATAGTATTCAAATATTGCTTCATCTCATCCATGTGTTTAGGCAAACTGGTAAAATATCTGTCTATAGGGTAGTAGACATCATCAAAACTTGTGTAGAACTCATCCAGTGACGTCTCTTGAGCTTTGTAAACCTCATGCACAATATCATCAATCTTTGCTCTGTTGTATGTCCTTTGATTCTCGATAGACATACTGACCCTTGCTGCATGTTCTGGTAAACATATGTAGTTCTGCTCAAACATAGTAGCTTTGCTCAAACATAGTAGCTCTCTCTAGAACTGCTATGTGGTCTTCAGCTTGCACATTCACTACTCTTATGTCTGTAGCTCGTGCATTAATATTCTCATCTCTGTAGATGCCATACTCATCTTTCTTTTCCCATTGGAAAATTCTTTTTACTTTAGCATCATAAGCTCTCGTGCCATGCTCGATACAACCGTCGATCGATGTTGGGTGTATCCTGTCGATCGATGCTGAACTCTCAGGATAGTAGGCAGTTGAAGTACAAAGTTTGTGGAACTTCGGAAGGGTATTATCGATCGATGCACGCAGTTTGATGTCGATTGATTTAGGATGTGGAGACGTGTATGGAATATTATGGATCGGCTTGTTCTTCGGTTTCTCTATGTCGATCGACGCTGAATGAGGTGTGTCCCCATTCAGTGTCGATCGACATATAAGGAAGCATCGATCGATGCACCCCATTCAGTGTCGATCGACATATGAGGAAGCCGGTTCGACTACGAAGCATCAACGCCAATTTTGATTGTGCGTCCGACCACGACAGATTCAACACAGAATACTGACATATGTGAAGCCATGGATCTTGATAGAGAAGATGAAGGCCATTCCAAGAGGAAGCAAAAGATCCCCAAACATCAACGAAGAGAAGCCAATGAAAAAAAGATGGATAGCTTTGTTAAAACAGTCTCCAAAATTCCTTTAGACATCCCTTTTGATGAAGCTTACTATACACACAGGTTGTGGATGTTTTTCAGGGAATCAAGGGAGACAAAAGAGGATATAGAGATCATATTCAATCACCTCAGAGAAAGGATGAAACAAAGGACTTGTCTGAAGAAGAAAAGTGACCCTGGGAAGTTTGTGGTGCCATGTTTGATCAAAGGCAACGAATACCCCAGTGCCCTTTGTGATACTATATCATCAGTAAGAATCATGCCAAAAACTATGGCAGAGGAGCTTAACCTGAAAGTGGAACCCTCCAATGATTCTTTCACATTTGTAGATTGCTTAAAAGTGAACTCAGGAGTGATAGTAAAAGATGTTCCAGTACATATCAACAACACCCTAGTCCCAGTAGACTTCCGTGTGATGGACATCCAGATTGATTGGAACTCTTCACTACTACTTGGGAGAGAATTTATGGCTACAGTGGGAGCCATCTGCGATATGAAGCAAAACAGGTTATATCTATCCCTAATTGATCAAAACTTTTTTCTATGAACCTGTTAAGAATAAGAGCAAGGCTACCCTGATTGAGTTGTCTAATGATGCACAACTTTTGGCCACATGCTTCTGCAATTATGAGTTCAATGAGGAACCTGAAGATGGAGCATTGATCGACACCCAACCCAGAGCACCGATCGACGCGTTTTCTGTTCAGCAATCGGTCAACACCCACCCTTTGTTATCGATCAACGGCCTAACCCCAGACCTGACCAACAACTGCCACGCTGATGGCAATTACGCCCAAGCCTACCTTGAGTACGACACATATTACAGAGAAGAAGAGCTAATCGAGTACCATGGTACTACAGTTGAAGAGGCTGGTGTTTTTCATATTTCCCATCAATTCGGGAAATTCGACATAAATCAACGGCAACCATTCGCCATCGATCGATACTGACCAAGAAGCAGAGACCGGACTAGATTCAGATGATAGCAAAATGCTTGCAATGGCCAATGGAGCTGGAAATCTGTTTAGGAAACAATTTAATAATCAAGCATCTATCGATGGCCACCATACACCACCGATCGATGGAGAAGGAGAGCTGATTGAATATCATAACCTAGTATCAGACGACGCCAGTTGGGAGAAAGTGGATAGACGTACATCGATCGATGCTTCTATCTCCTTGTCGGTCGATTGTCCCGTGTCTGTATTGATCAACGTTGGTTGATTCACACGAAGCTACTGATGCTGCAGGAGCTGTTGTCAATCGATGCTCATTGCTTGGTGTTGATCGACACCAATGTGAACTGCCGAATGACATAGAACTTTCCACATGAAAATCTCCTTCTTGGAGATTTTCTCTCTTAACCTCCTACCAAAAAACATTATCAATCAATCTGTTGACGTGGTGCTTCTGTCCAGCCTCCTTAATTCTCTGACCTGCTGCATTACACAAATGACCCTCCAGGTCATGCAGGTCTCCATTCTCATCCCTAATCAGTATCAAAGTCGCAACCATCTGAAATCGTCTGTTTATGTCGATCGATGCGAGGCGGTTGATGTCGATCAATGCTAAGTAATCAGTATCGGTTGATGTGAGTAAGTTGCTGTCGATCAATGAAGGTAGGTTGATGTCGATCGATTCTGAGTGATCAATGTCGGTCGACGGTGGAGTTTGGATGATGGTCGATGCGATCCGTGAAGAAGTGTCGGTCGATGCAGTACTAATGCTGTCGATCGATGCTTGTCATCTTTCTTTATGGATCGAGCGTTCAAGTCTGTCAGGGTCAGAGGGTGATATTAGTCTTGTCCTTTGTTTCTCCTGGTGCTTCTTTGCATGTACCTGAAAACGAAGAAAAAGAAAAAATATTAGTAACTTAAAAATCAGTAACAAAACTAGACTAAATCCTAGAAATTAAATTTAATGGCGATCAATGCTCCCCGATAACAGTGCCAAATTAGACATGGTGTGTTTGTTTGTTCTAACAGGGTATAAATATCCTAAACAGTCAACTATCAAATTAAACCTAATATTAACACACTCAATAATACTTTTGCCAAGAGAGATAAGGTGTAGTACTTTGGGATCGAATCCACAGAGAGCAAAGGCACACAATAGATTTCTTATTTCTAACGACTAAGCTAGGTAAATATATATATTGGTAGTGAATAATCATATTAAGGAAATATTCCTTGTCAAGAAGTAGCATAAAATATAAAAATATGCTACTAATGAAAATATAGAAATATTTTATTAATTAACTAGATGTAAATGTGAATGTAAATATGCTAGATCTTGGGTTTCAAGCTTAATAAATTATAGGGGCTAGGAAGCAAGAAAATGTAAATATTATAGAACTCAAATGTTAACTATTCTGACCATTTTTCCTCCAATTCTCGTATGCGAGCAAAAGGAAAGACCATCGATCGACTGCTAAGGCCTGGTGTCGATCGACGGTGAAATCAGAAGGAAGTATGGGCTAGATTTGATAAGTCCACCAGACTTATGAGACCATCTCTCGCATGTGCCTAACAGCCTAGTTCAACAGAATATATTCTGGCACAGAACCTACTCTCGTAGTTGTCCATGTCCTATCATCGAGATCCTAGTTAGCTACTCTAGAATGCAAGCATTAAGCACAACTTAATTGATGGATATTAACTTTACCTAACAATCCTATTTTTGGGTTAATCCATGATTTCTATTATTCAACCCTGAATCTAATTAGTAACTACTCATGGTTTTTGTCACAGAAATCATGTATTGAATAAAATAGATATAAAATATATAAAAACCAAAGGAATTCCAGGAAGACTCTGAAGGAGTCTCTCCTTTCTCTCCTAATACAAAATTAATAGAACTAAAATTCTGTGTAATATCTTCTTTATGTTGTAATGTGTTTTTATGTTGTGTTTTCAAGACATAAATATAAAGCCCTAAATTTAGGTCAAAACTCGTCTAGGGTATTTTTATCATTCTGACTTGGATTTTGATCATTGATCGATGGCAAGTGTGCTACATCGATCGAGCTCGAGCTTCAATCATCGGTCGATGCCAAGTGTGTTCCATCGATCGAAGGCTTTGTCGACTCCCTAGATGATCAGCTACGGATTCTTCTTCCCTAGATGCTCCAAAACCTCCAAGTATCTCATATATCTCCAAAATATTCTTGAATCTGTAAATACTCTAAAACATAGCCTAGAAAGACATAATAGACTCTAAATATAGCTTATAACATGACCAAAAATTGGTAATAAATAGGCTATATCACCATCTCATCATGTGACTCCCGGGAGATCGTTATGCTTGTCGTCTTTTTTAGAGTAGAGTTCTCGGAAGAATCCGCGGAGACTCTTAGACGTGTGGGTATAAGGGAAAAGACATATTTTAGGAATCTCGTATCATTTTAATATTATGCCTTTGAGATGTTAGGACAAGCGCAATAGGTTTAGGGCAAGACCTATGCTTATTTTCGGTTTTAGGATGTGCAATGACTATTTTAGCTTACGTATTCTGTGTGTGGTTTGACCTTATTTCATTTTGATACTGAAGTATGCGATAAGTTCTCGGCTTATATGACTTGCATCAATCAGGAACCGAGCATCTCTACGAAGACAATTTCAGTATGGAAGTGCTGACCAAAATTTTGGGTTTCTTTTATAGTGTTATTATCATGTGTTGGATGTAAGAGAGCTATCTCCATCGGAGGAGATGGCTAACTCTGTTTAGGACGTATTAGAGATTGTTGTGATCAGCAACAAACATGATGATAGGTGCTATCGTTTTTGAGAGTTGTCAAGAAAGGAGTTAGTGCGTATGACTTGTTTGATCTTCCAATATGGTTGGTTTTTCTTTGATATGCTGCATTTCGTGCTGAAATATTTGTGGGCTTGAGGATTTTGGTAGTATGTTTGGTTTCTTGTATGGTTTTCCATTTCGGATTATACGACAATCTATGGCATTCTCGAGCAAGTTACAGCTTATCATTGTAGCCGTAAGGTGTTTTTACGATATTCGGATGCTCATGGGATAAAAGGAGCTGGCGAGACTTTCTAGAAATCATGTTGCATTTTCTTTTTATCGGAAATTTCATATATATATATATATATATATATAATTGTGTATATAGACAATTTCGAAATGTGGGAGTATACTAGTATACGTATATGTACCCACTCCCCCCACTTTTTTGAGAGACGGGGACAACTGAACTCATCTTGCGATGAGTTGCTTGTGTACCCCTTTCAGAGATCAAGCCGTCTCGTAGTTCAGTGCATTAGATGTGTTAGTAATAGTACTTTTTGAGGTGCATTGCGTTCCAGGTTTGCGGGATATTGAGGTCTTGCATATTAGTGATTTTGTACGCTCCCCGTCGGACCACCTGTGTTACCTTGTATGGTCCTTCCCAGTTTGCTTCCACTTTTCCTGCGTTTCATTTGGCAGTGTTTTGGAAGACTTTGCGTAGAACCAGATCACCTTCCTTGAACCTTTGATTGTGCACGTTTTAGTTATAGTACTTTGCGTCTGCTTATTGGTAGTTTTGAATGTGTATTAGGGCTTGATCTCGGTGGTCGTTGACGATGTCAAGATCTTCCAGCAGCATTGCGTTGTTTAACTCTTCCCGTTTGGGGAGAAATTTTCTTCGTATTCCAGGAATTCTACTTCCATTGGAATCATGCACTCTGTTGCGTATCGAGGGCAAAGGCTGTTTCTCCCATCGCTCGTGTCGGTGTTGTGCGGTGTTGATAGGGTATGATAATTACCACTATTTTGCCATAATGTCAGCCCTATTTAGAGTCTATTATATGTGTTTGGAGTATGTTTTAGAGTATTTTCAGGTTCAAGTATGTTCTGGAGAAGTTTGGTGATTTTGGAGCTTTTAGAGATGCAAAACTGCGCAGATGCATCAGATGTTTAGCTATGAATAGAGACCTTCCCACGAGGAGATTGAGATGATCTTTTGAATAAGATAGAGATTTGATTTAGATTTCCAATGCCACCAGTTTGAGGTTAATCAGGATCCTAGAGCCAAGGTTATGCATGTTTTACATGAGAGTCGTTTGTCTCCCTCGCGAGAGAAAACTGTCAAGAAGATGAATGAGTGTCGATCGACGGTACAACCTTGGTGTTGATCGACAGTTATCAAAGAAGACAATCACGACTTGTTCTATGACCGACTTAAGCTCCCAAACCACCACAAATTACCAGAATGCCCTTGGATGACTTAAAACCCTATTTATATGTTTTCTAAGCTATTGTTGACGGCAAGAACAACACTTACAAAGCTTTCTTTTATTCAATGTTCGAGGGTTAGGAGAGAAGGGAGGAACTCCTTCAGAGTCCTCCTAGAACTCATTTGGTTCTTTATATTATATCTATTTTATTCATCTATAATGTCTGAGTAGATCTCTTGTTAGGTTTAGGGTTTATTAATGGTATTGATGGATTAGCCAAATAATAGAATTGCTAGGGTGATTATTAGATCTATCAATAGAATTGTGTTTATTGTTTGTGTTCTATAGTAGCTAACTAGAACCCTGATCATAGGATAGTTAGGCGCAAGCGAGAGCATGGTCTACAACCTTAATTAATCATGTTGAGCTAGGTTGGTAGAAACAAACGAGAGTCGATTTAGTTTAATTTACTGAACTTATCAAATTAGTTCATAAAGCTTCACTGAAGAGACAACCGATCGACGAAGGATCATTGCCATCGATCGACGGTCATTCCCTGTCAACAAGCGAGAGCTGAGACATTGGGCTTAGTGAATAGATTAGACTCACAGCGAGAGCTGGTCGTCTTTTACATGAGATATCGAGTTCTATGATTAATACCCTTAGATTCTATCATTTACCAACTTGCCTGAAACCTTAGATCTAGCTATTTATTATTATTGTTTACTTACCAATCAATCAATTATCTGCTATAATTTATTTATTATTTATTAATCTATTTGTCTGGCTTAATCGCGACTGTATTGAGTTTATTATGTGCCCACGCTCTTTGTGGATTCGATCCCTAAATACTACAATTTGACCTCTCTTGGCAAGAGTAGTTCGTAGAGTTAATTTGATGGAGTTTTCATTGAAATACATAAAAACCCTCTTGTCAAATTTGGCGCCGTTGTCGGGGAGCAAGGATACGCCATTAGACTCAATTTGTTTGATTTAGTCTAGGTATTTTTCTATATTAGTTTATTTACATAATTTTTTTTTCTTGTGTTTCAGGTATATACATATTAGTACCATGTAGCAAAGAGGAGAGGATTTTTGGGTTCTTAAAAAAATGAAACTGCTGATTCGCGCACTATCCATAAGTCTACAAGGGCCTTCAACATCCTCCAAGTAGTGATCTCTAGCAAAGAGAAGCGAGCATCAATCGACACCCACACTTCACCGTCGACCGATACTAACAGCATAACATCGATCGACGCCCACACTTTGTCGTCGATCGATACTATTTGTGGGAAGACATAGAAAGATGAGGGGGCTGTAATCCTTGAGCATCGATCAATAGCAGAATTGATCAGGTATGCTCAACTCTATGTTAACAGGTCTGTGATTCAACCTCGAGAAAATTCAGGGGATCGACGGCCAGATAATAGCTGCATACTTTAATCATGTGCGCAAGCACCCCTTTCATGGCCTTCCGCATGAAGATCCCATGGACCACCTTGAAACACTAGAGGATTTTGTGTTTAGCATCACATAGCATGAAGGAACTGTAGACTATCTCCTCTGCAAGTTATTTAAGTATTGTCTCTCTGAGAATTCAGTTGTTTGGCTGAAACTTCAACCACCAGGATCTCTCACTACCTTGAACGATGTCAAGACTGCGTTTCTGACTAATATTTTTGATGATGAGAAGACCAAAGAGCTAAGGGATAAGATTTTGACATTCTCTCAAGGACCTATTGAAGGGTTCAGAAATTCTTGGGACAGATTTGTGGGGTATTAAAAAGACTATCCGCATCATGGTTTCACGGAGGTTCAACTGCTGAGATTCTTCTGCAAGGGTATTAAAGTGCAGTATCATATGATGCTGGATCAGGCAAGCGAAGGGAACTTTGAAACCAGGACTCCAGAGGAAGCTAAAAGACTGATTCAAAACTTTGTGTCTAGCAACAGTATCAGGAATATGAATACTCAGAAGATGCAATCAGTTGTTATGAATAATGACAAGAACATTGAGATCAAGGACAAACTAATTATGTACATGAAGTCTCGTTGGTGGAACAGGCTAGAAAAGAGGACGAGAATCATATATATCAGAGGATGGAATCTATTCTGGAACAAGATAGAAATTCATCAAATGACAAGTGCATACTTAAATCTGAGGTTGGACTATATCCACAAAGAGCTGAATGGAAAATTTGAAGCCTTGGACGCCCATGTCATGATGCTAGACACCGAGGTCTTTCAGACAGCAGAAGCTGTAAAGAAGCAAGAAACTCTGGTTAAAGAGAAACCTGAGGAGAGCAAGAGCATTGAAGAGTGCCTAGGAACAGTAAGAATTCAGAGTCTCTCAAACTTTGCCACACGACAGACGCATCCTTCCAGCTTGTACTGTGTTAAAATGCACGCCGTTGACCGACACCAACAAGACAACATCGATCGACATCAACGGGCGACCAACGACCAACATTAGCAGCCGAGCATCGATCGACAACCGCCCATGTCAAGCCCAAATGCACACCGCTTATCAGAAAGGCCAATAGATAACACCAATTAGTAGGATGTCGATACACCAGAACAAGGGCAATTAATCCCAGATGAAACCTCTGTCGTTGGCTGTATCGATCAACGGTACACACCATATATCGATCAACACCAACAAGACGACATCGGTCGACATCAATGGGCGACCAACGATCGACAACAGCAGCAGAGAATCGATCGACACCCAAAGAAGAGCATCGATCAACGGTACACACCATATATCGATCGACACCCATCATTGGACAAAAAGCCAGGTTACATGATTGAACCAGAAATGGTTGAGAAGAGAATGTACGAGTCCAAGGGTTCACACCTTGTTGTTCCTAAACATCTGCAACCACCTATTTGTGTAGAAGAAGATGCTGGGATTCACAAAAGAGTGAAGTTGATACATGACCTGTGAAGTTTGTGGTTCCTTTTGCTATATTGGAAGTTGAATTTCCTATTCCACCAGATAGAGGTACGCATCTAGGTTCTTACAGTGTCGCATTTGATGATCAAATGTATGTGGTAGCTTCTCAGAGAGGGTTGAGATGTAGAGGTGAAGTCGATAAAGGATCAGCAGAAGCAGTATCGATCGACATCGACCAGATACAATCGATCGACACCGACCAGATACCATCGATCGATACCGGGCGCGTATCAGAGCAGAATGGGTTTGATGTGTGTGGAAATCGTTTTGAAAGGGACACCACCACGAAATCAGACAATTCTATGGGGAAAGAAGAATAGGAATTGTAAGAAGAGTAAAAGGACCAAGGAAGGTCCTCAGTTATCATTGATTCCCCACTTTTCAGATGGTGTATGGAAGTACAGAGTGTGCAGCAGATGCTTCTCGCAGCCATTTGCAAAGCTTCGAGCACTCCTTCCTGCTGAGATGATAGACAAAGGAGAAGAGTCTATGGAGGCTTTCACAAAAAGGGTGATGAATCTGAAGACATTGGACATTGGGAATTGTTTTGGAGCAAGTCCCCAATCTCATCAGAACTGAATCAGAACTTCAAAACATCGAGCTAAAAGACTATAAAAAAGCGCTGAGTGGGAGGCAACTCACTGTTTAGTAAGTTTTTAATTAGTTTTTGATTATTTTAGTCTAATTTCAGATTTTATTATATTATTGCAGGTTTTTTAAAAAAAAAAATCCAAGGAGGATAGTCTGCACAGAGCATCGACCGACACCTTATCACTGTCGATCGACAGAGTAACCTTAGCATCGATCGATCGCCACTTAACTGTGTCGATCGGCGGTCACCATCAGCAAACAGGTATATTGTTTTCCTTGATTAAAGTTTTTTCCTCTCGATTTATTTTCTTCACCAATCTCAGACTATATAACACTGGTGATAGTGTTGTTTAAGTCTGGGGGAGGTTTACTTATATTGTGTTCTATTTTGAAGTTTTATACTTACTCTTAAAAAAAAAGGAGTAACTTACATGTGCAACATCGATCAACACCATAGAGGCATCATCGGTCCACAATGGATCGCGACCATCGATCGATCCCGCCTGCCTACCATCGATTGACACTCTCTTACAGAGAAAGGTATCGAGTTTCCTACTCAATTATTTACTTATGATTTAATTTTTCCTAACCAATCCGGGATGGATTACACCGGGGACAGTGTAATTTAAGTCTGGGGGAGGTTTGCTAACGCTATTTGATTTGTTTTGAGTTTTATTTGCTATATATATAAATTTTTCAAAAAGTTTTATTGAGTCAAGAAGAGGACTATGATCAAGATTTTTTATTGACTAACCACACTTCAGCACCATTCTTAGAATGTGGTTTGCAGAGATTACTAGAGATACCAAAGTGGATCATCCTGCCACTATATCACACTTGCTTAGAAAGTTTGAAGAAACCGAAGCTGATTTCCAACACTAATCATGACATTATTAGCTTGCTTTGGGGCTTGGTATACACTGGATCTGATTCTATATGCAAGTTTGTAGGTACAAGTCATTGCACATTTGGTTCCCTTCTCTCTCTCTCTCTTCAGCATCTACTTAAAAGCTTAAAAGAGTGAGATGACTTTCTGAGATGCAAAGGGTTATGTACATTACCAATGACCCCACTATTCTAATTCATAGGAATGATCATACATTGTTTGAAGCGAGGAGTAGGACATTACAAATGAACCCACTATTTGCCTACAACTTTGCCCAAAAGAAAAGAAAAAAAAAGAAGAGGAAATTGAAAATAAGATGGCAAGATGGACTGTATCATCATCATTGTCCATTATGTTTGAGATCCAACAGGATCAAGAAAAGAGAGAAAAGAGGGAAGAAAGGGATCTAAGAAGACTTTGTGCCTGATTGTTCAGATACTTGCAGAGGTAAGAGTCCATGTGTCCTTTGAACGATACTCTCAAGGTAAAGGCTGTACTTCTATTTTATGCAAAGAAATGAGATCAGTAGAGGGGTGAATCAAGCTAGTAATTGCTAAGTTGTTGGTAGAATAGATTGGGTTGCTATACTAGGATATGGTATATAAATTTTCTCTGTGATTGACTTGATAGAATGTGGTTGCAACAAAGTAGGGTGATAGTTATACTTAGACATTATCTCAGTCTCCGCTTTTCAAAATTTCTGTCAAAGGCTTTGTTTCCTTGAGGACAAGCAAAAGGTTAACTCTGCGGGAGTTAATAGTGACTGATATTTACCACTATTGTACCATGATGTCAGCCTTATTTAGAGTCTATTATATGTGTTTGGAGTATGTTTTAGAGTATTTTCAATTTCAGGTACGTTTTGGAGAACTTTGGTGATTCTAGAGCTTTTAGACATGCAAAACTGTTGAAATGCGTCAGATGTTTAGCTATAAATACAGACCTTCCCATGGTGCGATTGAGCTGATCTTTGACATATGATAGAGCTTTGAGTTATCTTTCTAATGCCATCGGTTTTAGGTCAATCAGGATCCTAGAGCCAAAATTATTCCCGTTTTACTGGAGAGTGGTATGTCTGCCTCGCGAGAGAAAGCTGTCGAGAAGATGAATGAGTGTCGAACGATGGCACAACCTTGGTGTCGATCAACGGTGATCCCAGAAGACAAGCCCGCCTTGTTTATGACCGAATTAAGCCTAGAAACCACCACAAATTATCAGAATGCCCTTGGACGACTTAAAACCTTATTTATATGTTTTTTAAGCCATTGTTGACGTCGAGAAAAACATTTTACAAAGCTTTCTTTTATTCATTGTTCTAGATTTAGGAGAGAAAGGAGGAACTCCTTTAGAGTCCTCCTGGAACTCCTTTGGTTCTTTATATTATATCTCTTCTATTCATCTATAATGTCTGAGTAGATCTCTTGTTAGGTTTAGGGTTTATTAATGGTATTGATGGATTAGCCAAACAATAGAATTTCTAGAGTGATTATTAGATCTATCAATAGAATTGTGTTTATTTCTTGTGTTCTAGAGTAACTAACTAGAACCCTGATCATAGGATAGTTAGGCGTAAGCGAGACCATGGTCTACTACCATAATTAATCATGTTGAGCTGGTCGCTAGAAAAAACGAGAGTTGATTTAGTTAATTTTGTGAACTTATTAAATTAGGTAATAAAGATTGACTCAAGAGACCATCGATCTATGCAGGATCATTACCATCGATTGGCGCATGATCATTGCTAACGATCGACGGTCATTCCTTGTCAACAAGCAAGAGCTGAGACATCGAGCTTAGTCAATAGATTAGACTCACAGCAAGAACTGGTCGTCTTTTACATTAGATATTGAGTTCTATGATTAATACCCTTAGCTTATATCCTCTATAATCCACTTGCCTGAAACCCTAGATCTAGCTATTTATTATTATTGTTTACTTACCAATCAAGCAATTATCTGCTATAATTTATTTACTGCTTATTAATATATTTGTCTAGCTTAATCGTGACTGTATTGAGTTTATTGTGTGCCCACGCTCCATGTGGATTCAATCCCTAAATACTACAATTTGACCTCTGTTGGCAAGAGTAGTTCGTAGGGTTAATTAGATAGGGTTTACATTGAAATACATAAAACCCCTCCTGTCAGGTGTGACCAAAGGACTCCTTCGAGTTCTTCTTCCCATCGGCCCTTCTTGGCATCTAAGTGTTTCTTCAGGACATCCAGGACGGTTTTTTATGGTTTTGGCTTGGTCGCTACATTGTGGATATCTGGGAGTTGATTTTCTTAATCGTGTTGAGATGAAATGGGATCATTTGTCCATTACGATTTCGTAGGGTTCACCATATCTGCAAATAATGTTTTTCCATACAAAGCCTTTGACCTGGACATCTTTGATGCTTGTGTATGAATCTTCCTCAACCCATTTTGAGAAGAAGTCAGTTAGAACCAGAAGGAATCGTTTCTGTTTTGAGTTATGCAAGGGGCCAATGATATCCGTTGACCATCGCATGAACGGATATGGCGACAAGATAGATGATAGGACTTCCACGGGTTGATGGATCGTTGGTACGTGTCTTTTGCATTTTTGCATTTCTGCGCGATTTTCTAGCAGTCTTTAATCATTGTTGGCCAATAATAACCGTGGCGTTTAATTTTGACTGTGAGTGACCTTTTGCCATAGTGGCTTTCGCATGATCTAAAATGGACTTCTCCCATGATTTTTCTTGCTTTGTCTCCCTCCGTGCACGTCATGAGTGGACCGGAGAATTTTTATTTGTAAATTTCCCCGTCTACTGACACGTATCGTGCGGCTTGGGTTTTGATCTTACAAGTGGCCCATTGTCGGAAGGGAGTGTCCCGTCGATGATGTAGGCCAGAATTGTTTCCAGCCATTGCTTAACACAACCATATTTGAATTCTTCAAAATTTTCTTCTGGATGATATTCAATTTCTTTGACATTGTCATCGTGTGCTTGAATTAAGTTGATGACGATTGGTGGTCCAATGCTTTGATGCTCAAAGAATTTGATGATGATTGTTCTTTTCAGACCCATGTCGGAACTTGATGCTAGGGCTGCCAAAGCATCGGCTAGGGCTGCCAAAGCATCGGCTAGGGCTGCCAAAGCATTGGCTTGGGCGTTTTTTGAGCAAGGGATCAATGTGAGAGCGAACTGGTCAAAATCCTGGGCTGGGTTCAGATACGCATCCATCCTTTCATCCTTTCCTTCGTATTCCCGCTATATTGACTTGCGACTAGCTGAGAATCGCAATAAGTATGGATATTGCGTATTTTGAGGCCATGAGATAGTCGTAGTCCTGCGACGAGCGCTTTGTACTCAGCTTCATTATTTGAAGAGTTGAAATCTAGTCAGAATGACTGTTCTAGAATTTTCTCCAGGCAGAGATGTGAGGCGAACGCCAATCCCTGACACTTACTTAGACAAAGATCCGGCTACGTGAAGGAGCCAGGTAAAGTTTGTTTCCTTGTTTGTCATATCTTTGGTGGATAATTTCACTAAGAAATCCACGAGTACTTGAGATTTTGTGCAGGTTTTTATTCAATATTTTATATCGTATGCACTTAATTCGATTGCCCATTTGGCTAGCCTTCCCGATTGGCTTGGGCTATGCAAGATTGTTCATAGCCGGAAAGTAGTGAGGACTATTATCTCGTGAGATTGGAAATAGGACCTTAATTTTCGAGATGATGCCACGATAATGAGTGCTAATTTTTCCATTAGCGGGTACCGCGTTTCAGAGTCCAACAATGTTTTACTTACGTAAAAATTGGCTTTTATTCACCACGCTCTTCTCTGATTAGGATGCCGCTTACCGTTGTTGTTGATACTGCTATATACAGGAACATGGGTTCTCTTTTTTTGCGTTTTGCGAGAACTTGGGAGTTACAAAGTAATGCTTTAACTGTTGGAAAGCTTTTTTGCATTGCTCGGACCACTCAAATTTTTAATTCCCTTTGAAAGTTTCATAGAACGGAAAGTATATATCTGTTGATTGCAAAATGAAACGATTGGTGTCGTGACTCTCCCGGTTAACCTTTGCACTTCACGTTTGGTCTACGGCAAATTGGCATTTTGTCGGGTTAAGTTTTGTTTTGTGAAGGTTCAATCGTTGAAAGCATTCTTGTAGGTGGGTGATGTGGTCCTTATCGTTCAGAGATTTGACAAGTATATTGTTAATGTAAACCTCCACAGTCTTTCCAAGTTGCTCGGAGAGCATACGATTAACGAGTCATTGGTAAGTTGCGCCTGCGTTCTTAAGTCCAAACGACATTACTTTGTAGCAATGTGTTCTGCAGTCTGATTTTTAGCAAAGAGAAGGCGAGGCTGGAGACAAAGAGAGGGATTTTTTTATCATTCACATCAAACTTAGAGCAATAGGCTTTTATTTCCGTTTTCGATATCAAGCTACTACTCGATTAGGGATTTGCAGTCTTAGGTTACTAGAACTAGGATCTCGCCAACAACTCTTGTTGCCAAGGCTCTTTCCTTCTTGTAAATGCTGAAACGCAGATTCAGAATAAGATTTCTTTCTGTCTCTTTTTATTTTATCGATTCTTTACTATTTTGTTTGTTCTCATCATTTGATTGCGTTGCGTTTGGTTTAAAGCAGATTATTCCGGATCTCCTGGGAAAGTTAGGGCTTCCTGACTTTCTAAAGTTTACAGAAATCGATAGTGCGGATTTCGGTTCCCACATTCGTCACCTTGGAGAGAACTAGTGTTATATTTGAAGAAGAAAGATGGGAGCATGAGGTTGTGTATCGATTATCGCGGTATCAACAACATCACCATAAAGGACAAGTATCCTCTCCCAAGGATAGATGAGTTGTTGGATCAACTCAAGAGAGCTAATTGGTTCTCCAAGATTGATTTGGCATCAGGGTATCACCAAATTCTTATTGGCAAGTCAGACGGCATTTCGTACGAGGTATGGGCAGCATGAGTTCATTGTTATGCCCTTTGGTCTCACAAACGTACCTGCATATTTCATGTGTATGATGAATGAAGTGTTTCACGACTGCCTTGACAACTTTGTGATCATTTTCATTGATTACATCCTGGTGTATTCGAGAAATAAGGAAGAGCACAAAGAGCATCTGAGACTGGTTATGGAGAGGTTAAGAAGTCAGAAGTTATTTGCCAAGTTCAGCAAATGCTTGTTCTAGAAGAGAGAGAGAGATAGGATTTCTGGGTCACATAGTCTGGAGAAGGCGTGGCAGATGATCCAGAAAAGGTCCAAGCCATATGGGAATGGCCTCGACCTACCACTGTGACGGAAGTAAGGAGTTTTCTCAGATTTGTGGGTTATTACCGGAAGTTTGTTAAGGACTTTTCCTCCATTGCAAAGCCCTTAGCTAAACTGACTGGTAAAGGAGTTCTTTTCCTATGGGCGGAAGAAACCGAGAAGGCATTCAACAGGCTGAAGGAAGCTCTAACAACTGCACCCGTGTTATCCTTGCCCGAGCAAGGTAAACCTTACACGGTATACACAGATGCTTCACAAGTTGGGCTAGGTTGTGTGCTAATGCAAGATGGGAGAGTTATTGAATAAGCTTCACGACAGCTACAAAAGCATGAAGATGATTACAAGACACACGACTTGGAGTTAGCGGCTGTGGTATTTGTCTTGCGAATTTGGAGATCATACTTTTATGGAGAAGAAGTGGAGGTATACACAAACCACCAAAGTCTTAAATACCTCACCAAGCCAGAACTCAACCTACGTCAGCGTAGGTGGATGGAGTTTGTGGCCGACTATGACCTAAAGATTCGCTACCATCCTGGTAAAATGAATGTTGTTGTGGATGCCTTAAGTCGAAGGAAGTTGGATGTTGATATGGAAAAAGAAGTGGAGTTGTTGAACCAAGAGCTGAAACAAGTGAAGTTAGTCATTTTGGGGGGACAAACCAGTGAACCATTGGGAGTACAAGTAGTGAATCAAGCAAGCTTCATTCAGAAGATTCGAGAGGAGCAACTTAAAGATGAGAAACTACAAAAGATTTCTGAAGAACTCAAAGGGCAAGCCGGACCAAATAGTGTTGGATGCTACTTGGCGGAGGATGGAACTTTGCTGATTAATGGAACGATCACAGTCCCTAAAGGACAAGGGCTGAGAAATGAGATATAAGGATCACACACCTTACTTACATAGAATCCATCCTAGAAGTTCGAAGATGTACCGAGACGTGAGAAGATACTATCACTGGCCGGGCATGAAGAGATCAGTAGGGCAATGGGTCGCACAATGCGCAACTTGTCAACAAGTTAAAGTCCAGCATTAAGTTCCAAGAGGATTATTTCAAAGCCTTCCGATACCTCAATGGAAATGGGACTCGATTTCCATGGATTTCATTACTGGATCACCCACTGCTCCAGGTAGATCAAACAACTCAATCTGGGTACTTGTGGATAGGTTAACCAAGGTCACACACTTGTTGCCTATGCGTGATACGGATAAAGTTGAAGTATTGGCAGAGCTGTATATCAACCAAATCATGAAGCTACATGGTGTACCTTCAGATATTGTTTCAGATCGTGACCCTAGGTTCACAGCATCATTTTGGGAAGGACTACAAGAAGCCTTGGGAACTAAACTATTCAGAAGCACATCGTTCCACCCAGAAACATATGGACAAACAGAGAGAACTATCCAGACCATCGAGGAATGCTTCGGATGTAAATTTTAGATTGGGCATAAAATTGGGAGAAGCATCTACAGTTGGTAGAGTTCTGCTATAACAACAGTCATCATGCGAGTATAGGGATGTCTCCCTATGAAGCGTTGTATCAAAGGCCATGCAAAACACCTTTTTGTTGAACGGAAGTGGGAGAAAGAAGAAAGTTTGGTTCGTCTATCGTACATGAGACTGTGATTAAGCTGGAGATGATTCAGACCAACATGAAGAAGGCTCAGGACCATTAGAAGAAGTACACAGATCAGTTAAGAAGAGAGGTAACATTTGAAATAGGAGATTTGGTAAGGTCTGGAAACTCGTCGTCAGGTTCATTGGTCCATACAAGTCATCGAGAAAGTTGGTGAAGTAGATTATTGATTGGATCTTCCTGTGTGTGTGCATCTACACCATGTATTCCATGTTTCCATGCTTCGGAAACATATACGAGATCCAAGGGCTGTTGAGCCCGAGAGAATCGATGAGTTAAGGTCAGATCTTACGTATCCGGAAGGACCAATCCGAATGGGAGAAAGGCATATTCGGAAAGTAAAGAATCGTGATATTTCTCAAGTACAAGTATTCTGGGGAAGACAAAACAGGATTCGTGTTACTTGGGAGGATGGAGCGAGATTTAAGGCCGATCACCCAGAGTTTTTTCGAGAGGACGTTGTGTTGGAGGAAGGAGGCCCTTCAGAACCTTAGAACTCGAGGATGAATTTTGTTAAGGGGAGAGAATGCACAAAACTTTTTTAAAAATTTATAATAATAATGGTCGAGAATCTACTTGGTGGTTGAGTTGTGGGCGATCAGGTCGATCGAGAAGTTTCAAAGTTCACGATGGTCGGTAAAATCAAAGAATTGATCGTGGGTGAACCATGAGTCAAATATGCCACTCGACCATGGTTAGACAATTTGATAGATTGACGAGAAGGATGTTTTGGATGCATAACATTTTAAGAAGCCTGACGGGATAGAAGCACGTCGGGAAAACCCAAAATTGAACAAAAACCTTGATCTCGGTATTATGGAATTTTTCAAGGAAGCCGGAGGCTCGGGAAATATTTTCCATCAAGGTCAGGATTAATTTGGAGTTTATTAACAAGATTCAGCACATCAAAACAGGCATAGAAAAAATATTTTGGATTAATCTATGTGTTCAGGATTGATCGCAGGTTTAAAATTTTACCGAAAGGGTCGTAATCAAACAAATGGACCGAGAAGTTCAAGGTGGCTTGATCTATGTTTTCAGGACGTGGTGAAAACTTCTTGGAAGGTTCTGTGGCACGGGAAGCACGAGGTGTTGTAGTACAAGCGATCAGAGCATGGGGAAGACATGTGGAGCACGAGTTGGTTCGACCAAGCAGCTGGGTGTTGCGTTGCATACGACCAGGCCATGCAGGCCGCCACATGTTGCCTCGCATGAAATATAATATCGTGGAAAGAAATGTGGGAGGATGAGGTATGTCCTTGCATGCGATCTAGTCATGTGGACAGCCATGTGGAGCACGAGGTGTCGCCTCGCATGAGAACGGAGCATGCTGATCAATATGTGGGCACTGTGGTGCCGCATTGCATGCAACTAGGAAATGCATCCAGACATGTGGAGGATGTGATGTCGTCTTTCCTTAAATCCAGGCCATGCAACCAGCCATGTGGAGCACGAGGTGTCTCCGCGCATGCGACCGAAGCCATGCGGATGGACACACGGGCTGCCATACTGCTTGAATCTGATTGGCTGCTGCTGCCTATAAATACCCACGACCCCCAACTCATTTCAACACATTCAGACCACTTGACACCTAATTAAAAACATGAGAGAGAAAGCAAAGAAAGAAAGTTAGTGTTTCAATTGTTTTCGAGCTTTTTCGGCAGTTTTTGAGAGTTTCCGAGAACAGTTATTCTGCCAGTTTTGAGTCGACATCTAGAGAAGGTTCTGCTCAAGTGAAGATCATACAAGACGTGAATCTACTTGAGAAAGACGATAAAAGGGTTCGGATCACAAAAAAAACGGATTTGGGGTCAAGGCCACCTTCAACCAAAATCAGTGAGTTATGATTAATTGATTGCTGAGTTGTTTTTATGCAGGTTCCTGTTACTTGAAATTATATCATGGTAGGAGGCCGGGTCTAACTTAGTAACAGTTTCATTAGTTAAGTTGTGGATAGATAGGTATTCTGGAACTAGTCTTTATGCTAGATTATGGAGTATGTTTGATTGTGTTAGTAGTGATTAATACTAGGAACCTTGTGTTATTTTACCGGGTTTAGTATTAGTCATATATTGGCCATATAGTATTTGTGTAATCCACAATGCTAGGCATATTAGGAGTGAGTCAGTGTTCCTTCAGACCTCGTACCCGGCAGGTTCAAGGAAACCCCTTATTCTCTGGATCGGGAAGACTCAGAGAGACGGGGTCATGGCCTACAGCTGAGTATTGCACGAGGTGTAATATAGCGGTGACCCAAAGGACTATGGGCTGTCGTGCGGTGACCCGATGGACTATGGCCCGCGGTCGGTTGAAAATCCTTCTTCTAGCCTTTGTGGTAGGGATATAGGATATTGCCGATGATGAAGGAGGAACCTAATGTGACCAGGGCCCTACCTAGATATATATTATATAGGAAAGGGATTGGTAAACCGTATATTGAATTGAGATCGAGTATATGTTGTTGGCAAGTATTTAACGATTATCTTTTCGTATTATTGATTTGCTCGTTATTATTATATGCTGCGGACTTCTGATTTTGCTTATATTATTATCATTGAATTATGTTATTAGGTGAACCTCTCTCTGTAGATTGTTTGGGGTGGGATAGCGAGGGGTTTTATTTGCTAGTTTGGGGATTGTAACTCACTGAGTAATTCTAGATTACTCACTCCTCACTCTTTTTTTTTTCAGGAGACCAGTAGTGAGCTTGTAGAGGTCGTGGGAAGTTAGGCCGGCTGGTGTAGATTTGCATCTTTTTGGTTAAAGCGTTTTCAGATGATAAGTATGTACTTTTGCTCTCCTTGCATGTCACTACTTGTATAATATTTTTTGTGTTGTGAACCATGTAAATTATATAAGATAAATAAAGTGAAGTTTTGGGTAAATGCCTTGTTGTTTCTGATATTAGCTTGTCCAAGCTAACACAACGTCAGATTGGAGTACGGGTTGAGAAGCCTTAGGCTTTAATCTGACAGGACGTGTTAGTGGTTGAACTGGACTAGTCATGAATTGCACCCTTTGTGACCTTGGCCGGATTGTTCCTAACCCATCATGCAGCGCTCTTAAACCTTGGTAGACAGTTGGTCCATCGGTTATGTTCTTGTTTGATTGTTGGCCGGTGGTTCAACCTATACTTAGAACGGTTCGGGGGTGTTACTTCCAGTATATTTGGACTCCCTAAATAGCTTCCGGGGCATCAGGGAGAAAAACAAAGGATTCCTCCCATCAAAAGAAACATTCAAAGGGCTCCCTATAGGGAGAAGCTTTAAGAAGACCCAAGGATGCAAGGATCTAAGTTTTACGGACCTACGGGTCATAACGGCAAGAAGAACTCCTTTTTCTTTAAGTCCGAGCTATCAGGAATAGGATCCCTGCGTCAGATCAAAATTTCTCCACAAGGGCCAGATCTTAACTACCTAATTAAACCAACATCCTGATCCGCAGATTCAACGAGTATTGGATTCTTGAGGATAACACTCATAACTTGTGGGAACCAAAATTCACATTGTCGATTTTAGTTAATGGAGGAAAGCCAAGATTATCGACTTTTCTTGAGGATCCGGTATCTGTAAAAACACATGAATTGAAAATTGCAAAGAGGAGTTTTATTGATTAATATGAATAGTTACAATTTTTCAGCAAAAACAAGACTGAATAGAGTAACGTTAGCAATAGAAATTGCAGAACAATGCAATAATTTGTTCTAAGTATGGACTTTGCTAGTTTAGCCGCCTAAGTTCTAAGTTCTCTAAAGCTAACAGAAAGCTCCTATGTCTAATCCTTGGATCCCTTTGCGTTTTTGTCTTGACTCCCCTTTATATTTCCGTCAAGTTCGGTGGCGTCCTTCCCTTTCTGCAAAGATCTGAGTTTATCCATTCGCAGAAGTTTTCGTTATCTTTCTCGATTTTCATGTTTATCTGGGAAATTTGACATTTATCCTCTTTTCAATTTATCTCTTCGCAAACTAAGCAAACTGCCATAGCGGATGGGATCCTTCTCATCTAGAGTTGTAAGTGGACCAAAGATCATTCAATCTTTAAACAAACGGCTCCCGAGATTGTTGGGATCAAAAATGTACTCTCGAACTCAACGTTCGACATTGTCATCAAGTTCTTCCGGAAACTTTGCAAGACAACTTAGGAAAGATCTGAGGAACAAGGTGATGATCTTTTGTAGCTGCGATAGTTACAGAAGATTATAAAAGCTTCGGCCGCAAGGGCTGTCAGCGAGCTATCTAGTTCAAGCTACCTAAAACCTTAAACCTAATTGAGTCGCAGCTCGATAACAAAAGACGAAGAAGGCTAGAAAAGGTTTTGTTGATTTCAGACTGGACCTTATGAAAGGCTGTCTATGTACCCCTTTCGAGGATCAAGCCGAACGTAGTTCAATAAAAGAGTTTGAACCAGAGATCGAAATGCATGGATGAGTTCGTCTAGTATGTGCACAAGTCATAGAAACCGAACTTGTCAAAAATAAAGCATAGGGTTTCAAAGTGCAGAGAGTTCAAGAGTCTAAAGAGAGAGTCCAAAAATGAGCCCCCTTTCTTTAGGTCATGAATCTTGCTTATATAGTCATCCAAGGTTGGTGGTGTCTTCCCATAATGCCTCTGATCCGAGTTTATCTTTTGCGGAAATTTTCCCTTTTCTTCTCGATCTTAATGCTTATTCGAGCACTTGATATTTATCTTTCTTACCATTTATAAACATGTAATATCATATACGAATCGTGATTTATAAACATTCATTTATATATTATTTATTTACTTTTAACTTCTTACAAAGCGTTATAGTTTTACCCTACAGCCAATTGCCCAACAACGTTTTAAGTAAATATACATCAAAAGGAACATTGCAAGGACAACAAAATACTACCACTGGTTGGCCGTTCCTTCCATTCAAAAGAGTAAGTCTCCCGCCTAAGGGTTACCTTCACACACAATGAGTCATAAGCAACTAGTTTACTCAGTGAATTTAGATAAAACTACAATCATTAATAAACCAAACAATTATCAAAAACAAATACATGAATATGCAAGTACTAGTACTCTATTTTAGTATATCAATCATCCTTGTGAATTATTATTTTAAACATCACTTCCACAATACCCGCTAGTCACCTTTCATATAAGTACAATATATATACTAAACTCATAGACCATGAAGGCTAACCAAGCTTAGTGAGTTAGCATTACCAACATCCTCGAACGTCCTTATGAACATTCGGGACTGCATCGTCATGCAGTACACGGTCTCCAGGGAGCTACCCTATCATCGTGTCTTCATGACCTTGTTCCATTCGCAGGACCAAGTCACGGTAATGCGGGGACTTGAGGGATAGTGAATATAATAAGACTTCACATGAATTACACTTCCATAACTATTCCTTAATTAATCCAACATTATTTTTTAATTAATCCAAGATTAATCCTTAATTAATCATAATTAATTCTTAATTAATCCAAGATTTATCCTAAATTAATCCAAGATTTATCCTAAATTAATCCAAGATTAATCCTTAATTATTCTAAGATTAATCCTTGATTAATCCAAGATTAATAATTAATTAATCCAAGATTATCTCCATAATTAATCCATAATTAATTTAAGATTAAATCATAATTATTTTATAATTATAGTTAGTACTTGTGAACAAGTACTAAGATTAGGATTAACCTCGATTACCATTTCCGATTATTTAAGTGTTTAGTGTTTACAATGTGAAAACACAACACCATTCTTAATGTTTCAAGCACTTTACTAACTTAATAAAGTACTCATTCATGATTTATCTCAACATGTCTCTAGACTCACTTAAAGAGCAGTCTTGAAACTGGTTTGGAAAAGACTTGACTTGTACTTGAACAGGATGAATGGACCTGAGAGTGGACAAGGTTCTCATCGGTTACTAAGTTCACTTCAGGACATACATTCAGCCAGACATAACATGCTTACCAAGTGACTAATTGGACTAGATTGTACTAGCAAACACCACGCCTTAGCTGATCAAAACAGAGAAAGGTACTAAGTTCATACATGTCGGTTCACAACATGATTAATCAGTTCACAAACGGTTCAATGGGAATGATCAGTCCATGATCAATACTTTACCTAGACAGGACAAGGTTCAACAGGATGAACCAGTTTGATACATGAAGCTTGACTCCACCTCTGACCTGAAACAGTGAGGTTTGATCACAAGATCAATTCGATCCAAGCTACAACAATTTATCTCAGTTCATATCTGCTCAGTTCATGCTCAGCTAAGACCGGTTCTAATCAGTTATACAGTTCAGGACAAGATCACACTGAGTTCAGCTCGGTTTAACTCCATTCAATCCGTAACAGATTTGCTAGCGATTTTAAATGATGGATTCAAACCGAAACTAAACTAAATTGAACCATATAACATCTTAGAAAGAAGATTCGACCATGACCTTAGCTAAACATCAAACAACTCTTATAAATACAGGTCTGAGCAAGGAGATGATGATTACCCAACATCCAAACCGATGGATGAACTTATATGGTTCTCCTCTCCAAGGTAAGCTTGTGGCTGGACTGATCAAAAAGAAAGATCAAGGTTTGATCTTGATCTGAACTGACTTGGTTTAGGGTTTTATTTTAAAAAATCTCACCTTCTGATCCTCCTCACATAAGCAACTGATCAAGGACTGAAGATCAAATCACCAACAATTTTTTTCTTGATTTAATTTCCTGAATTTCTCGCTGAAATTTCTGTTCTTTCTCTCAGAAATTCTCTGCTTTAATGAAGTGTTTTGGACGTGGGCAAGCATCTGAATGAGAGAGTTAAATACTTCTGATGGTTTTTGACAGAGGGACCTGATGAGAAACCAAAGCAAGGGGCAGTGGAGTCAGCTGGTGACCTGCTTCATCAATCTGCAGCACACTGTCCTTTCTTTCTCCTTAAGCAGTCTCCAACCAATCATAATTAATGAAGGAGAAATGAACAAGCACACAGGCAGCTTGTGCTTGTTATGTGACTTTTACTACATAAGCTAAGAAAGCAGGCAGGTGGATGGCATGTGATGGTTTAGACACAATAAGAAGCTGGTCAATCTTTTTCTGACAGTGTTCGACAAAAAAATTCTCGACCTTTGAATCTTGTTCTGCCTCGGCCCGACTTGTCCATCTTGAATAAAATTTGACCAACATAATTATTACTCAACCATAACTATCAAGGGAATTCCTTTTGACCACAAGAGAATCCTGTTAAGCCTCGAATCTGATTTTTCCGAATTTTCTCAACCAAAATTATATCCGCTCGTGAGGATCATCACACTGTTCCCTCCTCAAAAGAATTTGTTCCCGAATTCTCAAAATATAGATGTACATTCTTTACTAAACAAGTGGGATATCTGAGAAGAGTTCTGGGTAATCAGATCGGAACTTATATTCATTCTCCCACGTGACAACGACTCTCTGTTGCTTGGCCAAAAATACTTGAACTTTAGAAATCTCTCGGTTCTTCAATCCCTTGATACGACGCTCGCCTATCCGCAAAGAAAATTCAGGATAGGTGAGGTTGGGTTGAAAGTTTTCTGGTTGCTGTGGCTCTGCCATATTTGGGTCTGGTATATTCTTACGCAACATTGATACATGAAATACCAGATGCATAAGAATATATGGTGGAAGTTTTAGTCTATAAGCTACTTCTCCAACTCTAGCAGAAATTCGGTATGGACCAATGTAACGGGTTGCTAACTTTCCATTTTTTCCGAATCGCTCCTTTCATTTCTGTGCAGCCACTTTCAAGAAGACTAAATCATTTACTGCAAAAATGACTTCTCTTCTATTGCGGTTTGCACACTTCTTTTGTCGGTCTTGAGCCTTCTTCATATTTGCTTGAATTATCTTTACTTTCTCAGCAGCTTCATTTACTATTTCTGTACCAAGTATTCTTCTCTCACCCACTTCTGTCCAACACACTGGCATTCTGCAAGGTCGACCATACAGTGTTTTGTACGGTGACATACCGATACTTGAGTGGTAGCTATTGTTGTAGGAGAATTTAATCAGTGGCAAAAACTTATCCCACGAACCATTCCAATCTAAAATGCATAACCTTAACAGACCTTCAAGAGTTCTGATGGTTCTTTCAGATTGGCCATCAGTTTCCGGATGAAACGCAGTGCTCATATTCAAATCTGTTCCCAAGGCTTGTTGGAAAGCTCGCCAAAATTTAGCTGTAAAGCATGTGTCTCGATCTGATACTATATTTGCTGGTACCCCATGAAGCTTTACTATTTCCTCCAAGTACAGCTCTGCTAACGTCTCAACCTTGTTTGTAAGTTTCATTGGAAAGAAATGAGTGGATTTGGTGAGACGATCAACAACTACAAAAACTGCATTATTCCCACGGCCTGGTGCTCGAGGTTAACCAGAAATAAAGTCCATTGCCACTGCATCCCATCTCCATTCAGGGATTGGTAGACTTTAAAGTAAGCCACTTGGACGCTGATGTTCAGCATTTATTTGCTAGCAAGTCTGACACTGAGAAACCCATATGGCAACATCTCTCTTTATCCCTGGCCAGTGATAATACCTTATGATATCTCGTTACATCTTGGTGCTTCTTGGATAAATGCTTAAGAGAGAATGGTGTGCAGTCCTTATAATCTCCTCTTGAAGTCCTTCTCCTTTCGGAAAGGTTACTCGACCATTAAGTAACAAAGTTCCATCGCTTGCAACTTGGAATCCTCCAAAGTTTCTGTCATTCAACTTCTCTCGTACCTTCTTCAGGTTCACATCTCTCTATTGATATTCTTGGATATGAGCAAGTAATCCGGCTTGGCTCACTGCTTGTAATCCTAGATATTATCCTTCCTCTCCTTCCAAGGCAGCCAAACTAATCATCTTGAATTTTGCTTCAAGGTTCTGGATTTTCTTTTCAACATCCACATCGACTTTCCTTCTGCTCAAAGCATCAGCAACAACATTTGTCTTTCCAGGATGATATAGGATCTGCATGTCGTAGTCGGCTATGAGCTCCATCCATTGCCTTTCCCTTAGGTTCAAATCAGGTTGAGTGAAAAGATACTGAATGCTTTTGTGGTTGGTGAACACTTGGATCTTTTCTCCATATAGATATGATCGCCAAATTCGAAGAGCAAACACTATTGTGGACATCTCAAAATTATGTGTTGGACAGTTTACTTCATGCTTTCTTAGTTGTCTTGATGCATATGCGATTACCTTATCGTCCTGCATCAGCACACAAGTAATCACACATGAGATGCATTTGTATCCACGATGTATGGAAGGTTAGGCTTAGGCAAAGCTAAGATAGGTGCAGACATCAAAGCTTCCTTCAACTTATCAAATGCTTCTTTTGTTTCTGAAATCCATTCATAAGCAACACCTTTACCAGTTAGACGAGTTAGAGGCTTCGATATGCTTGCAAAACCTTGGACAAACTTTCAGTAATAGCCGGCCAATCCGAGGAAACTCCTAATCTCGGTAACAAAAGTCGGATGGGGCCATTATTTAATAGCAGCTATCTTTTCTTGATCGACATCAACTCCTTCTTCTGACACTCGATGTCCTAAGAAGCCAACTTCTCTTTTCCAAAAATGACATTTACTAAGCTTAGCAAAAAGCTTTTGATCTTGTAGACGCTCAAGAACTAGTCGTAGATGCCTCCTGTGTTCTTCCGCACTTTGGGAATATATGAGGATGTCATCGATGAATATGATAACAAACTCATCCAGGTAATACCGAAATACTTCATTCATCAGACGCATAAATGCAGCCGGGGCATTTTAAGACCAAAGGGCATTACTAGAAACTCAAAATGTCCATAGCGGATTCTAAAGGCGGTCTTCATGATGTCGGTTTTGGAAATCGGAATTTGATGATAACCCGAAGCTAGATCAATCTTTGAAGATAAACTTGCGTCTTGTAATTGGTCTAACAGCTCATCAATTTTTGGAAGTGGGTACTTGTCTTTGATGGTCACATTGTTGATTCCTTGGTAGTTGATACACAACCGCATACTTCCATCTTTCTTTTTCATAAACAGCACTGGCGCTCCCCACATTGAAGAACTAGGACGAATGAAACCCTTCTCTAGCAAATCAGCTAATTGTTGCTTCAACTCTGCAAGTTCTGTTGGTGCCATTCGGTATGGTGCCTTTGCTATCGCAGCAGATCCAGGTTCAAAGGTTATGGTAAAGGGGTTACTCCTAAACGGTGGCAATCCTTCTAGTGCCTAGAATAAATCTTCATATTCTCTAGCTACCGGAATGTCTTCTAAATTATGTTCTTTCTCATCTTCTACTGGTCAAGCAATTAAGGTAACTAGGTATACTTCTTCACCTTTTCCAAAACGTTTTTGACTTGTAAGGCTGATACTAGTGACACTCCAACACTTGGTACTATGCCGTGGTAAGATAAAGGGGGTTGGGTATCTCTTTCAAAGATAATATTCCCTCGACCACAATCCAGATGAGCTCGATAGCTAGACAGCCAATCCATTCCTAGGATTACCTCGTACCGCTCTAAAGGAAGTACTAACAAATGGGCCAGAAAAATCATCTCTTTGATAATGATTGGAAATTTTAGAATACAACCTTCAATTTCAAGAACTTGATCTCCGGTAGTTAGAACATGAATGGTCAAATACACTTTAGTGAATTCTCCATCAAATCTGGATGCAACTTTGGGAGCTACAAAACTATGTGTTGCTCCCTAATCAAACAGGATATGGGCAGATATTCCGCCCACAAGTAAAGTCCCTGACAATAATTGATTTTGCCGTCAGTTATTTAGTCAACCACTTTATAATATTTTTATATTACTAATGCACCAATCATTTATTATATATATATATTATGCAACACTCAATTTGATAAGGAATTTAGCCTGAGATCGCACCCTTTGGCGGTCCGGATGGTCCTGTTAACTCTAAAGCATAAGCCCTACCAGCAGTGGCTTGATGCTTTAGCCGGGTAAGGGTGGGTTAACATGTCCAACTGGTGGAACACCCGGAACAATGGGCTGAACAGGATGGGTGTGTGGTCAGGATGTCGCATAATGTCCTCGCTCTCCACTAGTGAAGCAAGTGATGTGAGATGGTACCGCAGGTCGGAACTGTCCCACGGTCGGACAATCCTACCTAACATGGCCCAGCTGGCCACAACTGAAACAAGTCGGGGTTCTAGGTCTCGTTCCTCCAGAATGACCTCCCCGAAAAACTCTACCTCCGCATCCTCTCTGCATAACCGAAGATGGCTAACGCTGGAATGGAACAGATGGACGTCCTGGTGGTGCAAAATGGCTGGCATAAGCTCTCTCAGCAGCAATGGCTTCCTCAACATTCGCCGCACGCTCAACAAGATCAGCAAGCCTATGAAACTCTACCGCCTCAAGTCTGCTCCTGATATCCGGGCTAAGCCCCCGAAGGAACTTTCGGATAGTCATCATCTCTAATCTTCATGTCCATAGTGTACATACTGCCTGAGACGGGTAAACTCTGAATCATACCTCCGAACTGATAGACCACCCTGAACCAGCTCCATAAACTTGATCTGTAATCTGTCTCTTGCCACCGGTGGGAAGTACTTTCGAACAAATGTTGTACGGAAGTCAGCCCAAGTCAGATCGAACTCTCCAAATTTCTTCTCTACGCACAACCACCAACTAATGGCGTCCTTCTCCAGGTAGTAAACAGCCATGTCCTTCTTGAATTCTACCGGACAATGGGTTGCAGCAAAGTTCTGCTCGAGGTTGTGCAGCCATGCATCAGCTTCAAAGGGATCAGTCCCTCCCTGGTAATGCTTCGTCCCCAAGTTCTTCATAATCATGACTATCTTCAGGAAGTCCGGGTGAGAAGTGGTAGGCACCGGAGCTGGCTGAGCACGCTGTGCAGTCAATGATTGATGGTGCAAATTTACCATCTCAGCCATCAGTTCTAGAAGTGCCACTTTAGCTGGATCAGTTGGCGCTGGTTCAGGTTGTGCTGCCGGAATGGGTGCGTCATAGGCTGGAGGAACAGGAGCAGCTGGAGATGCACGAGTAGCGGGATGATCTCCATGTATCGGACTATCATGTACTACATCAACCTCGATGTCCATAAAGTACTGGTCTGGAGACAAAGGCATGTGCACTGGTGTATGATCATATGACCCTTTAGACGGGTCAGTCTCAAAGATAAAGCCCGAAGGTGTAGCCTCAAAGCTAGGAGTCGGAAGTGCTGTCAAAGTAGATGGCGGTGAAGAGTCTGAATATGATGAAATAGATATCGGTAGATAAGCTCCACCACGTAGTGCCTGTCTCGCTGGAATCTGCATCAAAAGATCATGGTAAGTTTCTACCCAGTTCTATCAATTCCTAAAAGAAGGAACAAACCAGCATATCCTATTTTTCCTTGCGACACATTTATTTTTGACTCGAAAAATATTTGAAACAAGTCCCATTCTAGCATCGTTAAACAATGCTATGATACCACCTTTGTGACACCCCCGATTGTATATGACCGGAAATGACACGGTCGATGTTCCCCGATGGTCGACCCGAGGTTTTCGGAATACAACTGATCACCTTATACCAAAAACTAAAGAACACCAACGCTCCTATCGGATATCACTCTAGGATTTTCAACCTGACAAAGTAATACCCGATAGTTAATTCGTCCCGGACAAGGAGTAATATCATATGAGAACTCGTGATTTATAAACATTCATTTATACATTATTTATTTGCTTTAACCATCTTACAAAGCGTTATAGTTTTACCCTACGGCCAATTGACCAACAACGTTTTAAGTAAATATACATCAAAAGGAACATTGCAAGGAAAAATACTATCGCTGGTTGGCCGTTCCTTCCGTCCAAAAGAGTATGTCTCCCGCCTAAGGGTTACCTGCACACACAATGAGTCATGAGAAACTAGTTTACTCAGTGAATCTAGATCAAACTACAATCATTCATAAACCAAACAAGTATCAAATGCAAATACATGAATATGCAAGTACTAGTACAAACAATTTGATGAAAGGTTAATCGTTTGTTTAGAATGGTTAGAGTGTTCATTGGGGCCAATCGATGAACAAGTGATTTATATAGTCGAAGACGGACTGCTTTTTTCTTTATAGTCGCGGATGGACTATTTTCGTTTTTATAGTCGCGGATGGACTATTTTAGGTTTCTGGAAATATTTTCTGGATATTCTGCGGCGTTCGCTATTATTTTCCGAAGATATTTTGTTTATCAGAGATTTTTAGTTTGTTCTGATTATCAACAAATTCGATGGTAGGTGCTACCATTTAAGAGAATTGTCGAGAAAGGAGTTAGTGCGTATGACTTGTTTGGTCTTCCAAGATGGTGTTGTTATCGAGGAAGTTATTTTTGTCAAAAAATGATTTCTCAAGCGTTTGCGACGTCTCGCAATGCTGAATATTTGTTTTTCTTTCATATGCCGCATTTCATGCTTTGAAATGTTTGCGGGCTTGAAGATTTTTTACGTTGTCGTAAGGGTTTTGTTTTAACAGTACGGGAGAAAAACGTTTTGGTTTGTTTGCGGATGTTCGCAGCCAGAACTGTTGTCTCTGTTTGGATGTTAAACTGTTCAATTTGTGATTAAGCAATTAGGACCAACGGGTCGCGTAAATTTATCCTTGAGAAGGAGCGTCTTTCTTCACTATGCTTCATGAAATTTCGGACTTCCGAGATTTATTTTGTGTGATTTTAAGGATGTTTCGGTTAGCTCTAGAAGCTTGTTATGAGTTTTTCCTTATATGCCGCTATTTATGGGTAAAACGTTGTGGGCTTCATGTGGGTTATGGAAAATATAGAACTTGGTCGATTTTTGATAAGTTCACATTTTTCGTTAACCGCTTTGTTGCTATAAAGACTTTATCGTATGATTTCCATTTTTGGGTTTATACAATAATAGTTTGTGTAATTATCACTTGGCGTCTTAGACAAATATTGTGTTGCCGTTACGCCGTTAAGTGATTAGATGGAGCGGTGGTCGCTCAAATGTCTTGTCTCAGCGTGAAGGCCGTTTTTGGCCAGACGGCCAAAGACGTTGGAGGTTAAGGATTTTTTTATTTTTTTTATTTTTTTGAAACACAAGGTTAAGGATTAGACCATAGTACTTTGGTGTTAACATTAAATTCATGTTAGTTTTTGATCTTCCTTAAAAGGGATGCAGAGTTCTGGTTCGGGTTTTACGGGAAGGCATAGCCGGATGAGACCAAGAGTCGGGGCCGACCAGGAGGTTTGAGTGGGTCTGATGGTCCAGGTACGCCGGTTGATCCGAACATGGTCGAATGGTCCAAACGGGTTGGTTGGTTCGAGCAGGTTGGATGCCCCAACTGGGTCAGATGATTCGACTGGGTCGGATGATTCGATTGGGTTGGATGATTCGGGTACAACAGTCTATCCAAACCTGGTTGGGTGGTCCAAACGGATTGGTTGGTCCAATCAGGTGGGATGGCTCGACCGGATCTGATGATTAGACTGGGTCGGATAATTCTGGTAATCCAAACTTGGTCGTGTGGTCAAGATGGGTCGGTCGGTCCAAGCGGGTTTGATTGCTCGACCATGTTGGTTGGTTCGATTGAGTCGGATGATCCAAATAGCTTGGACGTTTCAACTTCGTTGGATGGTTTAACAGGGTCAGGTTGGTCGACTGGGTCGGACGATTTGAGTACGCCGGTCTAACCGAACCTGGTCGGGTGGTCCGAATGGATCGGACGGTCTGAGCAGGTTGGATAGCCCGGGCTGGTCGGTTGATCTGAGTTTGGTTGTAAGACCGTGAAGTTTTTGATTCGATTGTAGAATCGAGTACTGTTGGTGCTATGATAAGCGTACCGCTTTTCTCAGTGAAATGTTTTGCGGGTTTTTAGAGATTATTGGTAACACGTTGGTTATCTTAAAATTCTCGTTTTCAGGTTTATATGATAATTGTGTTTTTTGAACAAATCGTAGATTGCTATTGTAAAGTATGTTCACGAGGCGAGAGATTCATGCGGTAAAAGGAATTGGCGAGAATTTCTAGGAATCATGTCGCTTTTTCTTTATTATCAGAAAAATATTCAAAAATTTTGTGTTCATGGACGAATGTTTTGAAATATGTATATGTATACGTACCTACTGCCTCTATTTTTTATGAAAGAAAACAAATGAACTGTTCTTTCGAAGGGTTGTTTATATTTTTTTCTTTCGAGGATTGAGATGATCAACAATATGAGTTGATTTTAACACGATTTTGGGATTGTGAAACTCGGTTGGCGACTTGGAATAGGTTGGTTTCTTAAGAAAAGTACTAGAAATGAGTGGGTTTTAAGATGACGTCCGTGTTTCTAGTACTTTTTATTAGGAAGCGAGACACGTATGCTTGATTGCGTGGAGATCGTTTCTAGGTTTTACAAGAGATTAGATCGGTTTGCAAATTCTGCCTGGACAGTTAAGGAACAATAGAACAAGACTGGAAAAATTGCCTAAGACTTAGATTGCTAGACTATCCACCTAGATCTTAAGTTCCCTAATGTTTATGACAATTTTCAAATTGTTTTCATCCTTTTCCTACGAAAATTCCAACTCTGATAAAATTTTCTAAGTCGGACATACCTTAGTCTTATCGGAGATTCTGATCTGCCTCTTCTTCATTCTTCTTTTCTCTGTGTCTTCTGACCTGAGTTTCAATTTTTCGTAGTGTTAGTTTTTTACAGGAACGGATTTGTGTTTCGCCAAAGGTTTTTGTGAGTATGAGTTAGTATTTTATCAAAAGTTTTCTGGCATTTTAGGACTGGCCACTTTCGATTCAATGTCAAAGAACTTCAAAAAGTTTGATACTGATTTTCGTACGAATTATTTTTCGACGAATTTCTGACGAGAATATCGGAGTGAGGAAGAAATGTTGACGTCAAAGTTTTTCATTCTCGTCTCTTGGTACCACTGGTTTTACTAAATTGACCGTGTATACTGTCGGAAAGTTTATCATATGTTTACAGATAGATGTTTTCAACTAAACGTGGCAGAATCTTGTAAAATTGGATTGCATTTTTGTTTCAAAGGAACTTCTACGAAATCATTGAAACAAAAGTGAAGAAATGTAGGTGATGACTCGAAGAAGGCTAAAGCGGGTGATTAGGAAAAAAGAAGCAATGGACACGATGCCATACGGGTAAGGTGCTCAGTTCATCATGCTGCGAGTAAACTAGTCCTGCCCTAGCCCACTGTCTTTGTTTTTCCGTTGATCGTTTCATATGATCTTGTATGACTTCCCAAAGGTTGTCGAATTGCTTTTTGAGCTTTATTTACGAGAGCCATCTCGCGAGTGTTGTCAGATTTACTACACGAAGGCTGTATCGTAAATTAATGTCTTGTTAAACTTTACTAATGAGGTTTTGAAAAATATTTCCAGAGCTCAGTTTTACGAAAGTTGCACAAAATGTTATCGACCTTAATTTTGGGAACATTATTCCGCAAAATGTTATCGAGTTTGGTTTTACGAAATTTGTTTCGTAGAATATTTTTCGAGTTTAGTTTTGTGAAAAGTTATTCTGCAAAATGTTGTCGAGTTTAATTCTACAAAAATTGTTTTGCAGAATGTTTTCGAGTCTAATTTTCCTAAAGTTATTACACAAAATGTTATCGATTTTAATTTTACAAAAACTGTTGCGTAAAATGTTTGTTGAGCTTAATTTTATGAAATTTATGACGTAAAGATGTTTTCGAGTTTTGGCTGTATGAGAGCCGTTGTTTGGAAAAACTCACATTCTGCGTCTGTTCCGCAAATCTAGTTTCTGTTTTTTTAATATCGGAAACTCTTGCTGCAACAAGCTTGATTATTTCGATCAAACTTAATTGGAACTTTTTTGTTTCCTTAGAATTGATCCAAGGGAGTTTTGAGTACTCTTTCAGAAATAAGCTTAGTAGACGAATGTCAAGAGTTCGCGGCGACGCATATTTTAGCGGTGATGGATAAGATCCTTCGTTTTCCTTTGTTTAGAGATTTCTCCAACTCGGTAATGAGACGAATTTTACGGGGTATGATTGTTTTTCTTGCTGCCCTTTCTGTTTTGACAGAGAAATCCTGGGCTCATTTTGGTGCTCTTTCAGTTGCGAAAAGTAGCGACTAAGTTTTTGATTCTGTTGAGCACTGAGGTGTTTGCGTAAGCGTTGGACGTAAAAGCAATCACTGCTGGAATTGTTGTACCAGCGTTTTTTTTTGCGAGACTTTCATTTTTCCAGACATCATTTTGATCAAGTGTTTTGCGGCCTGAGAGTAAGAGTAATCCGTCCCCCCCCCTTCCTTCTAGCCCCAAACTGTGGGAACCGAAATTCACATCGTCGATTATAATGAATGGAGGAAAGAAAAGAAAACCCTACTTTCCTTGATGTCCGGATTCTCTGCGAAAGCCAACGACAAGTAACCAAACGAATGCCGAAAATATAGAAAGATATCAAAATGAATCTAGAAACGTGATAGGGCCTGATATTTACCATTATTATCCCATGATATCAGCCCTATTTTAGAGTCTATTATATGTGTTTGGACTATGTATTAGAGTATTTTCAGGTCCAGGTACATTTTGGAGAACTTTGGTGATTCTGGAGCTTTTAGAGATGTAGAACTGCATAAATGCGTCAGATGTTTTGATATGGATGGATAGCTTCTCACAGTGAGATGGAGCTGATCTTTTGACATATGATATATCTTATAGTTAGCTTTCCAGTGCCACCAGTTTGAGGTCAATCAGCATTCTATAGCAAATGTTATGCATATTTTACTAGAGAGTGGTATGTCTGCCTCGTGAGAGGAAGCTGTCGAGAAGATGAATGAGTGTCGATCGACGGCACAGTCTTGGCGTCGATCGATGGTGATCCCAGAAGACAGGCCCAACTTGTTTTATGACCGACTTAAGGCCAAAAACCATCACAAATTACCAGAATGCCCTTGGACGATTTAAAATTTTAATTATATGTTTTCTAAGCCATTGTTGACGGTGATGCAATACTTTACCAAGATTTCTTTTATTCATTGTTCTAGGATTAGGAGAGAATGGAGAAACTCCTTCAGAGTCCTCCTGGAACTTCTTTGGTTCTTTTTATTATATATTATATTCATCTATGATTGTTGTGACAAAGATCATGTCTGAGTAGATCTCTTGTTAGGTTTAGGATTTATTAATGGTATTGATGGATTAGCCAAAAAATATAATTGACAGGCTGATTATTCAATCTATCAATAGAATTTTTTTATTGCTTGTGTTCTAGAGTAGCTAACTAGAACCTTGATCATAGGATAGTTAGGAGTAAGCGAGAGCATGGTCTACTACCAAAATTAATCTTGTTAAGCAAGTTTGCTAGAAACAAACGAGAGTTGATTTAGTTAACTTAGTGAACTCGAGAGACCATCGATCGATGCAGGATCGTTGCCATCAATCGATGGTCATTCCATGTCAACAAGCAAGAGTTAAGACATCGGACTAGTTCTATGATTAATACCGTTAGCTTCTATCATCTATAATCCGCTTGCCTGAAATCTTAGATCTAGCTATTTATTATTATTGTTTACTTACCAATCAATCAATTATATGTGATAGTTTATTTACTACTTATTAATCTATTTACCTAGCTTAATCGAGACTATATTGAGTTTATTGTATGCCCACGCTCCCTGTGGATTCGATCCCTAAATACTGCAATTTGACCTCTCTTGGCAAGAGTAGTTCGTAGGATTAATTTGATAGAGTTTGCATTGAAATACATAAAAACCCTCCTGTCAAATTTGGCACCGTTGCCGGGGAGCAAGAATTCGCCATTAGACTCAATTTGTTTGATTTAGTCTAGGTATTTTTCTATATTAGTTTATTTACATAGAAAAATTCTTGTGTTACAGGTACATACATATTAGTACTAGGAAGCAATGAGGAGAAGATTTTTGGGTTCTTCAAAAAAGAAACCTGCTGATTTTCGAACGATCCATAAGTCTATGAGGGCAGTCGACACCCTCCAAGCAGTGATCTCTAGCAAAGAGAAGCAAGCATCGATCAACACCAATACTTCACCGTCGACCGATACAAACACAATGACTTTAATTGACACCAACACCTTGCTGTCGATCGACACCAACCACTCTCCGTTAATCGATACTACTCACGAGGAGACAAAGAAGGTTGAAGTTTTGACAAGAATGGTATTTTACGAGACGAAGAAGGTAGCGCACGTAACATAGCAGGGCAATTGATTCATGCACAGGGGACTGAGGAACCAGTGTCAAGAAGTCCTTCTCTTCTTCTTACTTTTTCCCCAGACTTGGATGTCCGTGTCTCAATGTCCCCAACTTGGAGTTTATGTTTGGACTACAAGAATTCCAAAGTGGTGTCGTTTGACGCCTTTGTCGAATGTTCCTTCCTCAAGCTACTTTAAACTCTTGAGACAAATACATGTTCCAGATCATAACAAATATCAATATAAGAGGCTAGATGCACATCTCTGTCTGGTGGGACAGACTTGTAAATGAAATTCTAATCAATATTTTTAAACGAAACTCTGCTCCTTTGCATATCAACTGTTGCACCCACTGTAGCTATAAATACTCTTCCAAAAATAGGAGACATAAATAAATTTCCCACCTCCAACACAAAAAAAAAAAGTCTACATGAACCATGCAGTTCTCAACTTTTACTTTAAATTGTTGACAGCACCAAGTGGAGATTTGCTGAAGAGATCTGCAAGAGTTAGTTTAAACTTAGGAACTTTAGTGAAAATTCCTAGTTTCTCAGCAATGTCTGTAGACGCAATACTAACTATAGATCATGTATCACAGAGAGCATCAAGAAATTTAACTCCTGAAATAGGACATGGAACCACAAACATCTCAGGGTCTGGTAGACTTGTGAGTTTATTGATCTCTACAGCTGGTTTCTAGCCTCATCATACAGTGCACTGATCTCTTCAATGGTCTCTGTGTGGGGTAAAAAATGGCAATCTTGGAATCAATGTCCAAGATTACTACTCTTAAGAAACTTTTTCGAAATAATTTCAGAAAAGTCCTAAGTAGAAAACTTCTGAACAACAAAACGACCATACCTAGGTCACTAGCAGGCGACCAGGAGCCAGCTCGCACAAGTCGCCAGCAGGCGACCTTGATCGACCTCATCCAACTCCCCATCAGGGGAGTTGAATCGGCACATCCAACTCACCAGCAGGCGAGTTGGATCAGCTCCATCCAACTTGCCAGCAGGCGAGTTGGATCAGCTCCATCCAACTTGCCAGCAGGCGAGTTGGATCAGCTCCATCCAACTTGCCAGCAGGCGAGTTGGGTATGGCCATTCCAACTCTCCATCGGGCGACCAGATCCTCCCTTTGGGCCTTAACTAAACTGTCTCTTGTTTCGTATCGATTGGAGTTATTGTTGAAACTTTACGAAAAACTTGTTTTCTCGTATAAATTTGAATCAGTTGTATAAAATGAGAATGGTTAACTTAACACCATAGTTGTCACCGACTATATGATTGGTTTTCACTATTTCATAAAACCAACATTGTACCGAATATGATTTCTCAAAGAAATTGTAAAAACAATTAAGTCGAAAGACAACCCGATGAGATCTAAAACGCGACAAAAGTCCACTTACGATTTTTGATGAGACTGAAACCGAAACTGCTTTGACGGTTTGTCCGATATACACAAAATAAGATAAATATCGAGTTTCAAAGAATAATTACGAAGATGGAAGAAAATGGAATATTCCCGCAAAGAGATAAATTCGAGTCAGGGGCAGAAAAGTAAAGAGGGCGCCGATTGTGGAGATGTATGAATGGAGGGCTAGACGCAAGGAGCGTGGGATCGGAAGATTTAGACCTAACAGATTTCTGCTAGCTTTAGGAAAATTTAGAACTTAGTGACTAGAACGTTTTCCGCTTAGAACGTTTTCCGCTTTGTTATGGGATTCTCCATTGTTAGCAATATCCTGCTCGTCGTGTTTTCTGACGAAACACTGTAATTCAATTAATCTTATTCAATAAAATGACTATGTGAAATTTATCATCGATATTTTGTTATCTCTATTTTTCGTATTCATGTGTTTACGCATATAATCTGGATCCCCAAGGGAAGTCGAGTATCTTGGTTTCCTCTATTAACTAAAATTGACAGTGCAAATTTCGGTTCCCAAAGTTTGGCACTAGAAGGAGGGGGGATTGGATTCTCTAACTCAAAAAACACCAAACGTTCAACAAGCGATATGTTTGATCTATTGGTTGGCAACATCATCTACTTCAAGGAAAGATCAACAGACAATCAAGCCAAACCTCGCAACAATCTCCTTGTCATCAAATTGAATATCCAAAATATGAAAGTCGCAAGAGTATTGGTCGACACTGGAAGCTCGGGTGATATTATCTTCAAAATCACTCTTGAGAGAATGGAAATCGACTTATCCGAAATCACAGAAGGTCCAATCCCATTGATCGGACACTCAGGAGAAGCTACTACGACCCTCAGCTCAATTAACGTTGCAGTTAGAGCTGGAAGCGTCACAAGAGCCGTGGAGTTCCAGGTCATTGATCGCCCAGATCTTATAATGTGATCTTAGGAACTCCATGGTTAAATTTTGTGCATGCCGTTCCATCGACTTTCCACCTATGGCTTAAGTTTCCAACTCCCCACGGAATCAAAACAATTTGGGGAGATTGGAAAATATCGCAAGTTTGTTTCACCGCAGAACTAAAACAAAAAAACTCAACGCTGGAAACTTCTCCTAAAAAGAAAAGAAATCGACGTCCGTTGAAAACACCCCAGAACAAGATGCGGCTGAAATCTTTTGGCAATTACGGAAGGCCGAAGCCCTAGAAGACAAGCTTGAACCAACTTATGAACCTGTGGTCTCAGTGTGTCTCGACAAAACATTCTCTGAACGCTGCATCAAAATTAGAGCTAATATATGCGAGCCTTTGAGGACGGAGCTCATAGTTTATCTAAAAAAGAACCTTCACACGTTCTCTTGGGCCGCAAAAATTGTGCCGAGAATTGACATCAACGTGACATGTCACTTATAGATTCAAACAAAAAAAACAACAGTTGGGACCTGAACACGCCACCGTGGTCAACGACAAAGTTGAGAAGCTCCTCAAAGTAGGGTCGATAATGGATGTCAGGCACCCAAACTGGCTCGCAAGTCTGTGTTGATTTTACTAATCTCAACAAAGCCTGCCCAAAAGACATTTTTCCGCTGCCACACATTGATCGCTTAGTAGAGGCAACGGCAGGGAACAAACTCCTATCTTTCATGGACGCCTTTTTGGGGTACAATCAAATCATGATGAATCCGGAAAATTGCAACAAAAAAAGGCGTTCATTACAGACCATGGCACGTATTTCTACAAAGTAATTCCATGTAGACTGAAGAACGCAGGCGCGACTTATCAACGACTTGTCAATTGTATGTTCTCTGAACAACTCGGAAAAACTATGGAGGTTTACATTGACGATATGCTCGTTAAATCTCTCAATGAGCAGGACCACATCACTCACCCGACAAGAGTGCTTTGAGAAACTGAACATGGATACCATGAAACTTAACCTCTTAGTGGGAAGTTGGAAACTTAACAGCACTCAATCGATTCATTTCATGATCAACGGACAAGTGCTTGCCGTTCTATGACATTTTTAGAGGGAACAAAAATTTTGAGTGGTCTGAGGAATGCGAAAAGGCTTTCAAACAGCTAAATCATTACATGGCCACTCCTCCAGCTCTCGCAAAATCCGTAGAGGGGGAGCCCCTGTTCCTATACATAGGAATGTCGGCAACAGCGGTAAGCGCCGCCCTAATCAGAGAGGAACGTGGTGAACAAAAACAATTTTTTTACATAAATAAAACATTCCTGGACGCTGAAACATGATACCTGCTAACTGAAAAAGTAGATCATGTTTTGAATCTGCATAAGAGCGTTGTGATTGCTACAAAAGATTATAAAAGCTTTGGAAGTAAGAGCTATCAGCGAGTTATCTAATTCAAGCCACATAAAACCTTAAACCTAATGGAATCGCAGCTCGATAACAAAAGACGAAGATGAGACAAAAAGGTTTTGTTGATTTCGGACTGGACTTTATGAAAGGCTGCATACGTACCCCTTTTGAGGATAAAGCCAAATGTATTTCAGTTATAGAGTTTGAACAAGAGATCGAACTGCATGTGCGAGTTCATCTAGTAGGAGTGCAAGTCATAGAAACCAAACTTATCAAGGACAAAGCCTAGGGTTTCTAAGTGCAGAGAGTTCTAAGGGTCTAAAGAGAATAATTCATGTGCTCCTTGCCTTGGCTCTTCTTATATATGCCTCCAAGGTTGGTTGCGTTTTTACCGTTCTACCCTGATCCGAGTTTATCCATTCGCGAAAGTTTTTCTTATCTTTCTCGATTTTGATGGTTATCCGGAAACCTAACATTTATCCGCTTTTCCATTTATCCCTTCAAAAACTAAGTAAACCATCATAACGGATGGACTCCTTTTCATCTAGAGTTTGTAAGCGGGCCTTTGTCATGTTTAGACCCTCTTGGGTTGTTTTCTGACTTGGAAGTTTTATGATTTCTTTCGGAGAAATAGCCTTCTGCAAGATGCTAGTCTTTGTAACGATAATTTTCTTAAGACAATGGATAATAGCCATATAGTCATGATCATGATGGTGTCAAGTTAACCAGTGTCATTCTTATACGATTGATTCTTGGATTTTTACGAAAGACGAGTCTTGCGATTTTTAACGTAAAAATCCAATGGCAAGTCCAATAGAGATGAAACAAGGATTAATTTGACCAAGACTTCAAGATTTATTGCATGGCATGTCCTTGGATGGGAAAGCTTGAGTCGTAGATTGTCCCCGCCCTAGGGCGGGATGGACTGATCTGTGGATTGTACCTGCGCTAGGATGGGATGGTCTTACTTGGAATGTCCCCGCCTTAAGGCGGGGTGACTTGTCGAGAAATTTCCAATCCCTATGGATGGGTGATTTGTCGAGCAATGTTCCAGCCCTAGGGTGGGGTGCTTTTTCGAGAAACGTCCCAGACCTAGGGCGGGGTGCTTTGTCGAGTAACGCCCCAGCCCTAGGGCGGGGTGCTTTGTCTAGAAACATCCCAGCCCTAGGGCGGGGTGCTTTGTCGAGCAACTTCCCAGCCCTAGGGCGGGTGTTTTGTCGAGCAACCTCCCAGCCCTAGGATGGGGTGCTTTATTGAGCAACGTCCCAGCCCTAGGGTGGGGTGCTTTGTTGAGCAACGTCCCAGCCCTAGGGCGGGGTGCTTTGTCGAGCAACGTCCCAGCCCTAGGGCGGGGTGTTTTGTCAAGCAACGTCCCAGCCATAGGGAGGGGTGCTTTGTCGAGAAACGTCCCAGCCTTAGGGCTGGGTGCTTTGTCGAGAAACGTCCCGGCCCTAGGGTGGGGTGCTTTGTCAAGAAACATCCCAGCCTTAGGTCGGGGTGCTTTGTCGAGTGATATGCCTTGATATTTACCAGTTTTTGACCGCCATTTTGGGCTCCATTTGGAATCTACTTTGTGTGTCTAGACTTTGTTTTTGAGTCTTTACAGGTCCATGTACGTTCCTGGGTATTATGGAGACTTTGGAGATTACCAGAGCTTTCAGAGGATTATCTTGTTGATGGTCAAGCATCGCAATAGATCGACGGCGCACTCTTGGTATCAATCGATGGCCCACTCCCAAAGTAATGGCCGACTTCAAGACCAAGTCAGAGACAAATTACGATAATGCCTCTATACGAGTTTTGACCTAGTATTTACAAGTCTTTCCACCTGTTTAGGCAAAGACACACAATCTTCGACTTTTCTTTACTGTTTTCTGTTTTTACACCACTTTTTGTTTAGGGTACAATATCTGACCTCCTTCAGATATATGTGTTGGACAGCTTATTATCTATGCATTCTATTCAGTCTTTCATCTTCTTTATAATTATGTATGAGTAGTTTCTCTTGTTAGATTTAGGGTCAAGGATAGAATAGATGAGTTTTTCCAAAATAGGATTGCTAGGATGAATTGATATCAAAATGTGGAATTGTTCTTACACTTTGTGACTAGAGTAGCTAAATAGGAACTCGATCATAGGATATATACAACCGCGAGAGGGAGTTCTGTACCAGAAATAATCCCACCGAATTAGGTTGTTAGATACATGTGAGAGCTGGTCTAGCCAACTTAATAGGCGATACTTCATGTTGGTACCATCGATCAACGTTAAGGCTTCGCCATCGATCGACGGACCATCCTTATCCGCATACGAGAGTTGGGACTAAGGAGATACCAACTAGTTAATTATAAGCCTTCGCATATTAGTAATTCCCATGCATCTTATCCATTATAACTCGCTTGCTAGAAAACCCTAAGTCTATCATACTTTCCATATTGCATATTTATCATTTATTTTAGATAATTTCCTTTTTACATCATAAATCACTATTATATATTATTGTCTAGCTTAACATCGCAGAGGGCATTGGGGTATTTGTGGCCCTTGACAAAGCATGGTATCACTAACATCCCATGGTCAGTTTTTTTTGTAAGTGTGATCATTTGCTTCATCTTTTCTCTGAGGCCATGAAACATGCATTCTATGTCCTCATCTGTCTCTATGGATTCCCTGAAAAACATGCAACATCTGTGAGTATAATAAGCTTCATCAAATAGAGTATCTAAAGGAATTTTAAAAACTCTTTTGGCAGAGCCATCCATCTCTTTGTAAGTTTCTTCTATGCGCAGATGTTTTGGAATCTGCTGTTTTCTTTTGGAGGGCCTTTCTATCATCATTGGCTCAGGTGTGTTGGCTTTACGTCCATGGTACTCGTAGATCTGACCAATAAGCTCGCATCTATGGGTGGAAGTCGCATCGGTGCTGCTGTCAAAGACCGTTGATCGATGTTGATTGCTCGCTGTCGATCGATATTTTCATCTCTTCGTTGATCATTGTTGACTTCTTGCCGTCGATCAATGGTAAAAGACTCGCACAATGCTACAGGCTCTTAGGGTACCGTCGATCAATTTTCCGTGATAGGCGTTGATCGACACTAGTGTGAACTGCCGAAAGACATGGCACTTTCCACACGGAAATCTCCCTCTTGGAGCTTTTCTCTCTCTTCCACTTGCCAAAAATCATCACTTATCAGTGCACTGACGTGGTGTTTGTGACTGGCTTCCTCCTTTTCCTTTATCAATCTCTCATGTCTCTCAATGGCCTCACTTGTTTGGACCACTTGGCTCTCCAGCTTCTTGACATGAATGCTTGAATCTCAAACTTGGTGTTGATGTTGATGTACAAAGCATCTATCTTTCCATTGAAGTGCAAAGTCATCTGCTGCTGCTGTTCTAACACTCTGTCAACCATAGCTTCTAGTTTGCTCTTCTGAGACTCTGGTTGGTTTCTGATAAGAAGACCCAAAGGATTTGTTGTTGTAACTGGACCTTGTTGCTGTGAATGATGGTTGTAGTTACTCCTATTGCCACCATAAGAGTTCCTGCTGTAGCCTTGATTTCCTTGTCTCTGGAAACCATTTCCACCAACAAAATTCACTTCTTCTTCCTCTCCTTCTATGGCTTTCTCTTCTTGCCTCTTGAGAAACTTCTGAACACTGTCTAACTTTTCCTTGACCTCATCTATCTACTGCTTGCTCATTGCTGAAGCCGATTTCTTCCTCTCTTAGTCAGTGTTCTTGGTGTTGTTGCTAGCTGCTAAGTTCTCAATCAACCTTGTTGCCTCTTCAGGACTTCTAGTGCTGAAATTTCCATCACTAGTTGTGTCTAAAGCCATCTGGTACTGCAGATCAATACCTCTGAAGAATGTGCTGAGTAACTGCACCTAGTTGAAACCATGATGAGCAAAGTCTCTCTGGTAGGACTAGAATCTGAACCAAGAGTAAATGTGTCGACTCTGCTCCTCAAGTCCTCTGCTCTCGCCTCATCAAAGAAATTGTGCAGGAACGCATTCTTGGTGTCTATCCAGGATGTTAGAGACCCGGGTGGTAGCTCCTTAAGCCAATGCAAAGCTTCTCCAGCAAGTGAATACTTGAAGAGCTTGCAAAACAGATAGTCACCTGGGACTCCATTGGCTTTTATAGCAATAATTAGATCCTCAAACCGCTCCAAATGATCCATCGGATGCTCATGTCGCGCTCCATGGTAAGGTGTCTGCGCAACTAGTGTGAAGTAAGCTTGTTTGATCTGAATATCATGCCTCTGGATAGCTGGACGATTGTAGTCTGCAAGTGTCAATTGAGCAGCTTGGGCATTGGCTTCTGGTTGAGCCTCTGCATCGTCTGCTTCTACATATGGTTCAGGAATTACAGCCCCATGACCATCAATTCTCTGACCTGTTGCATTACGAAGATGACCTTCGAGGTCATACAAGTATCTGTTCTCCCTCTGAACCACTACTAAAGGCACAACCATTCTAACTCGTGAAATACATTAGATCGATGTCACGTCGGTGTTGTCGATCGATGTTGATATATGAGCGTCGATCATCGGTCGAAGTCGGCTGTCGATCAATGCTAGTGAATGAGTGTCAGTCGGCAGTTGAATGTTGTCGTCGATCAATGCTAGTCGCGTCTGCTTGCGGTTAGAGCGTTCAATCAAAACGGGATTAGAGTAGAGTAGTTCTTTGTCCTTGTTGCTTCTGGTACTGCTGGGCATGCACCAGAAAAAAAAAGAAAAAAAAAACTAGACTGAACCTAGAAAATGAAATCTAATGGCGATCCTTGCTCCCCGGCAACGGTATGATCCTTGACAGGTAGTGAGGTTAAGGGTATGTTCCTAACAATGCAATCTATCCAATTAGACCTACGAAAACTACTCTTGCCAAGCCTGAAAGTGGTGGCAGAGAAGCTAAGCCTGGAAGTGGAGCCTTCCATTGATTCATTCACTTTTGTGGACTGCTCCAAAGTGAACTCAGGAGGGATAGCTAGAGATGTCCCAATGCAGATTCACAACACCTTAGTCCCAGTAGACTTCCACGTGATGGATATCAAGATAGACTGGAACTCTTTCTTGCTACTTGGAAGACCATTCATGGCCACAGTGGGAGATATATGCGACATGAAGACAAACAGGTTGTATCTATCCTTAATAGATTCAAATAATTTCTATGAACCTGTTAAAACTAAGAACAAAACTGCTCTGATCAAGGTTGATAATAATGCAGGACTTATAGCCACATGTTTATGTGACTACAAGCATGAAGAGGAGTCAGATCATGGAACGTCGATCGACACCCAGCCCATAACAGATCGATACCTACCCTTCAACATCTATCGACACTGACTATCCAGACTCAGACAATAATCAAGCAACACAGGAGTGTGACGAGGGTTACTGGGAAGAACAACGCATTGAATACCACGGTCTCGCCTTGGAAGAGGCAGGTCTCATTGCCATGTGCTTCCGTAATCTCAACCTGATCGAGGTCCCTAAAAGACACATCGATCGATACCACACCTCCACCATCGATCGATGGTCACAATGATCAGAGATCGGTCGACAATCAACCTCAACCATCGACCGACACTACTGCCACATATCAGAATGATGAAGACAGTCATGAGGATATTATCTACACATGAGAGCAGCACAGTGAACAGACAACAGAACCATACCCAGAAAAAGCAGCTGAGCATGATGCATACGGGTTCTGGAAGTCTAGAGGTTTCATCCGGTTGAACAACAAAGATGATCCAGCATCGATCGACGCCCACACGCCGCCATCTAGCAACAGTCTTACCGAATACGGATCTAGAGCTTTCGATAGCAACAACCTACGCATGTTTACATGGGAGATGAGGATGAGTATGGCGTCTACAGAGATGAGAATGATAATGCACGAGCCATTGATGGAAGGATCATCGATGTGTCTAAGGAAGACATCAGAAAGATTCTTGAGAGAGCCAACTTGCACGAGACCACTCATCTATGTTTATCAGAGTATGCAGCAAACACTCCAGAATCAGACCAGAAACATCAACATACAACAGAGAAGAAGTTTATGAAATGGTTCATGGAATCTACATAGCCCATGATATGATGATGGATGACTACTACAAGAGGTTTGATGAACTGTTGATATAGCCTATTTATTACCAGTTTTACTCCATATTCTAGGCTCTATTTAGAGTCTATTATTTGTGTCTAGGCTATATTTTAGTGTCTTTACAGGTCAAGGAACGTTTTGGAAATATATGAGATATTTGGAGATTTTGGAACATCTAGAAGAGAAGAATCTGTAGCTGATCATCTACGGAGTCGGCGAAGCCATCGATCGATGGATCACACTTGGCATCGATCGATGATCTAAGCTCGACAGCGATCGATGCAGCATACTTGCCATCGATCGATGATCCAAGCCCAAGTCAGAAAGACGAAAATATCATGGACGAGTTTTGACCTAGACTTAGGGTTTTTATATTTATGTCTTGACAAAAACAAAAGANAGAGAGAGAGAGAGAGAGAGAGAGAGAGAGAGAGAGAGAGAGAGAGAGAGAGAGAGAGAGAGAAAGTTTTAGAGAGCATTTTTAGTTTCATTTTGTATTAGGAGAGAAAGGAGAGACTCCTTCAAAGTTCTCCTGGAACTCCTTTGGTTTTTATATTTTATTTCATATTTATTTTATTCATCTATGATTTATGTGACAAAGATCATGTTTGAATAGTTACTAATTAGATTTAGGGTTGAATGATAGTATTTATGGATTAGCCCAAAAATAGGATTGTTAGGTTAAGTTAATATCCATCAATTGAGTTGTGCTTAATTCTTGCATTCTAGAGTAGCTAACTAGAATCTCGATGATAGGACACAGACAACTACGAGAGTAGGTTCTGTGCCAGAATAGATTCTGTTAAACTAGGCTGTTAGATACATGCAGAGCTGGTCTAATAAGTCTGGTGTACTTATCAAATCTCGTCCATACTTCCTTCTGATTTTGACCATCGATAGACATCAGGCCTTAGCCGTCGATCGATGGTCATTCTTTTTTCTTGCATACGAGAGTTGGAGTTTAAAAGGGTCAGAATTGTTAATATTTGAGTTCTAGAATATTTACATTCCGTTCCTCCTATCCATTATAATTCATAAAGCTTGAAACCCTAGATCTAACATATTTACATTTATATTTACATCTAGAATATTTCAATATTTGCATTAGTTTCATATTTCCATATTGCATTCTACTTCTTGACAAGGAATATTTCCTTAATCTAATCATTCATTACTAATATATATATATTAACCTAGCTTAGTCTTTAGAAATAAGAAATCTATTATGTACCTTTGCTCCTTGTGGATTCAATCCCTAAGTACTACTCATGATCTCTTTTGGTAAGAGTATTATAGAGTGTGCTAAGATTAAGGTTAATTTGACAGTTGGTTGTTTAGGATATTCATTACCCTGCTAGAACAAAATACACACGAGGTCAAATGTACTTCCCATTCAACAACATTATTGGCTGGTTCACCACATGCATGGAAGAATCGAGGCAGAAAGTTGACTACGCTCATCAGGACACACAGGAGCAACATTTGATTGGAGCAGTCAGCTCGCCATCAATCGACGACATTTCTACGCCATCGATTGATGGGCATAATGCTCAGGCAACCAAAGGCATCTCGGCAGAGGCTAGTGACCGAGTCCTTATTGAAGGACAAGCTTGACGAACTTTACCTTTCCCAAGACTGGATGACGAGTGGTATAATTGAGAAATTGGAGAACTATACAGAGCCTACAGATGCCAGACTCAACATGCTAATGGGATGCATTCAGAAGCTCCAAGAAAGGATGAGTAGAATGGAGACTGCCCAACAAAAATCAGACAACATGAGAACCATAGGAGAAGAAGTTGTAAGAAGATTCATGATATAACCTATTTATTATCATATTTAGGCCATGTTATAGGCTCCCTTTAGGGTCTATTATGTGTGTCTAGACTATGTTTTATAGTATTTACAGCTCCAGGTACTTATTAGAAGCAATTGGAGATTTTGGGCTATTTTGGAGAAATTAGGATGCTCAGCCACAAACTAATGTCGGATCTAGTTTATGTGTGAAGCATCGATCGACGTCACACCTTGTGCATCGATCTACGGACAAGCCAACTGAAAGATCAATGAAGACTTGAGAAACTATAAGTTTTACCCAAAAGTCTCATCATTTGCAAGACAAGTCCTTGGACGAAATTTAGACTATTTATTAGGGTTTTCTATCTTAGTTAAAGGGAGGCAGCCTAAGCAAGAAAGTTGAAAAGCCATCCTAAGGGCTAAAAACAGAGTTGGAACACCTTGTTACGTTGATTGGAGAGAGAGATTAGACCATCATTACATAGACGATCTTGAACTCCTTTTCTTATTACTCAGTTTATTCTATGAATTTATTCAGACTTTAATCATCTTCTTTATTGCTATGTCTGAGTAATTCATTGTTAGATTTAGGGTTATTCAATGGTAGTAATGTCTTGTTGATTTTATAGAATTGTTAGGGTAATCTTCTTGGTTCTTTGTTTAAGTTGTACTTAATGCTAGGTTGAATCTGATCACCTTAATCTTAAAAACTAGGGTTCCATAGCGCAAATGAGAGCATGGTTATGACCCTGAACCTATCCTAAACAATCTAAATAACTGGTAACAAACGAGAGTTGAACCGGAAGTTTAGAAAACCCATCAAACCGTGAAACCAGTACTGTTTAGAATGAACATCGATCAACACCACCTTCTGGGCATCGATCGACACTAAGTCGAGATGCGCGGGAGCGATCTCATAAACACCTAGGTTTGAGTTTGAGAACGACGCCTAATTAAAACCCTAGCACTATTAGTTTGCATTATCTAAAACTACTTGAGAATTTCCCCTAAGTCCAATCCCTTAATCTAATCTTCACAAACCAAATCAATCTTGAAATCATCTTTATTATTCTTACAATTTGTCTAGCTTTAATTCGAAAACAATAAGTCTATTTTGCAATCCTAAAGTCTTTGTGGATTTGATCCTTAAGTACTACACTGAACCACTTATTTGAGAGAGAAAAGTGGGAAATAGGGTTAATTTGAGAAGTGATATAAAATACCCACAACATCACTTTACCAGTGCATGGTTTCCACAGTCGCTCGATGAACAACCCAACTAGTCCACATGTCCAAACGTCGAGCTAAAGACTATAACCAACTGCTGAGTGGGAGGCAACGTACTATTTAGTAAGTTTTCATTTGATTTTTTATATAGTTATTAATTACGTTTTTATTCACTTATCTTAGGTTTTTGAGGAAAGGAGTAAGATTCGAACTCACCATCGATCGACATCAACAACTAAAAATCAATCGGTCCCATCTATTCACCATCGGTTGATACACATCACTCACCATTGCTCGACACTCTTAACAGAGTTTGGTTAAATCGACTTTCTCCTAACCTTTTCTATATGATTTAGTTTTTCACTTACCAAACCAGATGGGATAACACAGAGGATAGTGTAATTCAAGTGTCGGGGGTTACTAATGATCTATTTTGAGTTTTTACTTGTTATATTTAAGTTGTTTTCAAAATTGATTTATTGAGTCAAGAAGGGGATTATGATCAGAATCTTTGCTATTTACTAACCACACTGTAGAACCATTCTTAGAACTGTTGATTGCAGAGATTACTAGAGGTGCCAAAGTGGATCTACCTGCCATTATACCACAACTTACTTAGAACATTTGAAGGAACCGAAGCTGATCTACAACCTAATACTGACAACTTCGCTTGCTTTGGGGTTTGAGATACATCGGATCAGACTCCTTCTGAAAATATGTAAGGTACAAGCACTTTTGATTCCTTTCTCTCGCTCTCTTTAGCATTTAATAAAAAATGAAAAGATTGAAATAATTTCCTAAAAATGCAGAGGGGTAGGTAAATTATCGATGATCCCATTATTCTAATTCATAAAGGAATTATCACACATTGTTGGAAGCCAGGGATAGGTAAATTACCTATGACCCAATTATTCGCCTACAACTTTGCCCCCAAAAAAATGAAAATAAATAAAAATTCAGAGAAGAGAGTAAAGAGGGAAGAAAGGGATTAGAAAGATTTTGTATATAACCATGCAGGTTTGCAGGAGTTGAATTCATGTGTCCCTTGATCGATATTCCCAAGGGAAAGCATACACTTTACTTTTATGTTATGAAATGAGATCAATAGAGGAGTGAATCAGATTAGTATTTGTTGAGTTGCTGGCAAATGGAGATGGTTGATACACTAGGATAAGGCATATAAAGTATCTCTTAGGTTAGCATTATTTGATGTGGTTGCAACATAGTGAGGTGATAGTTGTGCTTTATATTATGTGAGTCCCCGCCGTTTTCAAACCTCTTTCACATGCCCCATTTGTTTTCTTTGAGGACAAGCAAAATGTCAAGTCTGGGGGATTTGTTGAAATGCCTTGACATTTACTAGTTTTTTACCGCCATTTAGGCTCCATTTGGAGTCTACTTTGTGTGTCTAGGCTGTATTTTTGAGTCTTTACAGGTACAGGTACGTTCATGAGCATTATGGAGACTATGGAGCTTACTAGAGCATTCAGAGGATTATCTTGTAGCTGTTCACGTTCAGCTAAGTACAAGTCGATGGTCAAGCATCACCATCGATGGAAGGTGCACCTTTGGTGTGGATCGATGGCCCACTCGCAGAGTAATGGCCGACTTCAAGCCCAAGTCAGAGACAAATTACGAGAATGCCTCTAGACAAGTTTTGACCTAGTATTTATAAGTCTTGCCACCTGTTTAGGCAAAGACAAACAACCTTAGACTTTTCTTTACCGTTTTCTGTTTTTACACCACTTTTACATATAAAGTATCTCTTAGGTTAGCATTATTTGATGTGGTTGCAACATAGTGAGGTGATAGTTGTGCTTTATATTATGTGAGTCCCCGCCGTTTTCAAACCTCTTTCCCATGCCCCATTTGTTTTATTTTAGGACAAGCAAAATGTTAAGTGTGGGGGATTTGTTGAAATGCCTTGACATTTACTAGTTTTTTACCGCCATTTAGGCTCCATTTGGAGTCTACTTTGTGTGTCTAGACTGTATTTTTGAGTCTTTACAGGTACAGGTACGTTCATGAGCATTATGGAGACTATGGAGCTTACTAGAGCATTCAGAGGATTATCTTGTAGCTGTTCACGTTCAGCTAAGTACAAGTCGATGGTCAAGCATCACCATCGATGGACGGTGCACCCTTGGTGTGGATCGATGGCCTACTCGCAGAGTTATGGCCGACTTCAAGCCCAAGTCAGAGACAAATTACGAGAATGCCTCTAGACAAGTTTTGACCTAGTATTTATAAGTCTTGCCACCTGTTTAGGCAAAGACAAACAACCTTAGACTTTTCTTTACCGCTTTATGTTTTTACACCACTTTTAGTTTAGAGATCTGTATTGGAACCCTAGTTTGTTATATATGCATTCTATTGAGTCTTTCATCTTCTTAATAATTATGTATGAGTAGTTTCTCTTGTTAAATTTAGGGTCAATGCTATCATAGATGAGTTTGTCCAAAAACAGGATTGCTAGGATGAATTGATATCAATATGTGAAATTGTTCTTACTGCTTGTGACTAAAGTAGCTAACTAGGACTCGATCATAGGATATAGACAACCGTGAGAGCGAGTTCTGTACCAGAAATAATCCCACCAAATTAGGTTGTTAGATACATGCGAGAGCTGGTCTAGTCAGCTTAATAGGCGATACTTCATGTTGGTACCATTGATCGACGTTAAGGCTTCTCCATCGATCGACAGACCATCCTTATCTGCATACAAGAGTTGGGACTAAGAGCATTTCCAACCCCACTCTATTCTTCACTCTAAAATAGAGTTTAGAGTAAAAATGTTCCAATGGTACTCTATTTATCACTCTATAATAGAGTGAAAATAGGTTTACTCCAAATATAGAGTAACTTGTTTTTTTTTGTTCATCACTCTATTTTTCACTCTAAAATAGAGTACCATTGGAATAAACTTCAACTCTATTATAGAGTCACTCTATTTTAGTGTAAAAAATAGAGTAAACCATTGGAGATGGTCTAAGGACTTACCAACTAGTTAATTATAAGCCTTCGCATATTAGTAATTACCATGCATCTTATCCATTATAACTCGCTTGATAGAAAACCCTAAGTCTATCATACTTTCCATATTGCATTTTTATTATTTATTTTAGATAATTTCCTTTTCACATCATAAATCACTACTATATATATTATTGCCTAGCTTAACATTAGGAATTTAGAAATCTATTGTGTGTCCTAGCTCTCTGTGGATTCGATCACTAAGTACTACCTCTCTTGGCAAGAATAGTTTTTGTAGGTTTAATTCCATAGATTGCATTGTTAGAAACATATCCTTAACCCTCACGACCTGTCATCGAGCAACGTCCCCGCCCTAGGGCGAAGTGCTTTGTCAAGAAAAGTCTCAGCCGTAGGGCGGGGTGTTTTGTCGGGAAATGTCCCAGCCCTATAGAGGGGTATTTTTTTAGAAACATACCAGCCCTAGGGCGGGTGCTTTGTCTAGAAATGTCCCAGCCCTAGGGTGGGGTGCTTTGTCGAGCAACATCCCAGCCCTAGTGCGGGGTGCTTTGTCGAGCAATGTCCCAGCCCTAGGGCGGGGTGCTTTGTCGAGAAACGTCCCAGCCCTAGGGCGGGGTGCTTTGTCGAGCAACGTCCCAGCCCTAGGGCAGGGTGATTTGTCGAGAAATGTCCTAGCCCTAGGATGTGGTGCTTTGTCGAGCAATGTCCCAGCCCTAGGGCGGGAGTTTTAGTAGTTGATTTTTCCATGACCGATTTTGACCTCAAAAGTTAGCCCCCCCAGCTCATAAGATTTTTATGTGTAGGTTGTTGCGAGGTAGTTATAGGCGTGTAGGGTGGAATCAGTGGCTAAAAGGACCGTTGGCAAAACCAGTTCTTTCTGAAAGTTAAAATGGTTTGGTAACTCTTATTTCCCTATAAGGATGGAACGTGATAAGATTGGGGCTGCGCCTTATGAAGGCTGCCTACCTACCCTTTTTGTAGGGATCAAGCCTTTCGTAGTTTGTCTTGGGGTTAAAGATAGAAGATAGAAGAAGCTCGTAGCTGACCATCGGATCATTTTGGAGATAAAGATAGAAGAAGCTCGTAGCTGACCATCGAACCTGTCCAAGGTCGACATTCAGAGTCAACCATCAATCGAAGGACAGCTTGTGTTGTCGATCGACGGCGGAGCGCACAAAGACTTGTGAGTTTCTCAGCCGACTTAAAGCCCAAGTTCCATTGATTTGCGAGATTACCCCTGGACGACTTTAACCTAATATATAAATGTTTTACCATTGTTCTGAGCAAACACACGCTTTACGATACTTTCTTATTTTTCTACTTTTCACAGCAAACAACATAGGATTTTTAGTAGTTGGAGAGAAGATCCAAGACTCCTTCAGAGCTTTGTATTGGAACTTTAGTTTTTCTATCTATCTTATACTTTATATTATTGCTAACCTTATGAATTGCTTTGCTATGTCTGAGTAGTTCTTCTGTTAGATTTAGGGTTGAATATGTTATGAGGGATTAGCCCAAAATATAGAATTGCTAAGGTGATAAATATCCTTCGCAGAGTTGCTATTAATGCTTGTGTTTAGAGTAGCTAACTAGAACCCTGATCTTAGGATTGTAGACAACTACGGCTGTAGGTCTGCACCAGAATAGACTGCTTTGAGCTAGGCTGTTAGAGAAACGTGAGAACTGATCTAATTAACTCTAGTGAACAAATCGAACCAACTCGATAATGCTTGTCTAAGCAACCATCGATCGACGCTCTTGTCGTGCCATTGATCGACGGTCGACTCGTGCCAAAAAACGATAGTTGGGGTACAAAACTTAGTCAATAGGATTGATTCAACAGCGGAAGCTGGAATACTTTCTCATTAGAATTTGAGTTCTATGATTGAAAACCTAAGTAATTTATATCATTATAATCATGATTACCTAAACCCTAGATCTAGATTTTTCCCATAATCTTACAAAACCTCAATCAACTATTGAAAAACTGTTCAACCTGCTTGTTTACTGCTTTTAAACTATTTACCTATCTTGATCACTGCTGATTTAGATCTAGTGTGTGCCCTATCTCCTTGTGGATTCGATCCCTAAGTACTACAGTTTGACCTCTTATTTGAGAGAGTAAAGTCACTCCTTAGGCTAATTTGACTGATATCAAATTTGGCACCGTTGCGGGGGAGCTTTGATCGCCATTAGATCTTCTAGTTCGATTTAGTCTAGGTTATTTAACTGTTTAAGTTTTCTCATAAAAAAATTTCTTGTTTTTCTGGTACATGCCCAGCAATACAAGAAGCAACAAGGGAAATCCACTACTCTTCTTAGAACATGTACACATGGAACGCTGGATCCGAAGAGAGAAACGCACCACATCGATCAACAACAACCTCAATTTGTCGACCGACACTCGCCAGCAAACGTCTATCGACACTACTCATCCATCGTTCCACACTCGTTATCATACATCGATCAACACCGCTCAAAGAACGTCGATCAACATCCACCAGCGAGACATGGTAGCGACTCTTGTTCTTGTTCAGGACGAGAATGGAAACCTGATAGACCAGGATGTTCATATACGTAATGCAACAGGTCAAAGGATAGATGATCAGGGGGATGCAATCCCTGATCCTGATGCTGATACCACTACAGCTGCTGCTCAAGTTGTAGATGAGGCTGCTCGACCCAGAATGTTGGTTGACTATAACCGTCCAGATCAGTACTACGCCAATAGATATGTTATAGGTCCTCCAGATATTGAGAGGAACAATTTCAAGCTGAAGCCTCAATACATTACACTCGTGGGACAGACACCATACGGTGATCTATCACACGAGCATCCTATGGACCATCTAGAGAGGTTCGAGGATTTAGTTTCTGCCATTAAAGCCAATGTAGTCCCTGAGCAATATCTTTGGTACAATCTCTTCAAGTACTCACACTATGGAGACGCTTCACACTGGCTTAAGCAGTTACCACCAGGATCTCTTACATCCTGGACTGACATCAAGAATGCATTCTTGCGTAATTTCTTTGATGAGGCACGCGCTGAGGACTAAAGGAGGAAGATTGCAACATTCATACAAGAGCCTACATAGTCATTCAGAAGCTCCTAGCTCAGACTTTAAGTCCTATCAGAGAGACTGTCCACACCATGGATTCAATGAAGTGCAGCTGCTCAGCACTTTCTTTAGAGGCATCGCACTGGCATATCAGATGGCTCTGGACACAGCTAGTGAAACAAATTTCAACACTAGGAATCCAGAAAAGGCTGTGAGACTTATAGAGAACCTAGCATCCAGCAACAGTACCAAAACTACTGATTTTTAGAGGAGAAAATCGGCCACTACCCTTGGGAGGGAGAAGATGGAAAATCTTAGAGCTAAGATGGACTGTGTCCACAAGCTTCTAAGTAAGCAGGTTAGCTTTGCAGATGATGTAGAAGATGTAGATGTTGACAGTGACAGAGATGACAGGGAATATATGAATTTCATCAGTGGTACTGGTTTTCAGAGTCAGAGTCAGAGGACTAGAAACCAGAGTGGATACAGAAACTCTTATGGCACTGGTCAAAGGAGTAGCTACAACAGCAGCAAAATCTCTTCCTACCAAAAATCAACCATCATACACTCAAGTTGACAAGATAGAAGCAATGCTTAATCAGGTTCTTGAAGAACAGCAGAAGTTGATAGCGAACTTCAATGAAAAGATAGATTCTGTCTACACCAACATGAACACTAAGTTTGAAGCCTTGAGTACCCATGTAAAGAACCTGGAGATGCAAGTGGTTCAGACAGGAGAAGTTGTTGAGAGGCAAGAGACCTTCATCAAAGGCAAAGGGGATGAAACATTGAAGCACCACGTGAATGCCATCATAGATGATGAATTCTGACAAGTGGTCAATGAGGAAAAGCTTCAGGAGGGCGACTTTGAACTCGAGAGCTCCATGAGCATCGACAGTTCACATTGGTGTTGATCGACACCAAGAGAGGGACATCCACCGATGGAGCCTGCCAAGCATCAACTGATGCATCATGTTAAGCATCGATCGGCACCTTTTATGGAATCGGTTGCATCATGCGAAACAATGAGGATCATGACCCATGGAGAGTTCGCAGCTAGGAACCCACATCCACCCAACCCTTACAATGTGCTCACACGAAACGTCGATCGGCATCATGAGCCAGTCATCGATCGACAAAGAGAGCAAGTCATCGATCAACAACGAGAGCAATTTATCGATCAACAGAGAGTCAGGCGGCGATCGACAACGTCACCCTAACGTTGATCGACGACCACCTCTTACCTAATGAGTGCGGCTACCTAAGATAGATGTAAGCCGACCAAATGCACTCAGAAGCCAATCCAAACCTTTAGACACACAAGCAGACAACATCTGTCAGCATTTTGAAGTTGCATCAGAGCCTATGCAAGTTGATCAGGCTACTGAGAAGAGAACCTTGGGGAGGAGAAAGGAAAAGGTTCCAATGCATCTTAGGAGAGGAGCTACTGAGAAGGAGATGGATAGCTTCACGAAAAGGGTTCTAAGGATCCGCATGGAAAAGCCATTTGAGGAGGCTTACTTTACCCACAGACTATGGATGTTCTTCACAGAGACAAAGGAAACATAGGAAGATATTGAAAGAATGTTCCATCAGATCAGAGAGAAGATCAAGCAGAGGATTACACTGAAGAAGAAGAGTGATCTTGGAAAATTTGTACAACCATGTTTGATAGGGGCATTGAGTATCCCTATGCGCTCTGCGACACAGGTTCTTCAGTCACCACCATTCCAAAGGTGATGGCAGACCATCTAGGTTTAGGGATAAAGCATTCAGAGGATTCCTTCACTTTTGTGGATTGTTCTAGAAGGAGCTCAGGAGTAATCATCAGAAACCTAGAGGTGCAGATTGGTAATGCCATAGTCCCACAACTTTCATGTACTGGACATCAAGCTAAACTAGATTTTTTCTCTACTACTTGGAAGAGCCTTCATGGCTACTATAGGAGCAGTCTGCAACATGCAGACTAACCAGTTGTGCTTGACACTCACTGACCCTACTGTCTATTATGATCCAGTGAGAGTTGTCAATTCACAGACGCCCTACATGGAGATTGGAGATTATCCGGGATTGATAGCAGTATGTTACTCAGATTCTGGAGATGAACGCGAATCGGATGGAGAAGCATCGATCGACATTGCACATGTGCCATCGATCGATCATCACGTTGGACCCATGATCGAAAACAACTGGGAGGCATCGATCGATAGTGTCCCAACGAATGAAGAAATCGATTCTCCAGACATCTGCTACCTGATTTTTGCAGTTGAAACTGTTATATCCTCAAAAAGGAAGATATGTGTAGTGCAATCTGATGAGTATGGAGTATACAGAGATGAAGATGGCAATGCACAAGCACTGCATGGAAGGACCATGAATGTTTCTAAGGAGGATATAGAAGCAATATTAGAGATGACTGATAAATCAGGAGGGAAGTATCTCAGTCTACCACATTATGAAGGATGTTTTCAGATGCCTGGACTTCATCCTACACCATCAAAAGAAGAAGACAAATACACTAAAGAGGAGGTCATGGAGATTATGAAGACTAATCTTTTCTGAACTTTTTCCCATACTCTCTTGTTGGGAATGCCACTTATTGGCTCAAGCATTTGCAGTCAGAATCTTTGACTACTTAGAATGACACCAATAATGATTTCCTCAACAACTTCATTAATGATGCGAGGTTTGAAGACCTGAATAATAAGACCATGATTAACCCTAAGAACCCTCCTTGGGTTCTTAGGTTTTTTTTTTTTTTTCATTTAAAAAAAAAAATTAACCACTCGCGGGCCGCCACGTGTCAGTGGGACCCACAAACAGTGTAAGAGCTGGGTTCTTACAGAAGAGTTTTAAGGAGTGGTTTTTAAAAAAAAGTGGACCCCACCCCTTAAGAACCCACCTTAAGATCCCCCATTGTTCATGCTCTAAGATATCTACATTTTCTCAGGGTCCTACTGAAGCTTTCAAGACTTCTTGGGTTAGACTCACAGTCTACCAAAAAGATTTTCCACTTCATGGTTTCACAGATGTTTAGATGTTGGTCATTTTTTTCAGTGGCATAGATTGGGGGTGTTAGATGGCCCTAGATGCTGCAAGTGTAAAAAACTTCAATACTAGGAGCCTAGAAGAAGCTAAGAGGCGTACTGAAAACTTGGCATCTAGCAATAGTACCAAGAATCCATTCTGAATTTTCAGAGGAAGAGACTAGATAAAAATATGGATGGAAGTCAAATTGCTGAGTTGAAAGCTAATCTTGCTTCTATTCATAACCTCCTTGTGAGAATTAGAAGCAAGTTTAATTTCTGTAGAGGTTGAACCCTTGGAACCAACTGAAGAGAAATATGTCAATTTTGTCAATGGGGCTTGTTTTTATGGGTACACTCAGAGGATTCAATACCAAAAACATTTTCAGAGCAATAGTTTCACAAGGATTTATGGCTCTTATACCTATAAGACACCTCATGCACCAACTCAAAAGAGTAGGATGAAATTTATGTTAGATCAGATCCCAAAAATACAGCAAAAACATGTTGTAAACTTCAATAAGAAGATAGATTCCATTTATAATGACTTGAATGGGAAGATTCAAGCTTGAGCAGTCATGTGAAGAACTTGGATATTCAGGTTTTGCAGAGTGCTAAGTCTGTGAAAATACAAGAAAGAGTGCTTCCTGAAAAGTCTAATACCAGTCCAAAACACTTTGCCAATGCCATCATGGTTGATGGTGAAGAGCATTATGGAAATGGGGAGCTAAATGAGCTGAACAATGAAGATTTTGGAGACATGACCTCAGTATTGCTCGACACCCTCTCAAAACACATAGTTGGTCGACATAAAGAACATGTACCGGTTGACACCACTTCGTAGTTTTGGAGTTTCAAGTTTTGAGAAACCCAAGATTTACCATCGCACTCAACATTATGTCTAAGGATTCGACATTCAAGATAAGTTTTGACCAACACACTTATAGTATCAATCCAAATAAATCCCTCAACAAACGAATATCAACCCCTCTCTACATGAAAGTGTTGACAGCAAGACACAATCTCGGTCGACACCATTCTTGTATCAGTCAACATCCGTTTGATGCTCTTCCATGTATTTCAATCATGCCAAGGCTAGCTATGGAAAGGGTTTACAAACCCAAAGTCTCATACTTTGTGGTACCAAAGAATCTGAAAGAGTCCATAAATGTCAAATAACCAGATGGTTTTCACAAAAGAGTGAAAAGGATATGTGATACTATGTACTTTGATGAAGCTTGGGATATCTTCCATCTGAATCAGTTCTTCAAGACCCATTGAATCTATGAAAAAGACCAAGACATTGTTTGACAAGGCTATAGGTGAATCTACAGAGGTTAAGAGTTGGTAAAGTTAGAAGACTCTGGAAAGTTTGTAGTTCAATGTATTGTATCAGGCGTTGAATTCTTAATTTCTCTATGTGATATTGGAACTACAGTTAGCACCATATCTAACGACATCACTAATAAATTGGGTCTTTCACAGAAGCTCCCAAGCTTACTCTGATCTTTATAGATTTCTCTACAAAATCTCAACAAGGTATTATCAACTATCTGGATGTGAGAGTTGGGAATTGCATTGTTCCTAATGACTTTCATGTTTTTGAGATGGGAAGTGGTTCACCTATGCCTCTCATTCTGAGGAGAGCTTTTCTAACTTCAGCGGGTGTAATAGTGGACATGTCTAAGGGCAGAGTTTCATTTGCTAATGTTGATGAGACTGTTTTCTACAAAGTTGTGCCACAAAACACAAATATGCATCGAGCTTTCTGCATTGGTGTAACTGATATTCATTTGTTTGTGGCCACTTCTTAGAAAGACCTTAGTGGTAAAAGTAATGTCAAGGAAATCACGAATGGAGACATTTGCATAAAATCACATTAGTTTGGAGGAAAGGGTAAGAAGAAGATAAAGTGCAAAAGGATCAGGGGTGATCTTCATCCTAACTTGACATTGGTTCCTCAGAGCTATTCAGATTGTGTGATTGATTAGAAAGTGCAAAGAAGAGCTATCACACAGCCTTTTGAAAAATTTTGGGCTGTTCTGACTTCAGAGCTGAAAGAGAAGGGATATAATGTTATGAAAGGTTTCATGAGCAGTGTGCTAAAGCTCAGGATTTTGGACATTGGAGCTTGTTTTGGAGCAAGTTCTTACTCTCATTCGGACTGAATCTGGCCTCCATAGTCGAGTTAGTAACTTAAAAACGCTTGGTGGGAGGCAATCCACTGGCAAAATTTTCTATTTAAAAAAAAAAATGTGTTGTGCAAGAAGTAGTGTCAGTCGACACCACCATTGGTGTCAGTCGACACCACCATTGGTGTCAGTCGCCACTCGCCTTGGACACAAGTATGTTTTCTTGTTTTCTAGCTTTTACTTGGTTTTAATTATTTCTTTCACCGACTTCAAGCTTTTAGAAATAGGAACAATGTTGTTTAAGTATGGAGGAGGTGGTTACCGACACTGTGTTTGTTTTTGAGTGTCAGTTGTATCATTTTATAGAGTGAAAGCTGAGTCAGTTGAGAACTATAAGCTTTTTTGGAATTAACATCTAACTGTCACCTTAGCATCATTTTTAGAGTTATTGATCGCAGATTGTATGACATGAAAAAGCCAAAGTGGATTGATTTATTAATAACATTCATGCTTATGAGAGTGTCTGAAGGACCGAAAACTTACCTCCAACATTGGACTTCTTGATTCTCTTGTCTTGTGACTTGGTACACAATGGATCAGATTCCTCGTTTAGGTCTGAAGACAATTATATGTGAGTATGGTTTCCCTTCCTTCCCTTTAATAATTAAAAAGAGAAAGATAAATGTTAAAAAGAATTAAATCAGGTGCTCAGTGGAAACCATCATTAATGCTTATATTTCATGGAAGCATGCCCAATAAACTCAGTAGACAGAAAAAATAAAATGATACCCTGCAAAATAAGGATCTTAGACTCTTAGAACCTTATTTTGCAGGGTTCCACAATGTCCAATAAACAAAGTTCCACAATGATACCCTGCAAAATGATACCCTACAAAATAAGATGCTTATATTTTATGGAAGCATGTCCTTTTTTTTTTTTTGTAACACCGGAAGCATGTCCAATAAACAAAGTTCCACAATGTAAAATTGTATGTACAATAAGAAGCTTGAGTGGGATATAACTCCCCTTTTTGTTTACCCTTCCTTGCACATCATCACATTTCGCCTTGAGCACACCCGTGGATTTCTCAAGAGACGTTTGATTCTTGGCGCGATTGTGGAAATAAATCTCTTTGAGAAACAACTATTTAGAGACTTGATTCTGTTGGGATTGTGAAATCTCTTGTCCAACTCTTTATTGTCCGATTAGTACGATATTTTCCATTTTGGGCCTAAGAGGCTAGCCCGCATGGATTTACTTTGGGTTTCCTTCCCAAAACGTCTCGTACTAATTAGAGTTGGACATCTCTTCATATATTAGACTCTCCTTTGTCTAACTTTCGATGTGGAACTTTGTTTGATATCTCACATTCTCCCCCTCAAACAAAAGACCACATTCATCTCGTGTCCAACAATTGACTTCCAGGATCTTCTGACTTAATTTCTGCCACATACCTCCCATTCATATTTTGAAGGATCTCCTTCATATCTCGAAGGGTATTTTGGTCTTCTTGCAGATTTCTTGTTAGCCGCTCTGATATCAATTGTTGGGATAGTGAAATCTGTAGTCCAACTCTTAATTGTCCGATTAGTACGATATTGTCCACTTTGGCCTAAGAGACTAGTCCGCACGGATTTAATTTTTGTTTTTTTCCAAAAGATCTTGTACTAATTAGAGTTAGACATCTCTTTATATATTAGACTGTCCTTTGTCTAACTTTCGATGTGGGACTTTGTTTTATATCTCACAGATTCATCGCTTGATCACACGACATCAAGACAGAGAAACAGCCTTCCATTGCTGTAAAGACGAGAGAAACATAAATGACAAAACCAGAAAGCCAATTGCAATTATATTAAAGAAATGATAATATATTTTGAATAATATCTTAGTTCGAAAGGATTTTTAAATAGTAGAAAAATATAAAGAAAAGTACTTTGCTTCAGTGTTGTAATCTAAAGATCATGTCCCACTGTGTTACATTTTCTTTTGTTGATCCGGTGGACATGTCCCCACTGTATTACATATTTAACTATTGTGTTATATGTTATCCAACCAACTAATCTCCGGAAACATATCCATCGGTGCCAAACAAATCCAATTGATGGCAAGGAGAATTAGATATCCCTGACGTATGGTCACAAAAAAATGAATAATCAAGATAAAAGGTTTCAAATCCATAACCCTTAAAATCTTTATAAGCCGTTTTAACCATCCGACCACACCTTGTGGTTACATATTCTTTATTCTTGCTCTAACGTTCACATATTCGACATAATATCTTCAACAATCAAAATTTCCAAGTGCATTAAAACGTTGATAGCTCAATGTAAATTGGAAGGAAGTGCAGCCAAACCTAGCTATGAAGAAGCATACAAAATGTAGGACTGACCTCATCTTAACAACTCTTGGAACACGACAGTCTTGGCTATATATTTTATTTATCAAACAAGAACTGAAGTACGAAATCAGTCACATAGTAAATATATTGCTTAGAAACAACAGAGAAATTTACTCTGAATAAAACATACACTTTGCAACATGCATTTCCGTTCGGGATTAAACTTACTTTGTGCTGTAGAAATTAGAATAACTTTGATAGCAAAACTTGTATTCTATTCATTACCATCAAAACTTTCTCTCAAGAACAACCTTGATCAAAGAAATAAAATATGAAGTACTTCTATTTTTTATCTCAATATATATCTCTTGTTCTTGTCTCTTTTTTTATTGATTAGATGTAAGATGCCAAATAGACCTACTCTTTTTACACTAGAGATATTGGTTCCTATTCCCAATTCTAAAAACAGTCAACCGTTAACACACAAAAAAAATACACAAACTTGAACTTCATCTTCATGTTGTATTTAGGAAATTTGGTGTGGGCAAATACTTAACCAATTGAAACCCACTAATCCTTCAACTCCACCTTGGGCCCAATTGCATTTGCTTATACTTTCTCTTCTTCTCCAATGATAGTGACAACTCCGAAGCTTTTCACCATTGACGATTCGGTTTATGAAAGCAACCACTTATTCCTTCATCCTCGTTAATCCTAAACCAAACACGTATCTCCTATGTAGGTACCACTCTTCGTCATGTCCCACTTCAATTCCACTATCCAAATTGACGCGCAAGTCTTTCTGCATCTTCCGACCAGCATCTTGGTTTTTTTGGTGATTGCTTGGTCATGATTCTTCATGTAAAACATCAAAGTTTGCAAAACTCCATGACCCAACTCAACAAGAAGATTTTCCCATGCAACCTAAATCTCTTGAGTCCAACGCAAATCTGACCACCGAATATCTTGTATGTGAGTGACAATTACCGCAGTTACATCCATTAACTCAGATCATGCATATTTCTTTTCAAATTCGAATATTTTATAACTTTATTTTTTTGAAAAAAAAAATCATTTCTTTTTGCAAATTTTTTTTTCATAATTCTTTTTGATTTTATTCTTTTACATTTTTCAAATTTAGTTATTTATTTATATATTTATTAAAATTCTAAACCCCACACTCGAAGGCCTCATCTCTCAACTTTATGTTGGGTTCCTCCTAAATGGAGGAAACCAATTGGGTTTGATTGGTGATAATCAAACTTGAAAGTTGGGTCATTGGTATTAGTCCATGAGATTAGTTTTTGAACCTTGGGAGTTAGTGAGACACTATATAAAGTCTCTTAACCTAATTTATGTGGTAAGACAAAGATAACACAATAAAAGAAAAAAGAGTATTCAAGAAGACTCCTAAGACAAAAGAGAGAAAAGGAGAGAAGAAGACAGATTTCATTTGGATTTGTCAAGGTAGGATAGGAGGGTCAAACAGATCCTGATCGGGCTGATATTTTGTGGGAAGCTTCTTCAGTCAATGGGTTAGAGTTTCACCGAATGGATTTGGATTTCAACGGTTGGATCTTCTATTGTCTGGGTTTTAGTTAAGCTGGTCGTCATAGTTCTTCAACAGTGTTGTCTTGAGTGTTTGGTAAATCCGACGGTGAGATCTTCTATGATTGAGCTAAAACTTGGCAGAGGTGTTGTTGACTTGTTTATCTTAGATTTATATGGTGGGATATGCTTTGGTGGTATTTATCATGCACTTCTGGGACCCGATTTAGTCTCTGGTTGTCGGAATCCTTGTGAGATGAGGTCGTTTGCTGCCAGTTTTGAAGCTTTGTGTTGCTCTCTTGTTGTTGTAGTTCTTGCATTGGGGATAGTTCTTTGTAGCTAGAGTCTATGTTCTATTCAGGTTATTGAACAGGGAGGACGTGGTTGTACAAATACTCATTTATATAGTGGACTACGGTCCTGTTGGTTTTTCCTTCTCACATCGAGGAGGTTTTCCAACGTAAAAAGTGCTTTTCTCATTTAATTTATTGCTTATTGTTTATCCTGCCATCGTCGAAGTATTTTCTTCACAGGTTCACATAAGGTCAGGAGAACATGATCATACATTCCGCTGCGCGTGTCTCTTTTCCCCAACAAAGTGGTATCAGAGCTTTGGGTTTGATAACTTTGGGTTATTGTTTGCTTGTGTGAATGATGGAAAATATAAACAGGATGATATGCTTAAATGGTCATAACTATCATCTGTGGAAGGGCAAGATGGAGGGCTGCTCTTTTTTAAAGAATTCCATGTTCCAGTCTTCGAGGAGAAGAAACCTGAAAAGAAGACGGATGACGAGTGGAAGTTGTTGCATCGCCAAGTGTGTGGGTTGATAAGATAGAGAGTAGATGATAATTTTTTGCATCATATTGAGACTGAGATTGATGCTCGTTCTTTGTGGTTCAAGTTGGAGCAGTTGTATGCTAGGAAGACCGGAAATAACATGATGTACATGATCAAGAAGTTGATTGAGCTGAGGTATCAGGAGGAGACTCCGATGACGGATTACTTAAATGTGTTTCAGGGATTGCTCAACAAGTTGTCTGATATGGGCATCAAGTTTTATGATGAGATTCATGGTATGTGGCTTCTCGGTACTTTACCAGATTCTTGGGAGGTTTTCAGGATGTCTCTTTGTAACTCCGCGTCGATGGATTCAGTGAAGAACATTGTTCTTAATGAGGAAGCAAGAAGACAGTCGAATGCTAGCAGTTCGCGTTCTGATGTCTTTGTTACTGAGTTAATGGGGAGGAGTTCGTATAGAGATTCCAAGAGGGACAAGAACATAAGCAGAAGCAAATCTAATAAATTTGCTAATATGGAGTGATATTTTTGTCATAAGAAAGGACACATGAAGAAGGATTGCTAGACGTTGAAAACAAGCAGCAAGAAAATCAAAAAGAAAAACTGAACGGGTGACCGTCACCGAATATCAGTTTTTCATTCTTCTTGAGGGTGATGTCATTAATGTCGTATGCCAAGATACTAGTTAGGTGATTGATAGTGGAGCTACTACTCATGCTACATCACAACAAGATTTGTTTTCTACCTATACTATGGGTAATTATGGTTCTGTGAAGATGGGAAATGATGAGATGGCTCAAGTTGATGGCATTGGTTATATTTGCTTGGAGACTAGTCTTGGGACTAGGTTGGTGCTAAACGATGGTAAGCATGTTCCTGATATTAGGATGAATCTGATATCTACGGGAAGACTTAATGATGAGGGTTTCTACAGTTTGCACGGTGGTGGTAAATGGAAGCTCTCTCGTGGTTCTTTGATTGTGGCTCGAGGTGAGAAGTCTTCATCTTTCTATTGGATGCAGGCTAAGGTCTCCAAAGACGTTGTTAATGTGGGGGAGAATGATAATGCTATGGAGTTATGGCATAAGAGACTCGGTCACATGAGTGAGAAGGGAATACATGTATTGTCTAAAAATGAGGTGATTCCAGGAATCTCTGGTTTGCAGCTGCAAAAGTGTTCGCATTGCTTTGCGGAAAAACAACACAAGGTATTTTTCAAGTCTTATGCGCCTTCTAGGATGCCCGAGGTACTGGATTTGGTACATTCAGATGTGTGTGGTCCAATGAAGACAAGATCTCTTGGCGGCGCATCATATTTTGTGACTTTCATTGATGAATTCAAGAAAGTTGTGGGTATTTCCTATGACGACGGAAGATCAGGTGCTAGGATATTTCAAGCATTTTGTGGTGTTGGTTGAGAGACAAACGGGGAAGAAGCTGAAGTGTATCTGCAGTGATAATGGTGGAGAGTATTCTGGACCATTTGATGCTTATTGCAAAGAGCATGGAATAAGGCATCAGTTCACGCCACCTAAGACTCTACAGTTGAATGGGTTGGCTGAAAAGATGAACAGGACATTTATCGAGAGGATGAGATGTTTGATCTCACAGTCAGGCTTATCGATGACTTTCTGGGGAGAAGTTTTGAACATGGTGGTTCATGTGCTAAATTTTTCACCGAGTGTTCCGTTGGATGGTGATATTCCAAAGAGGGTCGAGACTGGTAAGGATGTTTCTTACAGACACTTGAGGGTCTTTGGGTGTAAGGTGTTTGAAGTCATGTCAGTGTGTGTTCATCGGTTATGGTTAAGAAGAGTTCGGGTAAATATTTTATGATCCCGTTGAGAGGAAGCTCGTAAGGAGCAGAGATGTGTTCATGGAAGATCAAACGATTAAGGACATTGATAAGTCCAAAATTCCAACTCAGGTTTATGAAAATTTGATCGATTCAGAGGCTACTTCTTCTACATCGGTCCACGGTGAGGTTGAGGTTCGCGTTCAGGATGATACACCCAGTGCAAATGCTCCCGCACGTGAAGATGGTAGTGGTGATCATGGTGACGATCATGGTGAGACACCAGATACTGAGAAACAACCTACTGTTGTTAGAAGATTCGAGAGAGGTCTTAAACCGTCGACAAGGTATGATCCTAGTGAGTATGTTTTAGTTACTGATGGGGGAGAGCCTTAAAGCTATGATGAAGCTTTGGAGGATGAACACAGGGATATGAGGTTTGATGCCATGGATGAGGAGATGGATTCTTTTAAATAGAAACACACATTTGAGTTGGTGAAATTGCCTAAGGGCAAGAAGACTCTGCTTAATAAGTGGGTGTACAGAATTAAGCATGAGGATACCAAATTGTCACCTCGATACAAGGCTATATTGGTTGTGAAAGGTTACAACCAAAAGAAGGAGATTGATTATGATGAAATCTTTTCTCATGTTATGAAGATGTCATCCATTGGGGTTGTGCTTGGATTGGCAGCGAGCCTTGATCTAGAGGTTGAGTGATAGAATGAACGTCGATCGATGGCAATGATCTTGCGTCGATCGATGGTCTCTCAAGTTCACTAAATTAACTAAATTAACTCTCATTTATTTCTAACAACCTAGCTCAACATGATTAATTCTGGTAGTAGACCATGCTCTCGCTTGCGCATAACTATCCTATGATCAATGTTCTAGTTAGCTACTCTAGAAAACAAGCAATAAACACAACTATATTGATAGATCTAATAATCACCCTAGAAATTCTATTGTTTGGCTAATCCATCCTTACCATTAATAAACCTTAAACCTAACAAGAGATCTACTCAAACATGATCTTTGTCACATAAATCATAGATGAATATAATATATATAATATAAAGAACCAAAGGAGTTCCAGGAGGACTCTGAAGGATTTCCTCCCTTCTCTCCTAACCCTAGAACAATAGATAAAAGAAAGCTTTGTAAGTTATTGCATAGCCGTCAACAATGGCATAGAAAACATATAAATAAGATTTTAAGTCGTCCAAGGGCATTCTGGTAATTTTTGATGGCTTATGGGCTTAAGTCGGCCATAAAACATGTCGGGCCTGTCTACTGGGATCACCGTCGATCGACGCCAAGGCTGTGCCGTCGATCGATACTCATTCATCTTCTCGGCAGCTTCCACTCGCGAGGCAGACATACCACTCTTTAGTAAATCGGTCATAACTTTAGATCTAACTGTTCCATAGCCCTCAAAACAATGGCATTGGAAAGCTAACGCAAAGCTCAATCTTATGTCAAAAGATTAGCTGAATCCCACCGTGGGAAGATCTCCATCCATAGCTAAACATCTGACACATCTATGCAGTTTTGCATCTCTAAAAGCTCCATAATCACCAAAGTTCTCCAGAACGTACCTGAACCTGAAAATACTCTAAAACATACTCCAAACACATATAATAGACTCTAAATAGGGATGATATCATGGCACAATAGTGGTGTAAATCAGGCCTTATCAACTCCCCAAGACTTAACCTTTTGCTTGTCCTCAAGCAAACAAAGTCTGTGAAAGAGGTTTTGAAAAGCGGAGACTCACATAATGTCTAAGTATAACTGTCACCCTACTTTGTTGCAACCACATCCTATCAAGTCAATCACAGAGAAACTTCATATATCTTATCTTAGTATAGCAACCAAATTCATTCTACCAACAACTTAGCAAATACTAGTCTGACTCCCCCCTCTACTGATCTCATTTATTTTCATAAAATAAAAGTGCAGGCTTTACCTTGGGAGTATCGATCAAAGGACACAAGGATTCTTACCTCTGCAAGCATATGGACAACTAGGTACAAAGTCTTCTCTGATCCCTTTCTTCTCTCTTTTTCTCTCTTCTTTGAATCTCTTTAGATTTTCAATGATGCTATCTCATTCTTTTTTTTTTCTTTTTCTTTTTTTTTTTGGGCAATGTTGTAGGCGAATAATGGGGTCATAGGTAATTTACCTACCCCTCGCTTCCAACAATTTGTGATCATTCCTTTGAATTAGAATAGTAGAATCATTGGTAATGTACCTACCCCTCTGCATCTTGGAAAATCATCTCAATCTTTTAAGCTTTTTAAGTATATGCTGAAGACAGAGAGAGAATGGGACCAAAGGTGCAATGATTTGTACCTACAGACTTGCAGAAGGAACTCGATCCACTGTATATCAAGCCCCAAAGTAAGCTGATAATATCAGGATTAGTGTTGGAAATCAGCTTCGGTTCCTTCAAACTTTTTAAGCAAGTGTTATATAGTGGCAGGATAGTCCACGTTAGTATCTCTTGTAATCTCTGCAAATAACCTTCTAAAAATGGTGCCAAAGTGTAGTTAGTCAATAATAAATTTTGATCATAATCTCCTTTTGACTCAATAAATTTTTTTGGAAAAACTTATATATATATATAGCAAATAAAACTCAAAATAAATCAAATAGCGTTAGTGAACCTCCCCCAGACTTAAATTACACTGTATCCAGTGTAATATGTCCTGAATTGGTTAGGAAAAATTAAATCATAAGTAAATAGTTAAGTAGAAAACTCGATACCAGACTATGTAAAAGAGTATTGATCGATGTCACGATGATGATGTCGGCCGATGGTCATGATCCATGGTCGATTAATGTGGATTCTTCAAAATTGATCGATGGTACATCTGTAAGTTTCAGCTCTCTCTCTTTTTAATAAGTTTAGAAAATAAAACTCAAAATAAAACACAATATTAGTAAACCTCTCTCAGACTTAAACAATATTATCTCCAATATTATACAGTCTGAGATTGATGAAGAAAATAAATCAAAATGACCAAAGTTAACAAGGAAAAACGATATACCTACTTGTTGATGGTGACGGTTGATCAACACAGTTAAGTGGTGATCGATTGATACTACGTTTACTTTGTCGATCGACAGTGATCAAGTGTCGATCGATGCTTTGTGCAGACTATCTTCCTCGGTTTTTTTTTTTAAACCTGCAATAATAAAATAAAATCCAAAATTAGACTAATATAATCAAAAGCTAATTAAAAATTTACTAAACAATGGGTTGCCTCCCACTCAACACTTGTTTATAATCTTTTAGCTTGACATTTTGGAGTTCTGATCAGACTGGGGACTTGCTCTAAAATAATTCCCAATGTCCAATGTCTTGGGCTTCATCACCTTTTTTGTGGAAGCTTCTATAGACTCTTCTCATTTGTTTATCATCTCAGCAATAAAGAGTGCTCGAAGCTTTGAAAATGGCTGCGAGAAGCATCTGCTGCGCACTCTACACTTCCTGACACCATCTGAGAAGTGGGGAATCAATGATAACTGAAGACCGTCCTTGGTCCTTTTTCTCTTCTTCCAATTCTTCCTCTTCTTTCCCCCCACACTTGTCTTATTTTGTGGTGTCCCTTTCAAAATGATTTCCACACACATCGAACTCATTCTGCTCTGATACACGCCCAGTGTCGATCGATGGTACCTGGTCAGTGTTGATCGATGGTATCTGGTAGGTGTCGATTGATGGTAGATGATCGGTGTTGATCGATGCTGCTTCTTATGGCTCTTTATCGACTTCACCTCTACATCTTGATCCTCTCTGAGAAGCTACTGCAAACATATGATCATCAAATACCCCATTGTAGGAACCTAGATGCGTACCTCTATCTGGTGGGATAGGAAATTCAACTTCCAATATAGCACAAGGAACCACAAACTTCATAGGGTCATGTATCAACTTCACTCTTTTGTGAATCCCAACAACTTCTTCTACACAAATAGGTGGTTACATATGTTTTGGAACAGCAAGGTGTGAACCCTTGGACTCGTGCATTCTCTCCTCAACTGTTTCTGGTTCAATCATGTAACATGGCTCTTCGTCCAATGATGGGTGTCGATCGATATCAGGTGGTGTTTGTTGATCGATGCTCTCTTTTGGGTGTCGATCGATGCTCTACTTCAATGTCGAGTCTGCAATGTCGTGAGGACAACTCGAACTATCAGGGATTTCAAGAGGTGTCGACCGACAAAAAGGGTTAGTGTCGATCGATGTTGAGATCTTAGTGTCGATCGACGTTGAGGTTTTAGTGTCGATCGATGTTGAGGTCTTAGTGTCGATCGATTCTAGAATCAGATCACTAATATTAGCTTATTCTGCTCTGCTCGGATCTCCATATTCATCTTCTTCTTCCTCTCCCATATATCTCAGCATAGAATCCATCTTGATCTTCATATTTGCTTCAGTATCATAGAGAAATTTGGTGAGGAAGGCGTTTGTGATGTCATTCCATGTAATGAGAGATCCTGGTGGCAACCTCTTGAACCAACATGCTGCTTCTCTAGCAAGAGAGTATGGAAATAGTTTGCAGAAGTAGTAATCTTCAGAAACTCCATTGCACTTAATGTTCGATGCTAAATTATCGAATGATTTGAGGTGGTCAATGGGACATTCATGAAGAAGACCATGAAAAAGATGCTGACCCACAAGAGAGATGTATGCAGGATGCAGCCCAATGTCATTCCTCTGGAGTTCAGAACGACGCATAGCAGACTTCTTAGCGTAGAAATCTTTAGGTATGTTGTAATCTCTAAGTGTCTTTTGTCGTTCAATCCCAGCATTCACAGTAACAACAGTAGCATCAGGGATTGCAGTCCCCTGTGCATGAATCAATTGCCATGCTTTGTTGCGCGCGCGACCTTCTTCGTCTAGTAAAATACCATTATTGTCAAAACTCAGTATTAGTACTTCAACCTTCTTTGCCTTCTCGCGAGTAGTGTTGATCAACGAAGAGTGGGTGCTGTTGATCGACATAGAGGTGTTGGTGTCGATCGATGTCCTGGTGTTGGTGTCGATTGATATCCTGGTGTTCGTATCGGTCAACGGTGAAGTACTGGTGTCGATCGATAATTGTTTCTCTTCGCTAGCGATCGCTGCTTGGATCATGCGCGAATTAGCAGGTTCTTTTTTTGAAGAACCTAAAAATCCTCTCCTCATTGCTTCTGGTACTAATATGTATGTACCTGAAAAACAAGAAAATTTTTATGTAAGTAAACTAATATAGAAAAATACCTAGACTAAATAAAGCAAATTGAGTCTAATGGCGATTCCTTGCTCCCCAGCAATGGCGCCAAAATTGACAGGGAGGTTTTTAAGTATTTCAATGCAAACTCTATCAAATCAAACCTACGAACTACTCTTGCCAAGAGAGGTCAAATTGTAGTATTTAGGGATCAAATTCACAGGGAGCGTGGGCACACAATAAACTCAATACAGTCACGATTAAGCTAGAAAAATAGATTAATAAGCAGTAAATAAACTATAGCAGATAATTGATTGATTGGTAAGTAAACAATAATAATAAATAGTTAGATCTAGAGTTTTAGGCAAGTGGATTATAGAGGATAAAAGTTAAGGGTATTAATCATAGAACTAGTCTGATGTCTCAGTTCTCGCTTGTTGACACAGAATGACCATCGATGGACGGCAATGATCTTGCGTCGATAGATGGTCTCTCAAGTTCACTAAATTAACTAAATCAACTCTCATTTATTTCTAGCAACCTAGCTCAACAGGATTAATTCTGGTAGTACACCATGCTCTCGCTTGCGCATAACTATCCTATGATCAAGTATCTAGTTAGCTACTCTAGAACACAAGCAATAAACACAATTCTATTGATAGATCTAATAATCACCCTAGCAATTCTACTGTTTGGCTAATCCATCAATACCATTAATAAACTCTAAACCTAACAAGAGATCTACTCATACATGATCTTTGTCACATAAATCATAGATGAATAGAATAGATATAATATAAAGAACCAAAAGAGTTACAGGATGACTCTGAAGGAGTTTCTCCCTTCTCTCCTAACCCTAGAACAATAGAAAAAAGAAAGCTTTGTAAGTTATTTCATAGCCGTTAACAATGGCTTAGAAAATATATAAATAGGGTTTTAAGTCGTCCAAGGAAATTCTGGTAATTTTTATGGCTTTTGGGTTTAAGTTGGCCATAAAACATGTATGTACTTTCTTCTGGGATCACCGTCGATCGACGCCAAGGCTGTACCATCGATCGACACTCATTCATCTTCTCGACAGCTTCCTCTCGCGAGGCAGACAGACCACTCTTCAGTAAATCAATCATAACTTTAGATCTAACCGTTAGATGGTCCTCAAAACGGTGGTATTAGAAAGCTAACACAAAGAAAAATCTTATGTCAAAAGATTAGCTCAATTGCACCGTGGGAAGATCTCCATCCATAGCTAAACATATGACACATATGTGCAGTTCGACATCTCTAAAAGCTCCAGAATCACCAAAGTTCTCCAGAACGTACCTGAACCTGAAAATACTCTAAAACATACTCCAAAAATATATAATAGACTTTAAATAGGACTGATATCATGGCACAAGAGTTGTAAATATCATGCCTTATAATTGAGCAAATGGATATGAAGACTGCTTTCCTTCATGGTGATTTGGAGGAAAAGATCTACATGGAACAACCGGAAGGCTATGTTAAAAGGGAAAAGAAAATTTGGTTTGCCGTTTGAAGAAAAACCTTTATGGATTGAAGCAAGCACCAAGACAGTGGTACATGAAATTCAAGTCTGTTATGGGGGAGCATGGTTATGGGGGAGCATGGTTATGGAGAGATTGATCTAGACCATTGTGTATTTGTGAAGGTGTTTGCTGAAGATGATTTTATCATCTTGTTGTTGTATGTTGATGATATGTTGATTGTGGACAGGAACATGGACAGAATTAAGGAGCTGAAAGAGAATCTTGGCATGTCCTTTGCCATGAAAGATATGGGTCCATCACAAATTCTTGGTATGAGAATTGTTCGAGACAGAGGTGAGAAGCTGATTCACTTGTCCCAGGAGAAGTACATTGAAAAGGTACCTAAACGGTTTCACATAGACAAGTGTAAAGTGTTGAGTACTCCTCTTGCTGCACACTTAGAACTGAGCAATCAACAGAGTTCGAAGAAATATGCTGAGAAGAAAGATATGGCGAAGGTTCCATATGCTTCTGCAGTGGGTAGTTTGATGTATGCCATGGTCTGTACTAAACCGGATTTAGCCTACGCCGTTGGAGTTGTCAACAGGTTTCTCTCCAATTTGGGAAAAGAACATTGGAATGTTGTGAAGTGGATTTTGAGATATCTCCCTCTAATTTGAAGATCACATTTGGAGGTAAGAACCCATTTTTAGTCAGTTACATTGATTCTAACATGTCTGGAGATGTTGATTCTAGCAAGTCCACTTTGGGTTACTTGGTAACATATGCGGGTGGAGCTGTGGCATGGCAGTCAAGGTTGCAAAAGTGTGTTGCATTAACTACCACTGAGGCAGTGTTCATTGCTGCAACTGAAGCTTGTAAAGAGTTGTTGTAGATGAAGAACTTATGTGAAGAGATCGGTTTCAAGCAAGAAAAGTATGTGTTGCTTTGTGATATTCAAAGCGTCATTTGTCTCGGAAGAACTCTACATTTCATTTGAAATTGAAACACATTCAAAGGAGGTATCATTGATATGTGATGTGGTTGCTTCTAAGTAAGTGAAACTTGAGAAAGTTCATACAGATGATAATGGAGCTGATATGATGATAAAATCTTTGTCGAGAGAAAATCTTGAAGTATGCCGAGGGATAGCCGAAATGGAAGTTTCTTCCACCTAGTCGGAGGGGAGTTTGTTGGGTTCCTCCTAGATGGAGGAAACCAATTGGTTTTGGTTGGTGATAACCAAACTTGGAAGTTGGGCCATTGGTATTAGTCCATGAGTTAGTATTTGGGCTTTGGGAGTTAGTGAGACACTATATAAAGTCTCTTAACTTAATTTATGTGGTAAAATAAAGATAACACAAGAAAAGAAAGAAAAGTATTCAAGAAGACTCCTAAGACAAAAGAGAGAAAAAGAGAGAAGAAGACAGATTTCATTTGGGTTTGTCAAGGCAGGTTAGGAGGTTCAACCAGATCCTGATCGAACTGATATTTTGTGAGAAGCTTCTTCAGTTAGTGGGTTAAAGGTTCAATGAAGGGATTTGGATTTCAACGGTTGAATCTTCTATTATCTGGGTTTTAATAAAGCTGGTCGTCATAGTTCTTAGGCAGTACTGTCTCGAGTGTTTGGTAAATCCGTCGGTGAGATCTTCTCTGATTGAGCTGAAACTTGGCAAAAGTGTTTTTGACTTGTTCAGCTTGGATTTTTACGGTGAGATTAGTCTCTTGTTTCCGGAATCCTTGTGAGATGAGATCGTTTGGTTGCCACCGGTTTTGAAGCTTTGTGTTGATCTCTTGTTGTTGTAGTTCTTGCGTCGGAGATAGCTCTTTGTAGCTAGAGTCTCTGTTCTGTTCAGGTTGTTGAACAGGGAGAACGTAGCTGTACTCATACCCATTTATATAGTGGATTTTTAAGTGGACTACGGTCCTGTTGGTTTTTCCTTCTCACATCGAGGAGATTTTCCAACGTAAAAAGTGTTTGTTTCATTTAAGTTGTTGCTTATTGTTTATCTTGCCATTATCGTAGTATTTTTCTCATAGGTTCACACAAGGTTAGGGGAACACGATCATACATTCCGCTGCGCGTGTCTGTTTTCCTAATACTTTAAACCTTAAATCTATATTAGTTAACCGTAGAGTTATACGTATATATTTACCTTTTTAAAAATAAGGATAAATGTGATTAAAATAAACATGAAAAGTAGTATTAGAAATGTGATAGTTTTGCCAATTTTCCTAAATTAATCTACTAATTATTTTGTAGTAAAATAAATATTTTAACTAACAATATCGGTTTTAGTTTATAAAATAAATTCTAAATTTCAATATTCAAAATTAAATCAATATGTATATTTAATAAAAATGAAAGTATTAAAGTTAACAAATATTTTACTCAATAAAAATAAAATATTAAAGTTAAGTAATACTTATATTTTATTTAATTTTATAGTGGAATATGTTATATATGATGTTGTTAACTTACATATTCTTACGAGTTATTTCGTCAAATATGCAAAGTATTTATCAAATACAAAATAGAATATAAAATAGTTTAATTAACATACTAACTCATTTATATTATAAAATATATAAAAATAAATTCTGAGTAAATTAATACATGTCAAGATAATTAATACTCCATTTCAATTTTAAATTGTTAAACCAATACAAAATGGTTAAATAAATGAATTATTCTCTAGTTATATTTATTTAAAATTTTAATTATTTACAGAATAATAAAAACATAAATAAATTTATGTATGAATTGTAATTTAATTAAAAAATTATATATAATTCAACATACTACATATTAAATTTATAATAACTATTTTATTAAAACAAAGTATATTTTTCTTAGTTTAGTTTCGTTTTTTCATTCCCAGGCTATAGCTAAAGATTTGATTTGATTTGTACATAACTTTTTTTGATAGTCAATAAATTTGAAATTTCATCAAAAAAAAAAAAAAATTATTTTCACATGATTTTGCATTATAGTGTGGGTTAGTTAGTAATTTAGCTATAAATATATTTTGGAAGAATAGTTTACTTTAAATTTGTTACCATCTTTTATGTATACTTCTAAATGGAGAAAACAGCCATTAAAATCTTGAACTTTCAAATTAAAGCCAAAAAAACCTTCAACTCGTGTTTGAACCAAAAAAATCTCCAACTTTTAATTATTGGTCATTTTAACTCTCATATTTTGTTGACTCGGCCATTTAAGAAACTTGAATAGTCAACTAATAAAACCGATTAAAAAACAAATGTATGTTAACTCTCTAAAGAACATCATTTTAAAAATTGATTAAAACATTGATCAAACGATGTCCTTTTGCTTCTGTAAACACTTAAAACATCTCTTTCGTGAAACCACAGTGAAGAAGATGAAGTTGATTTGGGGCTATGGTTTCACGAAAGAGATGATTTAAGTGTTTACAGAAGCAAAAGAACGTCGTTTGATCAATGGTTTAACTAATTTTTAAAATGATGTCGTTTAGAGAGTTAACAGACGTTTATTTTTTAATCGGTTTTATTAGTTGACTATTCAAGTTTCTTAAATGGCCGAGTCAACAAAATATGAGAGTTAAAATGACCAATATTTAAAAGTTGGAGATTTTTTTGGCTTAAACATGAGTTGAAAGTTTTTTTGGCTTTAATTTGAAAGTTTAAGGTTTTAATAGCTGTTTTCTCCTTCTAAATGGTAATTAATTTTCATTTTTTGCTGATGGACCTCAATCTATATACTATACTAAAAGGCCAATATAAAGGATTTTCAGGTATGTCACATTGGCAGGGAAATTCATCTAATCACAACATTTCATAAAGCCAAGTCAGCATGCCATAATATACAGGCCATAACATTTCATAATACGTATGGACTGACAAGGTTGTTCGATTCTAATTCAATTGGGCTCACCCGTATAGGCTCAAAATAAAGCATTATTAATTCGTTTAATATGGATGCCACCCGGTTTTACCTCACCTGACAAAGGATCCCTCTAGAAACCCTAAAAAAAAATCGAAACAAACCTTTCTTCCTCGATCCTTCGGCTTCTCTGTCTCTGTGTTTCAAATGTTTCTCCTCTGTTTCTTATCCTCGCCTACCATCAATCCTCTTCTTTACTATAGATTAATGGCTTCGTTTTGTCTACCCATCTTTGTTCTTATTTATTTGATGCTTTCCTTTACATTTTTACAAACCGTAAATCTCATATCTCCTCCGATCAATTTAAAGCTATGGCGATGAAACCCACCGGTAAATCCTCCATCTCCGCCTCCGCAGGTCCGATAATCCGTTCGAATCAATCTCAAGCGGTGACGTCAAAACCAAACGGCAAGTCACCCGTATCATCCTTCAACGATCAGGAGGTCATGTTGTTCAAAGATGTATCGCTAGGACCCCACGAATCTGAGCTCCGTTTCCGACTGATCCATTTCTGGGAAGCTCAACGGTCTAGAAATGCTTATCATCGACCAACAGGTTTCGAAATCTCCAAATTTTGTCTACACTATAAAATTTAAAATCATGTTACTCTTATTCAATATTATGTCTTACGTTTTTCTACATTTTTTTGCAGAGAACTGTTATTCAGGGATTCATTACACCAGGAAGAATTAAAAAATATTTGCCAGAAATGAAACGAGGATCTCTCTATAGTCTCTTCAACTTCTACGGTTCTAAAAGCAAGGTGGTTTATCGGATTGCTTCTGAAAGTGTTATTGTTTTCTTCTCCCACAACTCTGAGTTGTCCGCTCTTGAGGATAGTTATGTGGCTTTCGTTGAGGACCGTTTTAGGTTCCATACCTACGAGGATTTTGAGTCCAACTGTGATCTCAGAGGTAACCTTTACGGTATGTTCTTCACCACTTCATAATTGATGTTCTCAAAAGACTTTGTTTATCAAATGTATGATATAGAAAAACATAAAAAACTACAATCTTCGAAATTTAATTAAAAACTTTGAAATGTTCTTAATTTATAAGATTGCTATTTTCTGAAATATAAAGAAAATTAATTAATAGAAAATGTAAATCTCAAGTGTGTCTCAATCTCTGCTTAAGAAACTTTGAACAGTTCATAATTTATAAAATTGAGGTTTTTCAGAAATATTTGGAAAATTAATTAATACAAAACGTTAATCCGCAACTCTGAAGAGTACAACAACTTTTTGCTGAAAAATGAAGTTTACATAAGTTTACATAAACTTCTAGAATTAAATATATATAACACTGCATGGAATGTTCGTAACATAAATGCTTAAACATAGAAATATAATTATATACAAACAAAATAAATTTATATATTTAATATTTGATATTGACGTCTTCATTTCTTTCTTTCTTTTTGTAATATGAAATATTCACTTTAAACACAAAATATCACGTGAAAAACAAAATTCTTCAACAAGAAAAATGTACATTTGTAATAAATAAATATCAAAGCATTGTTTTGAATTGTTATGGTCTTTCAGTTACCAAAATTGCAAAACGTTCCAAATTCTATTTAAAATAATTACTTGCAGATTTGCTCAAATAAAATGTTGTACTATACATAAAATTGTTCATAGATAGACAACTAATTTTGGTTAGTTATACACAAAATATCCTCTAAAATGTTTAATAGTGACTAGAGCTTACCTTGATTTTAATATTGAAATATAAATCTAGAATAGAAAATAGGACTACTAATTACTATGAAAATTATTTATAACAACAAGTAAAAAAAAATTGGTTTTGCGTTATGAAAAAACATAAAAACTGAAAGGTACAATGAACAGTTAAAATGAATTATTATTAACTATATACATTCATTATACATTTAAATATATTTTCATCTTTTTATATACCTATTACATTTTAAATAATTTAATTTTGTTTAGAATTACGATACATGTGTAGCATGGACAAAACACTATAAAACAAGACTTTGCTCTATTCACAACATATTTTTTTTTCAAAACAAACAACAATTTCATTAAAACAGTATTGTATGTCGACTTTCTTTATATGGAACGAAAAAGTGAAAATTTCAGATAATTATAAAGCATAAATGCTCGAAAACCAAATTATTTTGGTTACAAGTATCAATTCTAAAGTATATAAAGTTAAAATGCAAAATATTAAATTATCATGAATGATATTTTTTTTAAAATGGGAAAATAAAGAAGTAAAGTTTTTATTTGCTTTAACACCAAAAACAATATTTTAGTTCAACAGCTCCATTAACATTATCATAAGAAGCTTTACAGGAAAAATAAGCAAAACTAAACTAATGTAATATGAAACACATTAGAGCAAAGTGAAGCTCACCATGTTAAAGAAATCAAAAAAATATCCCAAGCTACTTTATTGTGCTAGATGTTTTATTAGTATTTTTGGTCAAATATTATATAAAACTACTTTCCAATGTAAAATAGATAAAATGGTGAATAATTATTGTATGCAATCCACGCGTAGCACTAAAAATAAATATAGTAATAATTAGTTTAATATCTAAGTTAATGTTTTGACATAAAATATTTTAATAAAATATTTTAAAAGAAAATTTTCATATAAATAAAATTGAATTTAGACCATTGTGGAAATCATGTAAATAGTTAGCTAACCAAAGAATCTAAATCATTATTAAAGAGAACTATCAAGTTACAAACCAAAGGGGTAAACTGAAACAACAATAACTAAATACTGAATATATAACTAAACATAAGTAAAGATTAGAAACATATAAATAGGAAAAAATTGAAAAGAACAATAACTAAAAGCCGGATACAATTAAAAATATAGAAAGATGATTGAAAATCTATAAATAAAATACACATCATACAAGGCATAAATCTTTTAAATAGAGAAGCTATTTGAAGGTGGAGATAGGCTTACACTTAAGTAGATATAATATAAAAATATGCAACATAAAGATGAAAGTTTTTAAGAAAATTGTTTCACAAAGATAATTTTTTATATATTTTCTATGCATATTTACCAAGTTTTTAAAACTGTTAATTTCAAAAAAATGATTAAAGTTATTAGGTTAAAGTTATTGGAAGTTGTTTTTAATACAAAAATCAAGATATTTATTGTTCTACATAAATCATTTTAATATTCTAAAATGTATATCATCAAACAAAGAAGTAAATTTTATTGTAGGTTCACCTCTGTGTGGCTAACTCTATATGATCAAAAAACAGATATATTTATAAAATTATTAAACATGAAAGAGTGGAAAGAAAAATCATTTTGGTAAGGAAAATCAATCCTAAATATATATAAATTAAGAAACCACATTATTAATCATATACAACATAGTTAAAAAAAATAATTACACAATGTAGAAAAATAGAAATCATCATAGTCCCATTAACAATATTTTACTTTAACAACTTCATAAATATTATTCAAAGTTCTAAAAGGGAATTAAGAAAATATTAAAATACAAAGAATGTGTATCATATCACGTATAAAGTCAATGGAAAGTAACAACCAAAATGAAGAAAATAACATCAAACTGATTTCTAACATTTTATGTGTTAGTTATGCTACTTACTTTTCAGTTTCAAGAATTTTAAACTCATTGTGTAACTCAAACGATGTATGGAATAATTAAAAAATCATACTCTAAATTTACTAAAGAAATAAAGCAAAAAGTAATGAAATTATTTAACCAATAAAAATTTATAAGAATTACAAACTCAAACAAAACAATTCACATAGAAAGAAAAAATTACTAATTTAAAATACATTAACCGCGCATAGCACGGTGAAAAGATCTAATATATATATATATATATATATATATATATATATATATATATATTATAAAAAGGATTCAGGCTCAGTAGCTAGACTATCCACATAGGCAAATTAATTTCAGCCAATAAAAAGTAGTCAATCATCCACGTCAGTGGTGTTAACACTCTCCACTTCTTTCGGCTTCTCTTGCCTTTTTCAATTTTCTACATATTCATAATCGTACCCTTTCAACTTCTTCTTTCAGTAACTTTAAGAGAAGCTTATAATAACTTCTTTGGAAACCCTTCTTCTCCAAATCCACTTTCTCATCAGGTTTTATCTCAAGAAGATGAAAGGAGTTTTAAGCTCGCAAAAGAACATAGAGCCTCCTCCGTCCCATGGTTGCCTCTGATCGGGTTTGTCCTCTCCTTTGAGATTTCAATGCATTGACTGAAATTGAAAATAAATTGCAGAAAAGTTTAAGAGCTATTGGATCGAACCACTATGGTCCAAAATAAAATTCAACTTCGTTGCTTTTATAAATGTTCCTCAGGTAAATAAAAGAGACGATGGAAGATGAGATCAAGAAGCTTGATTTTGAACTCCGCAAATACAAAAAAAAAAAAAAAAAAAAAACAGAATAAAAAATAAGACATGTTGCTTCTCTAAAAGTTGTCAAACCCCGTATTATTAGGATTCTGAAGCAGAACAAAATGTAAGAATCATTATACATTCCTTTCTTTACTAAATAATCTCATGAAACAACTGATTTTGCTATATAAACCACTGAATCATCATCCGAGTTACAGCTATATTTTTTTTTCATTAGCTTTGGTGGTTGATAAATGGAGATCTGAAAGTGGCTTCTACATTAGTTGAACTACCTATTTTATTTGTGCTTTAGTTCAAAGTTGAGACTTTTTCATTTTTGGGTTTAGTTTCTTTTTTTTGGTGAAAGTTGTGACTTTTTCGGTCTTTTAATCTTCATCTTTTCTGTAGTTTTTAATAATTCGTTGGACTAGAATTCTAACGGAAAAAAGATTCTTTTCGTTTTTTGATCAAACGGGTCCTATTTGGAAAACTGAACCGCATGCTTATGTACTTTCTTTGGCTTTGACCTGGAAATGTTTCAGTCTTATGTGATTTTACAAGTACTGAAATTTATATAAGTTTTTGTTTTCAATCTTAATGAGATTTCCTTCCATTCAGATTCTCCTACTGATGTTTCCTATTACTTCAGTTTCCAGGGACAGAGATGCAAGAGGCACATAAATTGAGGTGAATGAAGTTGGTGAGACAAAGTCGACGCAGAATGGTGAAATCAACTACCATTAAGAAACATATAATCACACTTTACAAATTAAGTAGAGAAAAATTCTACTCACAGGCTTCGGGTACTTATTACAGTTCCAGAGGAGTCTATGGGTTATTATTAGTCTTTACATGCTGGAAAGGAAAAGGTATAGACTCCAGAGGTATGTCTATGAAGTTTCCTTGCACTTCCACAGTTGGCATCTACAAATAAAAGGGAAGAAGCAGAAGGCCAAAAGTTCTCTGAATTCCGGATTATTAGCTACATACTCAAATATTGCCAATCTGGCTGACTCCTACAATGAGCAAGGTCAGAGCCTAATTACTCTCATGAAAGATTCACTTCTCTGTCCTTAGTGATGAATCAGGAGGTGACACATTGATCTTAAAACTCATAAGTATCCTATTTCCTGGCAGAACCTGCTTCACTGAGGCACTATTAGCTTTGTTGTTACCTTGACTTAGCATGTTAAAAACAGTATCCATTTCACCAATGCACTATTAGATTTGTTGTTACATTGATTTTTCATATTAAATGTTCTTTCTCGCTCTCTAAAAATGAAATTGTAATATAGTTGACACATGTAGGTAAATTTTTAAAAATATTTATCTGACTTGGCTCATTATTTCCTTTTGCAGATGCTGGTTTCACAGATTAAATGTAGAGAGAACTGTAAAATGATGTCAATGGTCATGTCATTTAAAGAAGGTAAAATACTTGAAGTGGCTTTAGGTCAAATGATTTAGAGATCCAGTAAGTCAAATGTTGATGCTTCTATGGGCCCGCTTCCAAGAGGAGAATGTTAAGAGTGGAGAGGCAATGTGTGACCATTACAGAAAATTGTGAATGCAACACGCGATAAACTTCATGAGAAAGGAGTTAATTGCAGTGCTAGAGAAAACGACACACAATTGTTCCAGCCATAGCACATACAGTAACACCAGCTATTGAAAAAAAAACATGTCTTCTTCAATCACAAAGATCTTCCAGGTTTGAATTTGATGAGAAATGGTAGAAGTAATTTTGGTGTATTGTTGAAAAACTGCTTTTATATATATATAGAGACGAGTTAGTGACAAAGCAGTTAATCAGCTTGAGAAATCTGTTAATTCAAAGCTTGAAGCAAAAATAGCCGCCAACGTGTCTATTTAGAATAAGGAAGCTGTTGAGAAGTACTATGATATCTATTGAGAAGCACTATGAAAGCTGTTGAGAAGATACATAGCAGGTACTACAGAAGCTGTCTTGATCTCTGGGTGAGTTTTATGCTATAATTCAGGTTAAAATGGAGTTGTTACACTGTACCTGCTTCTAAGGGTTAAATGTATTCAATGGCTCAATCATTTCTCTCATGCAAATTATATATTTGTTCCAATAGATTAACTGGTATTTGATTTGCTGGAATATAAAAACCATAAGTGCCAGTGAAAAATAAGGAAAGAAGCTTGAAGCTCTCTCGATCGTAAAGCTGCCTAGAATTTCCAAGTATAGTGTATCTTCTTTGTGATTGAGCTCCTTGCTGTCCACTTTTCTCAATGGAGCTTCCACATATCATTTCTGGAGCTTGCTACTATTCCCATTATGAGTTGAAAAAAATTAACGAGAGAATCACTGTGGAAAGGTTGAAGTGTGTGGTGAAACACTTCATCGAGCAGCTGGAGATGAATATTGAGTTATTGCAAATGAAGAAAATAAAGCTTTTTTCTCTCCAAACGATCAACTGTCATAGAAATGTTTCTTCAGAAAGCCTTTGGAACCAAATATAGTTTGTGGGTTTTGCAATTGCAACTCAGATTGTGATGCAGGAGAAACCGTAGCAGTTGGAATTCTCAATTTTTGTAAACCAAATTTGTTTCATGATTATATTCAGAACATACAAAACATTTACTAAATGGGTTTAATCAGATTAAAGTTACATTTTCTTCAAAAAATACTAGCAAAGAAAACAATAGCTAAATAAATTCATGGAATTACAGATCTTTGACAGGCAAGCCCTCCATATAGATAATACAAGTTCAACTGGATCATAGTTTGCCGAAAATGGTGTTAAGACTTTTATATATCTACCATTACTAAATTTAGACACTTTTTAAGTCGGGTTTGAAGAGTTCACTATACCTTTCTTCGAAGGTCATTGAATACCATATTTGAGTAAGTAGACTGTAGACTTGACTCTGATGGTCGAGCACATAACGTTATCCAAAAAGATCCATATACATTATGAACAAGAAGTAATATCATTTTAAAAGTAAAACTTGATTATTTAAATTATTAAAAGAAAAATAACGAAAATTAATATTACATCAACCATAAGAAAGTAGACCTTCTACAACTATACAACTAAAAGTACTTCAAGTCATGAAACAAAATTTCTCTCCACCACAAAACAAACTAAAACAAAGATTAAAAGGAAATATAAATTAAATAAAAAACAACAAATGACAACTAAAACGATAATTCGAAATAAAACAAAAAATAAACTAAAAACGTTTGTTGGTAATTTCTTTTAAAGACAGTCTAGCAAAATGAAAACTTAATGATTTAATATATATATATATTTCAGTTACATATTTAACAAATTGTATCCTGAAATATTAAATAAGCAAAAAAAATAGATCATAAATAAGATTTCGTTAACTTTTTACTCATCTAACTACTGTCCTATATCTATTTTCATAAAAATACAAAACATTATTTCAAATATTTTTAAATTTTACATTTATAATTCTAGAATCATTTTGAATATATAGATAAAACCGGTTAAAATATATAAGTTTTAATAAAAATAAAATAAAATTCAAGCAAAACAATTGACATAATAGTAAAGATATTAAACATTTTAAAAATCAAAATATAAAATTGCGCGTAGCACGAAAAAAATCTCTTGTTATTGTAATCATTGGTCATGAGCTCTTGTAATTGTTGGTAATTGTAGCTTAGTAATGAGCCTTTGCAACTTTTAATATTAGTTATTTTAATTATTAGATAAACGTTGCAATGTTTGATTGTCAATTATTGCAACATTTAGTCTTCTATATAAAGAATTATGGATAATAAAAAATCACCACTAAAATAACAACATATAAATAAAAAATCACAAATACATTAATAAACATAGTTTTTTAATAAACAGGGAATTTCATTGTTTAAGTTCATCAAAGACCAATTTTTTAAAAATAAATAAAATGCAAATAATGCACAAAATAAAAATGTGTGTGTAATTAACCAATAAAATATGTATTGTACAAAATCTCTTAAATTTGCCATATAATCATGTTTTGACAATACATATTTTTACAAAGCTTCAAAAACTCATGAATGTAATATCTGTCATTATAAATTACCTTATTAAATTAGTAAAAGATTATATTTAAATGTGTTTACTTATTTTAATTATTTCAAAAATATTAAATATTATTTGTAATTTCAGAATAACTTAAGAAAATTAATAGAAATTTTATATTTTAAATGGTATTGACATATTTGTATTTTAGTTGTAATCTAAAACTATAAAATATACATTTTATATTATTTATAAATAAATATAAAAAATATATTCAACATTTTGATATGAGAATTTTTTCGAATATCTCACATATCTCTGTATGTTGGTGATTGTAAAGACAAACTCATAAAGTACCTCTTAGTATAAAATCTCTATTGAAAATTACCTACTATTGTGGTAAATAAAATAAAATAACCTATTATCACACCAAAGAATAACCTCATCGATCTCAAACAAAGATTCTTAATAATACTAAAAACTTTCCCGGGCTATGCACAGGTTTATTTTATAAATTTTTAGTTGCTTGTAGATATTAAATTATTTCTATTGGAATAGTTAATTTATTATAATGAAATTTAAATTATTATAATGTAAAATGAAAACCAATCATAAAAACACACATGTTAAATTACTCAAAATATTATTACAGTAGAAAAACAAATCAGGTTTCAACTTAAATCATTTTAAATTTTGATTTTCTAACTTATTCATTTCCTCTATCTTTCGGATTTGTATCACTTAATTAGTGGCTAATATTTTTTTTTTAGTTTTAGCAATAAAAATAATCTTTCTAGAAGTATGCATGAAAATATTTCAACTTCAAAAATATTGGATCTAATAAATATTTTTGCAAATAGATTGATAAAAGGTAAAAATTAATTTCTTATTGTGTATTTTCTGAAAATCCATAAAAGTTGAGAAAAATAGAATGGTTTTCATGAGGTTTTTTATGAAATATCTCTACTAAATATTATTTTATGAGTTTTTTTCAGGAAAATTAGTAGAGATATTAATTTATAGTTATTTAAAATCTATAACAAAATGATACATTTATGTAAAACATTAGCGTGTCATTTTACATTAATTAATATAAAAATATTAGTTAACAATTATGAATTATAATTTTTAAGAGAATTAATTGAGTTTGTTGAATTACTAATAATTTATAGTTATTTAATATCTATAATAAAATGAAATATTTATGTAAAACATTAGTGTGTCATCTATTATAAAATTTTCAGATTTTAAGTTTCATAAATTTTAATTATTTATTAGTTATTTTATGTTGAATTGTGTTGAAAATATAGTAAGATGTATGTGGATTATTTATCTAAGTGTATTATTTTATTGTATTTATTAACAAAAGAAACTGCCATTTTTTATGAATCATTTGTTGTAGGAGTGTTTTCTCCAATTTTCTTTATTAGTGAATATGGTCAGCAGATAAATAAGGCGATGTCTTGTTTTTTTCAAGTGGAACTTTTAACCAACAGTCACAATTCTATATAAAAAAGAAAAAAAATAGAGGAGGTAGTGTGACTGTGAAGGAAATTGGTTTATGCACTTTTTGTATGTGAACTGTATTTATATTTGGACTTAGTGAGAATAGTGTAGTTGCGTAATTTGTTTTAATTTTTATTTATTTTCATTTAGATGTACCATAAATTTGAAGATCATAAATTTCTCCATCTTTCAAATTTTTAATATTTTCTACACTTAAATTTGTCAGTTTGTTTATGATTAATTTTCTTCTTTCTCAGTTATTAGTAGATTCAGGCACATTAGATGAGCGAGAAAAATATTATATTTTCCAACACACGGCACAACAAACTTATAATTCCTTATGTAAGCTGGAGAGTCTTCAGTGTGGAAGCAAAAACTTAAAAATAAATTGTCCAGTAAAACTGATTTACCTTCTCCAATCCAAGCTAAGATTCAAAGAAAGCTTTGACAATTTCATTTGTGATACATTGGTGATAAATTACCATTTGCATTTGTCCATCAAATCAAATTCATATTCCGAGTAGGTTCTTTTGTACTTCAAACCTGACATCTCTCTTTTGTATGCCCAGCTTCTCCATATCTTTCTGCTGCATCTTCTCTGCAATTTTTAGGTTCTCTATCTTTGTAGGAATAACTTGTGACTTAGGAATAATCCATGTTAATATCTTATGGAAAAAAGCAAGATGATTATATTTGTTGACAGAATTCTTAGTGTTTTGCTAATAGAAGATAATGTATTACTTTCTTAGAAACTTGGGTTTTGTTTTTCCTGTCGCGTCATTGGTGTTCTTCATAATGTTCAAACAATCCTTTGTTGTTTCTTCTGCATATATAACTAATTTAATTTATATATACATTAGTGAAAGCAAAAGCAATAAAGTACTGCAGAATATACATTAATACACGTACAAAGAAGAGACTCTCAAATCTCCAAACACTAAGCTAAAACTCTAATAGACTAAGAGCAGGACTTGGTTATACTTGTTTCTCCGTTGGTTGATTCAAGAGGTAGGAAATGAGTACAATCATAGCAACATTCTGATCACAAGCACATACACACATACACAGATGCTGGAGAACACTTATATTATGATAAATTATCAACGAATGGCTCATAAGCTGTTTAAAGAATACTATTGAAAGGAGCATAAACATAGAATCTATAATCACAATAGTACGATTGCAACAATTGTGAACATAATCTGAGTCTGTCACTGTAGAGATGTTTTGCTGTATTTACTTCTCTTGCTTAGATTCCAACACACTGAGCAAATTCATACTTTTTTTTTCCACAAGTCCATGAATTTTAAGCATGCATCCCTATGGCATTGATGAAGCAAAACATGAGATAAGTAAGTCTACTCAAGAATTTTTAAAACTTGAACACCTGGATATATGAGCTTCTTGGTCACGAAACAATGAAAGAACTGTCTTTGCTATACCTTGTTATCTGCAACACTGTCTTTCATGTCTGCATAACTATTATGACTTGAACTCTGATAAACAATTCCACATTACCAATCAATTGCTTAACTACTCTCTTTCTTAAACAAACAAAAACAAAATATTTTTCATGCAAAGGGGTACTTAGAGTTCTCATCTGATGCGGTAGACCGATTTACTTGCGTTGGATAAAAGTTAGGCTGTTAAAGATGGAAGAAGTTGGAGTTAATTGTTTCCTACAGAGAAAAAGTTGAGAAGAAAACCCCTTCAATTCCAGAAACCATTTTGGTTCTAAGTAGTGGACCAAGCTGCACAGTCACTATCCACAGGCTTGAGAATAATCGAGTAGCCACTTTGAGAAACTTGATCTTGTGATGTCTTCAAGTGAGAGTTTTCCATTTGGTGTTACCAACAGATCACACCTAAGTTAGTGACAACAGTTTCTAACACAAAGCTTATGGATCAATCACGATTTAAAGGCTTTTGATATCATCAAGGAACCCAGAAAAATGCAATCTACCGACTTATACGAAATAATATTCTCAGAAAGTTACAGTTTTGAAACGTTTACCATCTTATGGTCTAAACTAATTTTTTTAGATCAGTTACAATTAAAGAGAGAATATTAAGCTACACAGAATGGGCGGAGTAACAGAATGGGTATACATACGATGATTCAAGTAGCCAGCGAGTGAGAAGCAGCGGCGTTTACGGTGAATGTTTGATGATCAGAGAAAACACACCGGATCAGAGCTATTTTGACCAAAAATAGATCCACCGGAGAGATATTTTGCCGATTGAGTTGCCATTGCATGAGTTTTTTTATGGATTTCTTTGAATGAGCGTGGAGGAAAGAGTCGGAAGAGGTGTTTATATAGGAGGAGGGACATAAGAAGTTAGAACGATCAGATCAATGAGCATTAAAGGAGTGACGAAGAAGAAAATTGATTGAAGGACGTGAATGGACTTAAAATACAGAGTAACGGTGAGACACAAAGACGATCAGGTTTTTAGTTTTTGGGAAGACGAAGACGAAGACGAAGATGAAGATGAAGATGAAGACGAAGAAGTCGAGTAGCGTAATTGGTCATATACTTTTTTGGGCTTAGAGATAGCTCTCTCTGCGAATGGGCCACACAAATAAATTACAGCCCAAAATACTTAGCTCGATTCAGTGACAAATAATATGGCAAATTTAAAATGAATTTTGCATTCTGATTGGCTAATTTTTTTAAAGGACGTGGCATGCTTTTCCTTTAAGCTTTAAGCTCTTTTAGTATAGTATATAAGATTGTTATTTTAATTAATTGTGTTTAATTAATTATATTTAAAATATAAATTAAATATATTAGCTATCCGCATCTTAACAAGTGGAAAAAGGGGGATTATGGTAGACCTGAAAATTTAAGTTATTACTTCGGGTTTCACTCCGTTTGACTCACAGTGGAGTAGATGCAGATCGACTGATTTAAAAAATTTGGAATTGCAAGTACGGAAGTAGATTAAAATTATTTTAAGTGAGGATGGGTATGGATCAGCCAAATATAATCATGGATACCCGCCAACCCATAATTCTTTTTTAAAATGTTTAAAAAACAATTTTCAAAAATATATAAAATATATAGAATATTATAAATATTTATATAATTTTAATTATAAATATATATAATTTTATAAATAATTAATATAGAATTAAAGTAATTATTATAAATATATTAATATTACCGTTGAGTCTGGTAGGAAACCCCAGGTTTTGACGGGGCGAGGTGGATATAAAATTTGTTGTTTGCGGGTTATATTTATTAGATTAATAAATCAGAAAATGATTCGATCTGTAGCAAAACAGAACGGGTTGAAGCGGGTTGATCCACAAACTCATCATTAGATTATGATAAGATTTTATCTATATTCAAACAAGTATTTTTATTTTTTTGTTCTCTTTCCAATTTATTTTATTTTTTTGAGTTTTCTTTAACTATTAGATATCCATTAACACTATGAGATGTAATAAATCTTCAAATGGAATGCTGATAGAAAAAATGCAAATAAAATATAAAAAGTAGATCAAGCAGAATATATAGAGACCATTACTTATGTAGATTTAGTTGCAGATTTAATATAGATCAATTGTCCAACCCATTTTTCCTCTAATATTTTGCAGAGGAAACAGTTTAAAATTAACATTTATCTGCGTGCAGTTTATTTTTTATTTTAATATATTTTTATGTATATTAAAAGGTGAATGACAAAAATACAGTTTCATCTACATTTATTTTGTATTTGTTCTGTGTTTCATTCAAACCTAAATTGACACAACCCAAAAATATTTACAAAACGGTCTACCACTATTGTCTACTGTTTAACCGAATGAATGGGGCAGGATACCCTTCACCACTGCAAATAATAGTTTCCAGTTCTATCACTTTCTTAGTTACTAGTTAACTTAACCAATTCAATCCAAATCTACAGTGTGCATTTAGGATTTTTCAAAAAAAAAATACTCTAGAATAGTTTAAAAAAAAGCTTTTATCATAAAAATAGCTTTCAAAAAAAAATAACTAAAATATTTTATTAAAAAGATAAATAAACAATTAAACTTTAGGGTTAAGTCTAGATTTATGATTTAGAGTTAAATGATTGAGTTTAGGGATTAGGATTTCAAATTTTTAAAAATAAAAAATAAAAAAAAAATTTTTGAAAAAAGTATTTTAATCATTTTTAGTGCTATTTTGTGACAAAAACATAAAAAGAGTTATTTAACAGAATTGCAAAAAAAAAAAAAAAATCAAATATTACTCCTGCAAGCAACAAAAGCTTCCTGCAACCTTCCAAATCTCCAAGACAGAGAGAAAGTCTTTTAGCATTCTGACAAAACTGTCTGTTTCCGGCCACAGTAACCGACAAACTCTCCACACTCCCCGAGACATCTCCCTTGAGATTCCCCACACTCTTCTTCCTTCCCCTCGGCACTCAATGGCGTCCCTTACTACCGGAGTTCTCTCCAACATCCTCGAAATCGCTGCCGGAAAAGTCACTTCTTCTCCGCCGTTGTTTTCTTCGCATCGTTTCCCGCTCCTCAAGGTGATAAAGATCATCCCTTGTCTCTCCGACAACCAATGGCGTAGCGAAAGATTCTTCGTCGAAGTCTCCGACTCTCTTCACGCTTCTTACGTCGCCGTTTTCACCGCTGATGACGCCGATCTGATACGCTCCGACGAAGTACAGCTAGAGCAGTTTGTTTACATTCGCGGCGGTTTACACGTTGAGAAAGGATGACCCGAAGCGGCGGACGTGCGTTGGAAACCCTAGCTATCTCGTCTCTAGCGACTTGCTTCTTTATTTTACTCAGGTCTCCGTTGATACAACCAAGAAGAAGAAGAATCTCGGTGACACGAGGAGGTTTAGCTTAGATTCCGCGAGACGGAGTTGTTGGGATCATTCTCCTCCGGTGACTCGCCGCCGTGACGCCGCATTGCTTCTTTCTTCCCCACGTCTCAAACCCAAATTGGTACATCTTTCATCTTCTTCCTCTGTTTCTTGTTCTTTAAGGTACTACAATGGTCTGAGATTGATACATGTTAGTGAAACCAAACACCTTAGTTTTGAGATATCTTCTTTTAGATATGCAACAACTTAATATTGTCTTCAAAGTTGACAATCTCTCTTGATTTCTTGTTCTTTAAGTTACTACAATGGTAGGAGATTGATACATATGAGTGAAACACCAACAACCCTAGCATTTACAGACCTTAAACGTTACTTATTTTAGATATACAACAACTCGTCTTCACTGTTTACAATCTTTTTCTTAATTCCATTGATTCTGATGATTTTTTTGCAGGTCCTGAGTGATAAGAATCTGCCAAAGAATGAGTCCCCATCAAAGTACCTTAACTGAGAAACCCCCTACCTTAAGAAACAGAAATGTGGTTATGCCTGCATCACCTATATCCATAGCCAAGTATCCAAAATATGGTATCAAGCCGTTGCCAAAGGCGGTGGTTCCTCAAGTTGCGTATTTTATGCTGCCTTCTAGTCACAACCTGCCTTCAAGTTACAGTGTGTCAATTCAACTAAGGTACGGTTTTTGGATCAATCTTCCAAGTTCTATTAGCAACTCTTAGTAATCATGTGTGTCTTCAATCTCTTATTTTAGGAAGTTTCATCACATAGACAAGTAGCAGTAAAGGCTGCAGTAAAAGCACTAGAGGAAGCATCTGCCATGGAGTCTGTTCTGCTCAGTTTATAGTATGTTTTTCTCTCAATGACAGGCTGAACTATGTGACTCTTCTAAACATTTATCAGCGGGACAAGTTGTGTGCCGGTTTTTGGACATCTACCACAGTATACAGAACACAGGCAAAGCACTCTGTCTGTTGCTAACTCACAACGGTTCCTGTAGATCAGCAGGTAAGAAAAATGCAGCAGCTTGGGTTCAAGATGCGGTAGTGACCAGTTTTCCCAGTTCAACTTATTCAAAGAGTCTGGAAAGTAAGAGGAAGCTGCTTCTCACCAAGACCATCATCACGACATTTTTATCAAAACTCATCTGAGAAACTAAATCCCAAGGAGACAACAACAAGTCCAAGAAACGAAGCTTACAAGGGTTAAAATACTACCTTCAACGAGACATCGGTCTGCCTCTGAGAGATGTAGTTTAGAAGGTAAAAACAGTTTAAAAGAGTCGCTGAGTTTAGCTGACGAGTTACTCCGAGTCAAGAATAAACAAAAAGATTAAGTCACATAGCAGAGCTGTTTTCCAAGAATTTCCTATAATGACCACTCTAGAGTAATGGATAAAACAAAACACAAAAAAAAAATCATTTTAAAGCCTAAAAAAATCTACTTGCGTGACACGGCAATAGAGAACTAGGGTCAAGAATAAACAGAGGTAACGTCACATAGCAGAGCTTTTTGCCAGTAAATTTCTAACTAAAACCACCGACGTCGTCTCTGTGACTGATTCAAGTGAAGTCCTCCTATCATGCCTCTCTTGTTCAGCTTCGAGAGGAGCCATCTCTTGAACCAATGGTTGATTGAGGTTGAAATCCTCGGAAACTCTTGGTGGAGATGGAACACAAACTAGACGAGTTCTGCTTCTCGTTGGAATTTTAGGAAGTCGCCTGAGTGCCAATTCACATAGAGATAACTCTCTAGCTGGAGGCTGATGCAAGAAGGCAAGATAGAGCTTCGTCTCATCTTGGGAGTGGAATGACCATAGGCTAAAAATTTGCCCTACCTTGTTCTCCAGCTCGGCACCGCGAACGACGTCGTTCCATCCAGAACATAAAGCGTAATCGGGACAGGTCATATTCCATCTCCTTAACTTAGCATCCCATTTTCTACCATCCGATGCGACCACGATCACATCAACACCTCCTATATTATTGTTATCTCTTTGATAGTCATCTATAATGTTCAACTCTGCCTCGTTCAAAAAGTCCATCTCTATTATTTGGTTAAAGGGAATCAAGAGACGTCCTTGGTTTGCGTTGACATCAGTCGTTTGAATCATCTTATCAATTACCAGCTTCACGTTCACACCTCTAAGTCTTCTCATCAGATTAACCAGCCATTCCGGTGTAGCCCCTGTCTCTCTTTCGACCGGCTTTTTTCTTCTGACCGGAGGCTTAACTTCCCTTAGAGGCTCTGCTCTGATGGGTTCTTGGTACACCACAGAGGACAAACTCCAGGAAGAAGAAGCATTATCATGAGAGTAATTATCAGGGTTTTGTTGATTATTGCATTCATCAGTCGTTCGTATGCCTAATGAAAACTCCGTAGATACACTATCATCATCTTCTTTTCCTCGTACACTTCTTGTTTTTTCCTCACCATAAGAGCCAAGCAACGGTAGAAGATCAGGACATCCCTTCTCACCTCTGGAACCCTCGAAGCGTTGATCATCACCATCTGTCACCATCGTCAACTAAAAGTAAGGTTTTGTATATCTCTCTCTTTTGCAAGGAACCAGTCTCTCTGAGGTAACAACAATACGAAGATAGGAGTATGGAGGCTGATAGAGGGATGAGTAACACTGCTTTATATATTGATTTTGATATAGACTACAGACCTTTTCCTAGACGGACTTATATAAAGTCTAGTTTCCTTTGTTCTTTTTGTTTAGATGAAGACAATCTCAAATCTGTTATAAGTTGCATCTTTTCCCATATGGTTAGTTTTAATTATCGCCAACAAAAATATATAAGTTTCAACATAAATTAATTTAATTTCACGAGATTCTTGGAGAACCAATCATATTAATTTGGGTGGCTTTGTATCTATTCTATTAAAACAGAAGTACAAAAAATACTTGGTGATTTCTTACATATTTTCATTCCTTTTTAAATTAATCATAACTACTTCATTTATTATCTTTTCTATTTAATTCAGCTTCATTTATTACAAATACAAATAGAACTTGTCTATTTTAATTGTTTTTATTACATCTTTTACTTTCCATTTTCACTCTACCTAATTATTTTATTAATAATATTTACCATGAAAGTGATTTATTTATGACAAGAAACCAACCGATCCGTTCGGTACGAGTCGGTTTTTTTATCAGATTTTTGGGTTTAAAATTAAACTTTATTCAAATATTATAAATTTTTGGACGCAGTTCAGACTCATATCATTATGGGTCTGAATAGGTTTGTAGGAATCTAAAATATCCAAATAACTTATGTGTTTATAAATAATTGATGAAAATTTAAAATTAATACCCGCACGGAAGTGCGGGTCAAGCTCTAGTACTTACTTATTTGACAACTCTGTTATTTTTGTTTAGTGAAGATAATCTGAAACTGTAATAACTACCTCAGTTTCCTTTTTCCATTCCTATTAGTTATTTTTATTCCTAGTTGACAAAAATATACGTACCATCTGTTTCTGAATAGTTTAGAAGTATTTTGAAACAATAACTAGTTTTAACATTTGAATGCAAATTTTATATTTTCTAAATACTACGTGAACAATTCAATTATGTAGTTTTTTTATAAATGATTAAACTTATATACTAAACAATATTTTTTAAAATAATAACTTTTTAATATTAATGATTTTAACTAAAAGTACTTACATTTTAAATCAGAATAAATCAATTTCGCTGTAGAAAAGAATGGTGATTTTAAATTTTTTCTCTATTTCATATTAAATATTATTCTAACATTTTTCTTATTACACAAAAATGTTACTTTAGTATTTCAATGCAAATTTTATTTACTTTCAGTTTAAATTAATTGCAAAGTGCATTGATCTTATAAATAATTTTATTTATTTCAAATATTATTGATAAAAATATGTAATTAATAGATTTTTAATTACATTTCATTCATTTTTTTAATATATGTAAAAAATATCCAAGTAACATTTACTTAGAAACGGATGAAATATATATTAAACAATACTTTTAAGAAGTATCTTCACTCTCTAGTAAATCAATCAATCATTGCCTGTATAAAAGTTAGATTTTATTTTCTAAAGTTCTATTAGATCCCATTTTTCCTGTCGGTATATGTTGCCCTTAAGTAATATTTCCTTATTATAATACGGAAAATATATAATATTATGTATTTATTTAGTTTAAATATATAATATTTAAAATATTTTTTTAGTTTTTATTATGTATTTATTATACATAATATTATGTATAAATATATTTAAATATACGTTATTTAAATATATAATATTATGTATTATATATAATATACATTTATATGTTTAAATATATAAACATATGATAAATATTTATTTAATATATAATATGATGTATTTATTTAATTTTTAACATGTTAAATATTTTTTTAGAAAATATGATAAATATAACTTTGAATAATACTAAATCACAACAGTCAAAGATTTTGTAATTTTTATATGAGATCAAGTTCGTAGAAAATCATTAAACAATTGAGTTTATTTATAAAACATAATATGATGAAAAATTTCCCATTTATTTAAAATGAGTAATAATAATTTGACATCAAATTGAAAGGATGATAGTTTGAAAGTAGAAAAAGAAAATAATGTAGGATTTTGTTGGAATATAATGTTTGTTGGGTGAATATTACACATAAAAGGTAAATAGTTAAAGAAGATGCGAGAGATGATGATTGTAGATCATAATATGAGTTGTTTCGAATGGAGATGTATTGATTATGAGATAGATGTTTGAGGACTGCATTAGTATAGAAGGAAAAATAGTTTTTACTTTCATTAGTGATTTAGTGAGTAAATATTTTTTCTTTATTAAGGTTTTGAAGAGTCTTTGTATGTTGTATTTAGAATCTCTTGGTTTTTAAATTGTTAGAATGAAAAATTAATCATTTATATGTTTTAATGGTTAATTGCCAAAGAAAAAAGTGTTAACCTTCATTTGTTTTGATTTATTAAAAAACCAAATACAGTAAAACATCTATAAATTAATAATGTTAGGGCTTTGTAATTTTATTAATTTATAAAGATATTAATTTATAAAAATTTCCTTTTTAGATTTCTTAGTTTAAGATATTTTTATTCTAAGATAAGAAAAATATTAGATTTTAGTGTATAGACATTAATTGTTATTTAAAAACTTAACATTTATATTAGTTTTATTATATTATTTGGTGTATATAATATATATTGCATATAAGGTAATGTAGTTGTAGATATAATATTACTAAATCTTATTAAAAATATATTAAGTGTTAAGAAAATATAAAGACAATTCCATTGTGAATTAAAACAAATAATATAATAATAGGTTTTTATTTATATAAAATATGAATACATATAAGTTATTAATTTGTACTTTTAATGGGACCATATATTTACATAGAATTTAAAAAAATTATTATCTTATTATTTTATCGATTTGTGTCAAATTTTGAACCGACCCAAAATGGGATAGATAAAATTTATTAATTTATACAAATTATTAATTTATCGAGTATTAATTTATAGAGGTTCAACTGTAGGTAGTTTCTACTTTTTCTAGATTCAGGTTGGGTGAACAAACCAACACATTTAGTGATATTTTATTTAAGTTTAAAGTTCTACGACGAAGCTTTGTCTGCGTGAAAAAATAAATTTCTAGGGTTTGTATGACTTTCTCTAACTAAATACTTATAAGATGTCATGTCATTTTAAATATGAATATATTTATTTTAATATAATATTGAAAAATAGAATGAAATATTTTTTATTTAAAATAAAATTAATTTGTGTTTTAATATATGGGAAAATTGTCAAAACCAACCTAAAACTTGAATTCAAATGCAAAAGTGTACTCAAACATCAATCAAATGCAAAAGTAACCTAAAAGGGTAGTGAGATTACAACAAACCTCTTATGACAAAAAAAAAACTGTATGCGTTTTTACCTTCATAGCCTATTTAAGTCTTCCGTCATTTTTAAGTCTTCTATGTTTAGTAAATCTTAAAAATAGTTAATAAATTACATAAAAAATATTTTGATCTGGGAAAAATCTAAATCATGTAATAATAAACATTTGTAAATAATATAAAATAAAATCTAATAAAATTGGATTGTTTTCAACATAGATGAGTGAATGTATCATCTCATGATATTCTTTGATCTAGGGTTTGGAAACATATGTTCTAGTATTGTATGTATCTTTAGGGTTAGATTTTGGAAGCATAACTAATTTTTTTGAAAATTAGTTTTTACACATATTTTTTTAGTTTTGTGTATATTAAACAGTTTTAGAGTTGATTTTAAGTATATTGTAGTGTTTACTGATATTTAGTTTATTTTTTTTGTTTAGGGTATTGGAAGACTTAAGTCTATAAAACATATTACACTAGAAGACTTAAGTCTATAAAACATATTACACTAGAAGACTTAAATGTAAGTCTTCTCGACGTATTAGGGTGTAAGAGACTTCCCCGTAAGTCTTCTCACTTGTTTTTTGCCAGAAGACTTCCCCGTAAGTCTTCTATGCCGAACCGCTTGTGAATTTTACCAATTTACAGTTAACCTAACCGGATGTTTTACCGGACATATAAATACTACTTTTTTACTTTTTTAATTAATTCACTATTTGCTGGTAAACCACGGAACCCTAGCCGTTTCTCTCTAAAGGCGATACCGAAGACGATTTCCGCCGTTTCTCGTTTTCTGTCGTTTTTCACCGCGCTAATCTTTTTCTTTCATCGAATCTCTTTTATCTTTCATGTCGGAATAGTATTTCTGGAGATTAAACTAACCTGCTTCTTTTTTTCAGATCTGAAATCGTTCGTGTTCCGTTATTGTTATCGTTGAGCTCCGCTGCCGGTAAGTTCTTCCTCTTTGGTGTTGAGTCCAGATTTTGACTAAAGGCGAACCTTTACGAAGTTTCGCCGCCGTTAAACCCTAAACGTGATAGTCTGACTTCTTATTTTACTTCGAGTTTTGCAGATCTGCTAACCGTTGTTATCGTTGCCGACCCTAACTTCACCGCTTTAGCTTCCGACTGTAAGTTCTTCAATATGTTCGTCTAGAGTTTGGGGAAGTCCTTGAGGAAGTCCTCGAGGAAGTCTTCGAGTAGGCTTCTCGTAGAAGATTACTGGAAGACTTCGTAGAAGACTTCCAGTTATTATTATCCGAGAAGCCTAGTGGAAGACCTACTGGAAGACTTACTGGAAGGGAAGTCTTCCAGTAAGTCTTCCAGTAGGCTTCTAGGATAATAATAATTGGAAGTCTTCTACGAAGTCTTCCAGTAATTGTGTTTGGTTTGTGATTGAGATGTTGGTTTTTAATTGTTTTGCAGACTGAAAAAATGGATTCACTAGAACTCCCGAAGAGGATATTTACCTTAGGGGAAGAGCCATTTCCAATCAAAAGCATAGCATACCATACAGATGACTCCAAGTTATTTTCTGCTGTAAGGGATGCTCTACATGATGATGAATACGAGGAGCTTAAGGAATCAAGATTGGGAGTCTTCCTAAAGTTCAAGGAGATGGATTTTGGTTGGACATAAAGGCTGGTTCATTACATGCTCTGTTTCCAGCTCAACATCAAGAAAAAGTATGAGCTTTGGAGTCTAGTTGGTGCAGATCCGGTGAGGTTTTCACTGATAGAGTTTGAAGAACTCGATGGTCTCAACTGCGAGTACATTGAGCACCTTGAAAATCCGAGATGTGAGGTTACAAATGAGATGGCCAGTTTCTAGGAGCGGATTGGTGTTTCTGTCGATGCTGGTCCAAGTTCGGAGCAGATAATAAGAGCACTTAAGAGATGCCAAGAGTGGTCTCGGGATTATCGCATGCGGCTGGGATACCTAGCTATCTTCTCTGGATTCATTGAAGGGAGTAAGTACTCAAGTGCAACACGAGCTAGTCTTGCAAGGCTCGTCATGGATTTGGAGAAATTCGAGAATTATCCATGGGGGAGAGTGGCTTTTAAGGTGCTGATGGACTCTTTGAGGGCAAAAGATTTCACGAAGTCGTATACTGTCGACGGGTTCATACAAGTTCTCCAGGTGTGGATCTACCATGCTCTGCCCGAATTGGGTGCTAATTATGGGAATCCCTTACCAAACAAACTGTATCCACCGTTGCTGGCATTCAAGGGTGGCAAAAGACGCAAATGTTTTAAAGACGCTATCAACAGACATGTAATTTCCCAAAATAGTACAACTTATATATAAGTCATCTATAAAAGTTTTGACCAGAAGACTTACCAGAAGACTTAACTAAGTCTTCTCGTAAGTCTTCTGGCTAGAAGACTTTCGAGTTAAGTCTTCCTCAATAATGTAGAAATATTTTTTATTTAAAATAATATTAATTTGTGTGTTTAATATATATTAGTTTAGATGTAATGGTTAAAGTTTCTAATTTTCTATTAATATTTTAGTAATCATGTCTAACTCTTTATTAAAATGTCTAAGAAATGATATTTAAGTATTTATCTTTACGTAATATATTTGTTTATATATCATTTGATTTAATTTTTAAACATTATTTGAAGAATAAGTAATTTGTAAGTATTATTATAATATATATATATATATATATATATTGGATCATTTCTCTTTATCACAAAATATATAATGTAGAAATATTTTATTTACTTATAATAATATTAATTTGTGTTTTAATATATATTAGTTTAAATATAATAGTTAAGTTTCTAATTTTTTATTAATATTTTAATAATCATGTCTAACTCTTTATTAAAATATTAAAAAAAATTATATTTAAGTATTTATATTTTATGTAACATATATTTGTTTATATATCATTTGATTTAATTTTTAAATATTCTTTGAAAATAAGTAACTTTTAAGTATTTATTATAAGATATATATTAGATCATTTCTCTTAATCACAAAAAAGTAAAATAATGTATAAATTGTTTAATGACATGACAATGTAAAGATTTATGATAGACTCATTTAATTTATCAAAGTGGGTCTTTATTATAAAGAAGGAGAACGATGGGAAGACGAAACGAAACAATTAAGTTAAATTAAAGAAGAGGAATGATGGAAGGTGAGGTTATGAAGAGGATTGATGGAAATGGGAATCGCAGAGGCAAAGAAGGTGAAAGATCTACGACAAAATTTTGTCTGCGTGAAAAAAAAGTTTCTAGGGTTTGTATGACTTTCTCTAACTAAATACTTATAAGATGTCATGTCATTATAAATATTAATTTAATTGTTTAAATATTTATTCTATTATTTAGTTATTTTAATATAATATTTAAAAATAGAATGAAATATTTTTTTATTTGAAATAACATTAATTTGTGTTTTAATATATATTAGTTTAGATGTTATGGTTAAAGTTCTTAATTTTTTATTATAACTTTAGTAATTATGTCTAACTCTTTATTAAATAAATTCTAAAAAAATTATGTTTAAGTTTTATTTTTATGTAACATATATTTGTTTATATATCATTTGATTTAAATTTTAAATATTATTTGAAGAATAAGTAATTTATAAGTATTTATTATAAGATATATATATTGGATCATTTCTCCTAATAAAAAAAAAAAATAGTATAGAAATATTTTTTATTTAAAATAATATTAATTTATGTTTTAATATATATTAGTTTAGATGTAATAGTTAAAGTTTCTAATTTTCTATTATTATTTTAGTAATCATGTCTAACTCTTTATTAAAATATCCAAAAAAATTTATATTTAAGTATTTATTTTTTATGTAACATATATTTGTTTATATATCATTTGATTTAATTTTTAAATATTTTGGCTAAAGTTTCTAATTTTTATTATTATTTTTGTAATCATGTCTAACTCTTTATTAAAATGTCCAAAAAGTTTATATTTAAGTGTTTATTTTTTATGTAACATATATTTATTTATATATCATTTAATTTTATTTTAAAATATTATTTGAAGAATAATTAATTTTGTAAGTATTTATTATAATATATATATATATATATATATATATATTGGATCATTTCTTCTAATCACAAAAATATAATAATGTAGAAATATTTTTTATGGGCTGAGTGTATAAATTTTTTTAATGACATGGATGCTTTAAATGTTTTAATTGGGGGATTTTTTGTGCCCATGTGGGATAGCTCTAAGGGCTTTATATTCCCCTTTTAATCATGTCTAACTCTTTATTAAAATATCAAAAAAAATTATATTTAAGTATTTATATTTTATGTAACATATATTTGTTTATATATCAGTTGATTTAATTTTTAAATATTCTTTGAAAATAAGTAACTTTTAAGTATTTATTATAAGATATATATTAGATCATTTCTCTTAATCACAAAAAGTAAAATAAGGTATAAATTGTTTAATGACATGACAATGTAAAGATTTAAGATAGACTCATTTAATTTATCTAAGTGGGTCTTTATTATAAAGAAGGAGAACGATGGGAAGACGAAACGAAACAATTAAGTTGAGGTTATGAAGAGGATTGATGGAAATGGGAATCGCAGAGGCAAAGAAGGTGAAAGATCTACGACAAAACTTTGTCTACGTGAAAAAAAAATTACTAGGGTTTGTATGACTTTCTCTAACTAAATACTTATAAGATGTCATGTCATTACAAATATTAATTTAATTGTTTAAATATATATTCTATTATTTAGTTATTTTAATATAATATTTAAAAAATAAAATGAAATATTTTTTATTTGAAGTAACATTAATTTGTGTTTTAATATATATTAGTTTAGATGTAATGGTTAAAGTTCTTAATTTTTTATTATAACTTTAGTAATCATGTCTAACTCTTTATTAAAAAAATTCTAAAAAAATTATGTTTAAGTTTTATTTTTTATGTAACATATATCTGTTTATATATCATTTGATTTAAATTTTAAATATTATTTGAAGAATAAGTAATTTATAAGTATTTATTATAAGATATATATATATTGGATCATTTCTCCTAATCAAAAAAAATATAATAGTATAGAAATATTTTTATTTAAAATAATATTAATTTATGTTTTAATATATATTAGTTTAGATGTAATAGTTAAAGTTTCTAATTTTCTATTATTATTTTAGTAATCATGTCTAACTCTTTATTAAAATGTCCAAAAAAATTTATATTTAAGTATTTATTTTTTATGTAACATATATTTGTTTATATATCATTTGATTTAATTTTTAAATATTTTGGTTAAAGTTTCTAATTTTTATTAATATTTTTGTAATAATGTCTAACTCTTTATTAAAATGTCCAAAAAGTTTATATTTAATTGTTTATTTCTTATGTAACATATATTTATTTATATATCATTTTTTTTATTTTAAAATATTATTTGAAGAATAAGTAATTTTGTAAGTATTTATTATAATATATATATATATATATATTGGATCATTTCTTCTAATCACAAAAATATAATAATGTAGAAATATTTTTTATGGGCTGAGTGTATAAATTTTTTTAATGACATGGATGCTTTAAATGTTTTAATTGGGGAATTTTTTGTGGCAATGTGGCATAGCTCTAAGGACTTTATATTTCCCTTTTAATATAGTATATATATATATATATATATATATTGCTTGGAAGATATATGATATCTTTCCTTGTGTAATCTATTTAATAATAGTAGAGTTTAGTCTCTTATAAAGGTGTCTATGTCAGTATTAAGTGTGTTTCACTTAAAAAACAGTATTAAGTGTGTTCCACTTAAAAAACATTTAGTTAAAAAACACTCATCTAATAAATAATTCGCAAGTATAAGTATCAAACCTAGATTATTCAGCGCAAGAACAAGTGTCTTGTCCACTAGAAAACAACGAATTCTTTGAATAACTATGCATATGTTAATATATATATACACATAGTCTCTAATTAATTTGTGTTTCAATATTAACTTTTGCTAACAATTAACTTTTATTAAAATAAATAAGTATAAATCATCCCAATATATAAAAAGATTGAGGTAGAGCTCTCAACCTATCCACATCACCAAAAAATTCAGAACCAATAAAATTAACACATCAACAAAAAAAAATCTCACCTGGAATCTCTTCGTCTTCTATTCTGCAAATTCACAACTGTTTCATATTCATTAAATTGATTAATAAATTTTACGCTATGATCTTTCAATTTTTCTCTTCAACGGTTGGTATAAATATAAGAGTAATGGTCGTGAAGATCAATCCATAATCGCAATTTTTGGGTATCACCTATTTAGATTCTTCATCTTTTCATATTTCTTAGGTTTTTGTTTTCTTTCGATCTTTAAAGAAATTTGTGGTCTTTAACAATGAATTCCACTGTTTTTTCCACACAAGTATTAGCACCGTAAAATTGGTGGATTTAACGAAAGTTTCACCCTTTTGAGGGGCTCAAATCACAACGCACGAAAGGTATCGATGATGGCGCCTGAATCAGAATCTACTCTGCTATCATTCAAGCGTTCACATCGTCTTGGTGAGACTTTTTTTTCTTATTTGCTTCAAGGATTTGAAATAGTGAAAGCCTATTTTGTGAAGCGGATGGACTCTCTTTTACTTACTTTCAATTTCACCTGCTCATAACTCTACATCTACTGTATTCTTGGGAGCACAAAGTTCAATATATTAGTGAATGTGAAAGTTTGATGAAGGAGAATTAGTTAATTAGTTACATCGTATAGTTCTTCATCTTCTTTTTGATTTGACATTAGTTGGTGGAACTCTTTCGTGGAAGCTCTTATGGCTTTGGGGAAGATAATGGCATTGGTGGAGTCTTTTGCTGCACAACATGATTAACGGATCCGAGGACAGTCGTATCTTCAGCAATATTTGTGATCAATTATGTATTTCTGAATCCTTCAAATATTTGACATTCTTGTGTTTTGGGTTAGATTTACGGATTTTCGTGAGCCGTTCATATAAGCTTCTCATTGGGTTTTGTATAAAAGGTAAGTGTTGATCTTTTTGTAATGTTTTATGTGGATCTATATATATTTACTAACGCTAGGAAAGGACAATAGGATTTGAAATTGTTGTTTGATCAGTTGATTTGCTTTAATATTGCTTTGTATACACTGTGATAGTTAAAGATTCTGTCCATGTGGCTGTGGGAGAGAGGCCAGAAGAAGAGCTGTTTAAACTGCCAAAGCAACATGAAAAACGTGGTATTCACTACACCAAACCAAAGGTACAATTCAAATGCCTTAAATTACGTTTTTCTATTTATCTATTCATGTATTTCATCTATTATGGAACTCTTTCATTTCCTCCCATTTTTATATATTGGGATGTTCAACCAGGAGTGAACTAACAACTTAGTAAGTAGTAACACAATATCGTATAACTAATAATTTGACCAGAAGAAAACAAAAAGCTAAATCTAAACTCAATTTTTTTTTTGTTTCGATGTTTAAATCTTTCTTGGAGCATGGACTTTAGACTTTATAGTCACTAGACTCACTACCTCTTCTTAACTTTTAACCAAGTTTCAATTTATATTGCTAACTAATATATTACCTTCCCCGTTCCAGTGGTTGTATATTCTAGGTGGTAATAGGTACAGAAGATGACAAAAGAAAAAAAAAAATCTACATATTTTACTTGAGTACGTAACTAGGAGAAGCTTTCAGTATGGGTATGAGTGAATTGAGAACATTCAAAGTATACATGATCATATATTGATTTCAAATATATAATAATCATTGTTCCTTCCAAGTACTTAGTGGCTTAAAAAGAGTGGTTCCACATACCTATGGTATCCGTAAGATGACAACTGAATTGGAAACTTGGGACATCTAATGGTCTTTGAGATATTCAAGAATAAAAAAAACATAAATATATTAATCAATTTACAAAATTGTGATACGAATGTGTGATTGATTTAATATTTCTTTTTGGCGTTTTGATAATGTTTTTTCTGGTTTTGTTATTTAGTTAAAGAAATAAAACCAATACATAGAAATGAATATCATGCTAATAGGTGATAAAAAATAGTTTATTCAAATAAATTTATAATAAATGCACTGATCTCACTGAACCATATCTAAAGAAATAAAAACCAATTACTCTATGAACAAGAATTGAAATAACAACCCCTTTTACAAGCACAATAATTAAGCATAGTCAACACGATATAAAAAAGATATACTATAAGTACTTTCTTAGAGCACAAACAAAATTTAAAAATATAGTCATTGCAATAAAAAATGCAATATGTTTTACATGTTCTCATCATCACTATCATCAACACCAACGTGTTCTTCCCACAACACCAAGAAAAATTCATTAGGCTCTAAGATGGTTATTAAGAGAAATCAGTTCTAGACTGATCCAATTTAGCCTAACATCGATGAATATCAAAAACCAACATTCAACAAAATAAATGGAAAGAGTTACTAATGATATGTCGGGTTAGTCATGTTTGTATTCAGAGCTATTAATATAATATTCTATAACACATGAAAACTGTTCTGAGAACCACCAATATTTTGGAACACATCATCTAGCAAACTTCCTAAGTTAGTTGACCGTAAAAGATTACACAAAGTAATTTCTGAGACAAGTTTATCAAATAAATATTTAAAATTATTACACATTTGTGAAATTATATATTTATATGAAATAAAGGTTATTTACCTATTCTACAACTAATAATTTAAAATCTCAATCAAATGATATATAAGCAAATATATAAAATACATAAGATAATTAAAAATTATATTTTATTAAATGTAGAGTATTTTAAATTTTAACAAAGATTTAAACCTGATTACTAAAATATTAATAGAAACAGTTAATATGTTAACATATAAAATTAGATTAAAATAGAACTTAATGATATTTCAAAAAATATAATCTTTAAAAAATGGTATAATAAACAAAAAAAAATATCTTTTAAAATTCTAAGGTTTATGTTATACTTAATATTAAATTATATATATTTTATAGACAAATAAACCGCGCGTAGCAGGTAAAATCTCTAGTATATATAATGAGAAAGTTTCCTCTCCCCTTAGAGTGTTAAACTCAGCATTTAGTGGGTGCCATTTAAAAAGAATTAATATATCATAAATAAAATATGTTAATAAAAGTGTGATTTTGATTTCAGTTTAATGGGCTTTTATCGAATTACAAAAAGGCCCATATGACTTCCGTTTTAATCTGTTTTGTATCTTTAATTTGCGATTTTGTCACTTAAAAAAAAAAAGCAAATCTCAATATTCTGATGCATCATCGTCTAAGTATACTTAGTTTTTTTTTTTCATTGTCGTCGTTGTCGAAGCAAAACCCTTTCTTTTCGTTTGCTCTTAATCTTTTGTTAAACTCTAGGTCTCCCATTCTTTAATTCCATCATCATAAATGGTCCCAATTCGTAGCACCTCTGTAAACCCTCTTATATATCCTTCATCTTTAACGTATCAAATTTGCATCTACGAAAAACTGATCGAACAAGATCAGTGACAACACCTTAACTAAATCTGAATCCATACGTTTCATGTATCTATCAAAGCACTGCTATAAATATAGGTCCAAAAACTCTTGCCACAATCCACTGCACAATCCACTGCAGAAACCCTCGCTACAATCTACTGATCTTCTTCATGATTTATGTTTATGCTTCATACGCCACCCTTGAAAATCTTTATCATTACTGATTGGTTGAACGTGTTGGGATTGCTTATATGTCGAGCTTAAGTAGAAAACTTATCTTATACTTTATTTTTTATTTTATTATTTGTTTGGCATCTATTTAAGCTTATTATAGTATATTGTGACACATTGTTGTATGGCAGGTAAAAATTAATGTTGACGTGGTTGAAAAAATATGCAGAACTGAAAGAAGTAAATGTATTTATTTATTTTGAGTCAATATTTTTGATCTTTGTTTCTATAAGTTCATTGTTAATTGTTTCAAAAAAAAAAGTTCATTGTTAATCTTTTTATTTTCTTTCAGAAACTTGTGAATCATGTGAAAAAAGAGTTGGGACGATGCTTTTGAGGTATATCATTTTACTTAAAAAACTTATTTCACTAATGGTTTACTTGTTTATAACAAAAATCATGCATCATATAATAGTTTTTTAGGCGATGAGTGAGAGAAAAAAGTTATAGAGATGTTGGCAACCCTAGAGTCTAAAGGGAAAGTAGAGTTATATGTGTCTACCCTCACGAAAAATGTGAACATAAAAAAACATGTTGTCCATTTCAAAAAGAAGAAGAAAGAGCATCAATAGGTTCATGTATATTATAATCTTATATTTTTATTCCTTCTGTTTAGTATTTCATTCAGATTCCAAACTACATAAATACACTAAGTGACAAGGTATTAATAATTGGGTATATGTTAGATCTTGTTGTGAGGATTACACATTCAAACACATGAGCAAAAACTAGTATGAAAATTCTTTTTCGATCCGACGATGACAACTAGAATATATATATAGTATATTAGATTCATGAAATTTTTTTCAGGTCAATCTTCGAAAAAGCGATGTGACTTCGTGATCATTTTATTTTTATATTACCCATTAAATAAAAGAGAAACAAAAACACTTCGGAGGGCACCTTCTCAATATCCTCAATTAAATTTATATATTATCATCAGTACATCAAAAAAAAGTGTCATACACACAACAAAGCAACAATCACAACTATAACAACAACCACAATACTAAAATATTTTGGTCTTTCATAACTTGACAACAAATATATACATAGATCATCATAAACCTCAACCATATTACAATAAAAATTGAAAAATACAATAATCAAACCAATACACAAATTTCACAACTACAACAACACTAGCAAATATAGCAATGAAACAAGAATTCCGTCCACGACTTTGCGCTTGTGCGGAGGCTCCACCCCTAGTTAGATCTAAGTTGAACAAGAGGATGTAAATGTTCAGTTACATGGAAGACAAAGAATCAAGCTCATGTATTTGAGAGTATGGATATCAAGATAATAAAAATCATTGGTGTGTTACATAAAAAGTAAAATACTGAACACAACTTAGCAAAAAAAAAAGAAGTAATGAACACAAACATAATACCACGTACGAGACCATCCGTAGCAAAAAATCATGAAACATGCAAAAAAGTGACTAATAAGGAGAATTTATGAAAACAAAAAACTAATGATGTCGTTAAATTTACATAACCATTTTTGGATGTTCCTCTTCAGTATGACTTACTGTATACTACAGCGCCGGCTCAAGAGTTTTGAGGGCCTTTGGGCCAATTTTTTTTTTTTTTTTACTTTTTGGCATTTTAATAAAAATTTACTTTTTATATTTAAAAATTAACATAATTTTTAATCTATTTATGAAAATGTGTAATAAATAAAATCATAAAAATATATTAAATAAATTTTAGTTATGGAAAATATATATAAACATTCTTAGTCAAATTAATTTTATTTTAAAATAATTTAAAACAAAATAAATAAACCAAATTGCAAAAACCAATTTGTTGGGCTCTTATTTTTTGTGGGTCTTGGAGCGGTGCACTGTCTGTCCCTCCCTCTAAGCCGCTCATGTACTAATACTGCTCACATTTTGATAAGTTAAGAACGATACACTATTTTATTAGACAAACGACACACATATTAACATTATGTCATGTGTGTCGTTTCAATCAAACCAAAACGACACCGAGTGTACCTCTTTTTAAAAATAATATATTTACCGTCAGTCGGACGATTGGTTCATTTGCATATCCCCAACTGTCTAGGGTTTTAAGAAGAAGCAAGTGTCTCTCCCCCTCCCTCATGAATTCACGGCTGCACAACGTCTCGTAAGATTCTCAAATCATCAGCCATCTCAGCTCACGACTTACTGTTGACGTTTTACTACTGAAGATCCCAACCGATCTCATCATCGAGATATTCTCGAGGTTGCCAGTAAAGTCTATTGCGAGATTTTGTTGCGTATCAACGCGATGGACTTCTGATTTCACAAAAATTTTCTTGACCAAATCTTTGGCTTGCCCGCAGCTATTGTTCGCTTGCCGAAAAGAGAGTAAGGTGCTCTTTGTAACAACCCATCTCGTGGGACTCAGGATGGTCCTGTAGAGCACCGATCCCAACCCCTCACATGTGAGCCTTCACTGACTCCCCAGGTAGGTTGTTGGAGCAGATCAATTGGTGACAACTTGTCCTGTAGGAGGGTTGTTAAAGGGTGAGTTTTTGGGTTTAAGGAACGTCAAGCGCACCAATAATCTATATGGGCAGTCAGTGAAGTCTCACATGTGAGAGATTGGGATCGATGCTCTACAGGACCAGTCTGGGTCCTATGGGGCGGGTTGTTACACTCTTCTTCTCCTTACCTCATCTTCAAAATTCTGATGAGAATGTGTCTCTTATAGCTGCCGCCAATCATCATGTGAGTTTCCCTGTTGAGCTTTTACATGACCTATATAGTCTTGTCAATGGATTTGCATGTATAGCTTGCTTTGAAACATGTGATTGACATTGTATATACTTCTGATGCATAGAGATATTTGGATATATTCAAAATATCATAATTATCTAATTATTATTTATTTATGAATTTATCTTAATTACTGATAATTATCTTAAGGATTTTTAATAGTTTATAGGTTATTTGGTTTTCATAAAATAGGTTTCTTATGCCTACAACTGTATTTGATTTGATTAATTTAAGAAGATATTGATCTTAGACATTCTTAGTGGGGTTTATTGAAACAAAGATTTGAAAGAATCCGAGATTTGAGTAAATCCAAGAAAATCCGAGATTTAAGTAAATCCATGTTACAAATTTTATGAGTTTGTTACAAGTTTTATGGGTTTTTGAAGAATTTTTAGAGTTTTTGTTAAAAAAAGTTATTTAAAATAATATTTTTATTCAAAGTAATATTTTAATTTTAAAAGTTAATATATTTTGATATTTTTATTATTTTATGAAATATATCAATTTTTCCATTTCAAATAGTTTGATTTTCTTTCTGAAGAATTTTCAGAGTTTTTGAAAAAAAAATTTATTTAAAGTAATATTTTTATTTTTTGAATTAATATAATTTGATATTTTTATCATTTTATGAAATATATAAATATATAATTTTTTAAAAAAATCGATTTTAAAATATATTTTTTTTCATTTCAAACAATTTAATTTTCTTTCTGAAATTTTTTCAAAGTTTTTTTTAAAAAAATATTTCTTTAAACTAATATTTTTTTTTAATATTTTGAAAGAAGTATTTATCATTTTATGAAATATATAATATATAAATTTTTATTTTTAATTTTTTTATTTCAAACAGTTTAATTTATTTTAAAAATATGAAAATTATTCTTAGTTTAAAAAAAAATTCAAATACCATCATATAAGTTGGTATTTTGATTCATTGTTTTATAACTATGAAATACTATTTAAATTACAACAAATCCCATTTGATTGATTTTGTTGACAAAATCCACATTTTCCAATAAGCTGGAATTTGAGAGAACTTATACAAATAACTAATCCAACAAGTTTGGATTTCATATAGAATTTATAAATTCCAAATACAATAATAGGGGATTTGAAAAAAAAATGAAATCTTCTCAAATCTTATGTTATCGTAGTTCCGCTACATCAATTGATATCGGGTGTTTTGGTTTCTTAATCAAAACTCAATTCTGGAATAATGGAGAATTTGTTCATGGAAAGTGAAGAAATTGTTTACAAAGAAATTGTTGGAGGTCCAATCTTGGATATTTACGATGATGACGGTTGGATTCAATACGATGACAATGAATTATGTGGTCAAGAAGTTGACAAGTTGAGCGATGAAGTTACTCCTCAAAATATTTTTTTTCTCGTGGACGGCAACAAGCAAGGCAACTCACGTTTTGGAAGTTGTAGAGCCAGCTGGGCTTTTGTTAAAGGTGATCCAATACGAGCTTTCACACATCATCGTAGTGAAGAGATGGAATCATTCATTTCCGTGTTGATTCTCTTGTTTGAGGTGGAACAAAATCTTATTTTCTTATTTGGAAAATATTATCAATGGAGAAAGAAAAAGAAGAGAAACAAGATGAAGATGAAGACAACGAGCAAGATTCGAGGACGAAAGGAACAAACCAAATCAAAACAATTATAAATCCAGTGCCAAATGTAAACCTATCAAGCTCTTTATATAAGAAGTATAAACAAAATTTATAAAAAAAATCATATAATAAGACAACACAAATGGTCTTTAAAGTCTGCAAAATTCAAACAATGGCCACTCAGGTTATGGAGTCCACTGTTCTGAGATTTTCTCCGGGAAGAGAAGTGGTGGAGCTTTCAGTTGGTTATGTTAAATGCTGTCTTCGTTCTCTGAACAATTTGTGGCAATATGTTGAGGTTCTCTTCAATGGCTTTGTGCACGCAAGTCTCCATCTCGTTAACCGCTTCAGGCCTTATCTTCTGGAGCTTCGCAGCCTCAATGTGTGACAATATGTTTGCTCATGTACAATCTATTGATCCTTGTGTAGTTCATTAGTTTATTCGGATTCTATCTCCTTAAAACATTTTATCCAAAGAATACATAATCACACCAGTTTGAAATACTCTTTTCCTAAAAAAACAATAAAAGAAAATCAAAGGATATGATTGTATCTGCTACAACACTCAAGAATAATTAAAATAATAATTAGAGAGTCTAAGAAAAGAAACTACTTGCGTGACACGACAACAGAAAAATAGGATCAAAAATAAACCAATATTAAGTCACATAGCAAAACTGTTTTCCAAGGAATCTCTCATAACAGACACTCTAGAGTAAGGGATAAAATAAAACACAAAAAAAAAAAATCATTTGAAAGCCTAAAAAGAAGTAACTACTTGCGTAATACCGCAATAGAGGACTAGGGTGAAGAATAAACAGAGGTTAAGTCACATAGCATAGCTTTTTGCCAGTAAATTTCTAACTAAAACCACAGCCGGAACTCACGGTCCACCATTGTTGTCTCTCTGACTGATTCCAGTGAAGTCCACCTATCGTGCCTCTCTTGTGGCCCTAGCCGGAGCTCGAGGTCCACCGTCGTCGTCTCTCTGACTGATTCCAGTGAAGTTCTCCTATCATGCCGCCTTAGCCGGAGCTCGAGGTCCACCGTCGTCATTGTCTCTCTGACTGATTCAAGTGAAGTCCTCCTATCATGCCTCTCTTGTACAGCCTTAAGAGGAGCCATCTCTTGAACCAATGGTATATTTAGGTCAAACATGCATTTGCCGAGGTTGCCGGAAACTCTTGGTGGAGATGGAACACAAACTAGACGAGTTCTGCTTCTCGTTGGAATTTTAGGAAGTCGCTTGAGTGCCAATTCACATAGAGATAACTCTCTAGCTGGAGGCTGATGCAAGAAGGCAAGATAGAGCTTCGTCTCATCTTGGGAGTGGAAGGACCATAGGCTAAAAATCTGCCTTACTTTGTTCTTGAGCTCGGCATCGCGGACGACATGGTTCCATCCAGAAACACAAGGCGTAATTGGGACAGTTCATATCTCATCTCCTTAACTTAGCATCCCATTTTCTACCATCCGATGCCACCACTATCACATCAACACCTTTTTTACTATTATCTCTTTGATGTTCATCTATGATGTTTAACTCTGCCTCGTTCAAAAAGTCCATCTCTATTATCTGATTAAAGGGAATCAAGAGACGTCCTTGGTTTACGTTGACATCAGTCGTTTGAATCATCTTATCAATCACCAACTTCACGTTCACACCTTTTAGTCTTATCAGATTAACCAGCCATTCCGGTGTAACCCCTCTCTCTCTTTTGACCGGCTTTTTCTTCTGACCAGAGGCTTAATATCCCTAAGAGCCAAGCAACGCCAGAAGATCAAGACACCTCTTCTCACCTCTGGAAACCTCCTTGGAGCGTTGATCATCACCATCTGTCACCATCTTCATCTTAAACTAAAGTAGGATTCTTTTTTGGCAATGAATCAATCTTTCTGAGATAATTAACAACAATAAGAAGATAGGAGTATGGAGACTGATACAGGGATGAGTACTAGTGCTTCTATAGTGAATTTTATTGACCTTTTCCTAAACGGAATCATATAGAGTATAGTTTCCTTTGTCCTTTATGTTAAGGTGAAGACATTCTAAAATATGTTAGAAGTTTCTTTTCAATTTGTATTTATCAATGTATTTATATTTATAATTAGTTTTATTTCTAGCCAACAGAAATATATAATTTTCAATATGCCTAGTGTTGAGTTGCTATTAAAGTTTGTCTAATCCTTCATACTACCTATGTTGTCATGGGTTTTTATGACAAAAAGGAAAGAAAAAAAAATGAAAACAATCATTTAAAAAGGTGAAATTACAAATACGATAAAAAAAAAATTAGAATAAAAAGGTTAAACTTGAATCTATTAAAAATACATACTTAAGTCTCGAATAAAAAGTACAGGCCACAGATGGACCTTCTCCGGAGTATTTAAATGGCTCGAAAGTAATAGCATATATCCGTACAGCCAACAAGAATCAAACTGCGGGTGTTGTATTGAGTTTTTTCTCTCAAACATCACTAGACCAACCCCGTTGATTAAGTACAGTCAAAATTATTATAGAAATAAAATCAAATTAAGTTTCTCATATTTTAGAAATTTATTGTTGTCAAAAAGATATTTTAGATGCTTACAACATTAAGGGTGTGACAGTTTTTACATCGCGGTTGCCAAAATTTACGGATGCGGATGATTGTGATTTTAAGCGTTATTAAGTGATACAATTGATACAACATTTAGAAATTAGTGTATTTATAGGATATTAATGAATAACTGACTATCAAATACAATATCAATTAAATAATAAATTAACAATATTATCATTTTATATAATTATAAAATATTAAAAATAATATTACTCTAATAAATACAAAATTATATTTATAAAATCATAGTATTAAATTTTTAAAAATTATTTGTGGAATATATATATATATATATATATATATATATATATATATTAATGTCTAAAAGTTATGGGGAATTTGCCAAAAACAACCTAAATATTGATTCTAACCATAAAAGTAGCTCCCATATTCAACCAAATGCAAAACCAACCTAAAAGAGTGAGAAAATACTATTTAAATCTTACGACAAAACAAAAAAACAGAATATTATTTGACGGTTCTGTTCTTCGTAAGTCTACACGCAACAAAAGAAGTTTACATATTTGTAGACTTCCCAAAAAATCTACTATGTAGACTTATTATGTAGTTTATATACTAATTAATCTAATATATTAATTTTAAAAATGTACAAAAATAATTTTTGTGAATTTTTTAATTAGTCATCAATATAATAGTTAATATAAAGTTTCAAAATTAAAATTTTATATAATTGATCCGTTTAAAAGAATATAGAATGATTTGGTAACATGTGTTAGACAATGTATATTGTTTAACAATAAAAGATTCTAACATATTATATCTTTTAATGTTAGATTCTTAGAGTATGATTAACTTCAGTCTCTTAATAGGGGTTTTTAACTCATGATTTGATATATTTTTTTTTTTACACTTTTCGGCTAAGAGACGGTTTTTATATCTCTTATTTAAGAGATGGTTCTTAGTTTTTCTTAGTTAAAAACTAAGAAACCTATCTTAACCAAAGCTAAGAACCCCAATTAACAGACTGAAGTCAATCATGGTCTTAGGTTTAGATCTTAGATTGTTTTTTTTTGTTTTATTGATCTAAATTTGCATACTAGTGTTCAATAGTTTATATTTTATATATTTGAATATTTTATACAATAATTAAGAGTACATTGATTATCAAGCAAATTTAAGATTTGAGTTTTGTGGTTTAGGGTCTCATAGTTTTACATTTCAGTCTACCGCATTGTAGACGTCATTTTTAGTCTACTTTAAAAGCATACTTCTTTTGAAGTGTACAGTGTAGTAAATTTAACGTAATTACAATTTTCATTTCCATATATAAATGAGATTTACACTCTCTCTAAAATGGTTGCACAAGTTTCTAAAACTCTCTCACTTCTCTCTAAAACTCTCTCCCTTCTCTCTAAAACTCTCTCATTTTTCTCTTTCTTTCCAAAACTCTCTCATGTCTTTCTCACAATATTATCTTGCTATTTTAGGTATTATGATTCATGATTTTCATCTTCCCTTTTAAAAATGTAAGTTTTAGATCTATAGATTTTAAATGTGTATTTTTATGTTATATTTTTTTGACAATATTATCTTGTTTTGTAGGTATTATTATCCATAGTTTTCATTTTCTCCTCTAAAAATGTAAATTTTAGATCTAGAAAATTTAAATGTGTATTATATATGTTTATATTCAAATAAAGTTATAGATTCAAACTTTGTGCATTTACTTGTCTACTATTTTATCTTATAAATTTTCTTTTTGAAGTATTTTCAGATTTAAAACTATGTTTCACATTTCAAAATGTATAAACATTTTCAGATTTGAAAATTATTAGTTAGTGTAGACTTTTAATGAAGTCTGCTTATAGGCTAAAGCTAGTAGACTTCAAATGTAGTCTATTAAACCACAAATTTTTTAGTAATTTCTATATTAAAATTATTAAAACAATAAAGGAAATAAAAAAAATCTAGGTAGACTTCAGAGGATGTCTACTAATTTGTAAACTTACTTGAAAGTCTACGTAACCAGAAACAATTTAATTTATTCAAATTTTAACCAAAGTAATTATCTTTTTATATCTTATGGTTAATCTTTGAAAACTTATCTTCTGATGTTTCTTTGTTGTTGAGGAATCCAACATGTGTTTCTTATTTTTGTTGTTGTTTAGGCTATCGTGGGAAGTATGGATTCATTGCTCAGTTTAACGAGGTTGTCCTCTGAAGAAGAGGCCCACCGAGTTTTGTGGGTGTTGGATTTTAATGATATATATTTGCTGTTATTTGTCAAGAATAATCATTAGACTGATGTAGTAGGTTTCAATACCAGACTTGTGGTTGTAACAAACTTATGTAATGTGCTTGCAGCAGACTTAAGTATTAGTTTGCTTTTATGGAAGACTTCTAGAGAAATCTGTTGTCAGACTATCATGCATCTTATTTTCTATCAGATATTTTCAGTATTGGTCTTACTTTAGAGATATTCAACACAATTTCAATGAATATTTCAGATATTTACATATTAGTCTACATTTCCAATAATCTACAATGTAGGTCTGCACATTATAAAGCAAACGTGTAATAAACTTGACTAAAGACCTACAAATTAAACATTCATCACATAAGACAATATCCAAAACAACAATAAAACTCATAAGTTCAACATTGACTAAAGTTCCAAAAATTTAACATAAGTTAAACACATAAGACAACTCAAAAGCAATGAGATAACTCACTAGTTTAAAACATAAGACATAAGCAATCAATAAGATAAATCATAAGTTCAACCCATAACACTAACACATGTTCAGCCAGGACAATTTGAACGAGTGTGCCTACCCGAACAACGCTTGACAGGTGGAGAAAGGCATTTATGTATGTTCAAAGCTTCTTTGTCCTCACTGGGAGCTTCCAAATCTTCATCGTTTAGTGATATCTATTCACTTTTGGGAGTTTCCAAATCTTCATCGGTAGGCGATGTGTCTTAGGTTTTGGGATAAATATTTGATGCGTATGCTGCATAAAGATACTTCTTTGAATATGATTGGCATACAAGCGTAGAAACATGAATATTTATATCCTTTGCAACTTCAATGGCATGTGAACAAGGTATCTTCTCAATATCAAACACACCATTCCCTGTAAAAAGAATACAATTTACAAAATTAGCGAACAAAAAATTTCATGTTTAATAAAATTACAAAAGTAGACTTACAAAGACGTCTACACTTATTAATTAGCTAGATAGGGAAACCAAAATGTTGAAAATTTCATAATTATAAAAAATTACCTTTTGAAAATAGTTCAAGACCATTAAGATTAACTAAAACACACTGTCAAACTAAAAACCCTTGAAAATATATCATGATTAAGGGAAAATTCCTTAAAAAAACTCGGACTAATTTCCATTTTCTAATAAATGCATGAACTATTTTAGATCCCTATTTAATACACAAACTAATTTTTGTTGCCCATTAAATACACAAGCTTTTGAAATCTGCAGATTTTACACATTTTTTAAGACGGCGTTAATTATATATAACAGAAGTGACGACGGTGTTAGTGTTAACTAAACACATGTTTAAATTATAAAATCAATTTTTTTTTAAAATACATGAAATAATTTCATTTGCTAATAAAATACATGAAATATTTTATTTTTGCTAATAAAATATACAAACTATTTTTGATCCTCGTTTAATACACGAATTACTTTTTGTTTTCCATTAAATACACAAACTTTTGAAAGTTTCAGATTTTACACATCGATTTAAACGACATCAACTATGTTTAACAGAAGATGAAAATCGTCCCGATAGATTACACTGTTACCTTTCTTCTCCATTACGTTTCCATAGTGTATTTTTTGGGATGAAATTTCAAATTTATTGATCATATGTACATTAGAAAGAATATATGTACAGCATAATTCATAACACTAAACTTATTGATCATAGTGCAAATTAACCTTGATTGAATCATTATCACTACAACCAAAGAAAAAAAATCAGAATCAGAAATACATAACATTAAACTAATTCCAAAATAAGAAGTTCATTTAAAATTATCTAGTTTTCTTCTTCTTTTTCACGACATAGAAATCGACTCCATTCTGAAGCGATATAAAGAGAAATCAAAGCGAAGAAGAAGAAAAGAAACAAAGTTTAGAGAATAAAAGAGGTTGAAACTGATTAGGGTGCCAAACTTGAATTGAAACTAACTTGCCTCAATCGATTTGAGAAGTTTTGGCTGAAGGTGAGCATGCTTTCACAGTTTAATCACATGTTTAGTTAAAACTAACGTCATCTTCTATTAAATATAGTTGACGTCGTCTAAATCGATGTGTAAAATCTGACAATTTCAAAAGATTATGTATTTAGTAGAAAACAAAAAGTAGTTCGTGTATTAAACGGGGATCCAAAATAGTTCGTGTATTTTATTAGCAAAAGAAATTAGTTCATGTATTTGTAAGGAATTTTGATTTCACAATTTAAATATGTGTTTAATTAACACTAACGTCGTCGTCACTTCCGTTAAATATAGTTAACACCGTCTAAAAAGATGTGTAAAATTTGCGAATTTCAAAAGTTTGTGTATTTAATAGACAACAAAAAATAGTTCGTGTATTAAACATGGATCCAAAATAGTTCATGTATTTTATTAGCAAATGGAAATTAGTCCGAGTATTTTTAAGGAATTTTCCCTTTCTTATAAAAAATATTTTGATGAAAAAAAAATTGAAATCATGTAATAATAAACATTTCTAAATGATATAAATTTAGTTTTACTAAAATTGAATTATTTTCAACATAGATGAGTGAATAAGGATTGAGTCATGGTAGTAGTAAGTTTAGGATTTAATAACATAAGTTATATTATTATTGGTATTCTTAGAGTTAGTTTTTGAAATCTTATCTTCTTCTTTTTTTTTTTTTAATTTGACCTGCATGTGTTTAGTGACTATCTAATATCTTGATTTAAACATTTTCTTCGTAAAGAAACTTTTGTATGAGTCTCTCAAGTTTTAAGAGACTCTTTCTATAAAATATTATTACTTTTGGTGAGAGACTCTCGACGAGAGACCCCAACTGTGAGTTGTTTAAGACTCTCAAAAGACACTTAAAAAGACTTCTTCGAAAGTCTTCTACCCAAAGTGGCACAAAGGGATGATGTCAAGTGGAGTCCAAACTTATCTATGTTGAAGAATGATATCTATCTAGCTCAATGTGTAATAATTTTGTTTAAGGTATGTTTTATGATTTGTATGTGTGCTATTTTAGTTGTGAATTCTTTTGTAAACTTTAAGAGATATTAATCAAAAATATTTGGTAAATATGTTCATGTTTTGCCAAAAGTACTTTTGATATTACTGAAGTTATTGATACAACATACCAATAATTTTTTAACCCATTCTACCTACTCATAACAAAACACAACAACATAAAAACTTAGTCAAATTTACTAAAACTAAGAGAGAAGACTTCTCAAGAAAACTTAGTTAAATTCACAAAATATCATAATTGAGTTTTAAGTGAAAGTTGAAATTTTAAATCTCATGAAAGTTAAAAATTATATCTTATGATCTAAAAGACACATTAAACTACGAGTTAATAACATATATGGTCACTTTATCAGTTTTTATTACACTCAAGAGCACATTGTGCTACCAAGACACTTTTTAATGGTTATAGACCCATTTCTCCTTGAAAAAGCGAAACTAGATGTAGGTATTTAAGTAATTTGACTTTTTAACTGGTTAGACTTGTTTCGGTGTTCAAATTTTGAAAAAATAAGTGATTTAGTCATGGATTCGTGACAAAGTTAATTTTGCTTCATAATAAGTATTGGGTCCGTAAAAAGTAGAATTTTGTTTTGTTTACTTTCACCCACAAACAAAATTTATATACTTACAATTATTCGATAAACTTTGAAGGTGTTTTCTGACGTCAGAAAAATTGGAGACATCCCAAAGGTTAACGACGAGGAGGAAGCTAGAAGGGGAAAGAGAAAGAGAAAGGTTAGGGAGTTTTTTGTTTGCATTTTTGCTCGTTTTTCGGATTTAGGGTTTTAATCGTGTATTTGTTTTGATCTTTCTAATCGATTGCATGTGTTGCAGAGGAGACCCAAGGAAGCGGTTTGTCTTTCGATGATTAAAAAACTAATGGAGTGAGACTAATTGCAGAGGCACTGGAACTGGAGATGAAGGACGACCGGTTGCTCATCTAGTACTAGGAAACATGTGAGTCTTGTGAACTTATTTCTCTATATCTCTTCTTACTGAGTTTGTTTGCATTTTGTTATTGGGCATTCTTGTTAATAGTCGTAAAAGCTGCTAGAAATATGTCAGTTCACAAACAATAAAGTTAGGTATTTGCTTCAGAAAGTTTATACATTGAACTTCTGAATTTCTAAAATTTCTCTGGTTTTAAGGGTTTCTAGATGATGTAGAAGATCTTCTTTAACTGGTTACTGGTTGAGGCTATGTCAAATTATCTAATACAATTATTGAGTTCTATTCTTGAAGGTGTATTCGAGGGTGTATTCGGGGGTGTATTCGGGGCTCGGGCAGCTATACTTGAAGGTGTATTTGAGGTTGCACAAGCTGTGAAAGTCGACCATGTATCATCATGTATCTTATTCACAAGGGAAGTGTACATAAAATGCTTCAACTGAAAATGTATTTATCCTAGCCAAATTGTATCATTATGTACACTGTGACTTGTATAAATGAGGAGTGTACATAAGACTTGTTATACGCGTGTACATTATTTTGATGATCAAGCCATAGCTAAGTGTACAATATCTTCATGTATATTGTAAATTTGTATAATGAATAATGTACATAGGTCTCATTATCCACGTGTGCAATTTCCTAATGTACATTCGTGTAAATGAGTGTACGTAGGTCTCGTTATACGCGTGTACACTATCCTAGTGTACATTAGTAGAAATTAGAAGTGTACATATGTTTTGTTATCCACGTGTACATAAAATGCCTCGACTGAAAATGTATTTATTCTAACCAAATTGTATCATCATGTACATTGTGACTTGTATAAATGAGGAGTGTACATAAGACTCGTTATACACATGTACATTATTTTGATGATCAAGCGATAGCCAAGTGTACAATATTTTCATGTATATTATAAATTTGTATAATGAGTAATGTACGTAGGTCTCATTATCCACGTGTACAAATATCTTAATGTACATTGGTGTAAATGAGTGTACATAGGTCTCATTATCCGTGTGTACACTAGCCTAGTGTACATTGGTAGAAATTAGAAGTGTACACACAAAAAAGCACTAACATTTATTAAACGAGATTTATGACGACTAACATTCACAGAGGAGACTTATCAAAAAAAACATTCACAAAGGAGCTCATCATCTTTCTTCTTTAAGCTTCAGCAGTCTCATCATCTTTCTTCTTCAACTTATTAGTGAATTCACTTGATATATTTGAACTGGCTGCAAATAAACTTGATCTCTTGTAAGAGATCAAATACCTCTCATTTCATTTCAGAAGCAAGCTTCTCATACTCAAGCTTCAGTTTTCTCATCTCTGCTACCAATGATTTATCATCCATGTTGTTGTTTTTTCTGCATATAAAAACAAAGAAGCTTTGTTAAGAGTTTCTACAACTAAAACTCACCAATAAAGAGCTTAAAGATTCAAACTTTTAGTTACTTTTTTATTCATAGTGAAGAAATCATTTGTTTCTACAATTTCCTTGAGCAAAAATAAGAAAAAGAATGAAACTTTGATAAGAAAGGAGTGAACTTCAATTCAATATTTAAAAATATTCACTCACCTAGTTTCAAATTGCAAAGAGAACGATCTTTTTCCTTTGGTGCAAAAAATATATTGCATTCAAAGAAGACCAACCACTTAGCCAGAGCGTGAAAGTTATTTCTCGTAGTTACAAACATCATATATCCAGTTCTCGTGTTGAGATTTGAGCTTATCTTCAAGACCCTTCATGTGTTTAAGAAACAATTCAACCTTCTATTGTTTCATCTATAGAATCTTCACCAAAGTCTTAAAAATCTTATCCCACTTTTCTGATCGAAGAATCTACATAATTAGAAATTTTTATATATCTCGTAAACGCACAGAGTCCAGTTCAGATAGAAAAATCAAAATTTGCAGGAGAGAGAGAAAAATCTGTGCAATTTCAACCGTCAAAATATAAGGGAAATCAATGGCTGTGAACAAAGGCCCGCCACTTTTCAGGTTCAGTTAGTTAGTGTTATGGTTAGAATCAAACTAAAAGTGTTAAGACTTAAGTGCTCTTTAAAAAAAGTGCTCTAGTAGAAAGAAGTGTCTTAGAGTGAAATAAATAAGTCATAAAGTGTCCTATAATGTAAATCTTTCTTAAACTACATGATTTGATATTTTTGAAGTTACTTAACACTTTTGAAATTCTTAAAAATATATGTTGAAGTTACTTAACACTCTTGAAAATCTAATGTAGAAGACTTCTCCAGAAGTAAACATTAATATTTGAAATATAGTAATTATCACCAATTAAATTATGAATTCCACTTAGGAGTCCCAATATTGACTAACTAAAAATCATTTTAAGTTAGGAGAAAATTGAAGTTTATTAAAGACTTACATAGAAGACTTTTTAAGAAGTCTTCCATCTAGATCATTTTTGCAATTGAAATTTACGAAAGAAGACTTCTTAAGAAGTTTACTCTATAGAAGACATCTTGAAAAGCCCTCCTTTGTAAATATTGGCTTATTTTTGAATTTGATTTTTTTTTTCAAAAATGCCAGAGAAGACTTCTCGAAATTTTTTCTCGGATAAACATTTTAGTTTTGCAATTGACCAAAATTTATCAGAAATTTAACTTTTTATAGAAGACTTTTCGGGAAGTCTTCTCAATGAAAACTTCTATAAAAGTCTTCTGAAAATCTTCCTAAAGTCTTCCTTGCAGTTGACTATATTTAATGTTTCCAAAGAAGACTTCTCTAGATATCTTCTGTCGGAAGACTTCTAAAGAAGCCTTCTCTCGTAATCGAAGGTTTGACCAAAATTTAGAATAAAATTTGAGAAGACTTCTCATTAACATTAAATCTTTTACTATTATTTTTAATTGCTAAAGTAACCATACACAGATTTCTTACGACAGTGAGAGGACTCCGAGAAGATTTCTACATAAGTCTTTCCCGAAAAGACTTCATGAGAAGTCATATATAAAAAGTCAAATTTCTGATAAATTTTAGTCAATTGCAAAACTAACATGTTTATCCGAGAAGACTTCTCGAGAAGTCTTTTCTGGAATTTTTTTTTTTTTTTGGTTTGTTAATAAAGGAAATTTAGAAGATTTCTAGGGAAGTTTTCTCGATGGAAAACGAAGTCTGCTGAAAGTCTTCCCGAAGTCTTCGCGAACAGATCTGGAAAAAAGGATTTCATACATTGAACCTGTGAGATGACTTCCTTACTTCTCCAAGCACCTAGAACTTCACTACAAAAGTTACCAACTTGTTATTGACCAAGAATCATGACTTTCAATGTTTTTATAAACCTTACAAAGCTTGGAATCAAAATCTTAGTTTTTTTGGTGAATTTAAAAAGAAAGTTAAAGAGATATGATTTGTGTGCATAAATAATGAGGTATGAAGAGTAAAAATTGAAACTTTTGTGCATTAAGAATTTTAAATTGATTGTACATAGTGATATATGTATTGATGATAATGACAATATTGTAAATACTTGGTGAATATGAGAATGATAAGGTAAAATATTCATTTTAAAAAAGGTATTTTTGTGAATAGCTCGAACTTTAGGATGGAACAAAAATTTTCTTAAAAAAACATGAGTTATTTTTGTATTTAACTAAAAATTTTAGGTCATATTTGAAAAAATCCTTGAAAATTACTCTTCATAAATTTTTAAAAATAAATATATTTAACATTCCATAAAGACTTTTGTTTCATTTCAAAAATTTAGGATTAAAAATCAAAACTTTTATACATATAATAAAACTGGAAAAATGAAAATTCTAATGAATTAATTTTTTTCATTTAGTTTTAAATATTTTAATTAAAATATGTGTAGAAATCTAGTTCTACAAAAGAACTAAAAAGTAATATACACAATTTTCTAAAATATAATTTTAAAACTATCTAAATTATGTATTAAATTATATTAATATTGATCAAAATTTTATAATCAGAATAATTATACCTTTTGTAAGTGAAAATCAAATGGGCAATTTTCTTAAATAGCCATTTTTAAGTTTTTGTTACAAAAATAGCCATAGAAAAATAAAATAACCAAAATAGCATTTTTTTTTTGAAATTTTCATTTTTTTTAAAACATTTGAAACCCTATCCCCAAACCCACCCCTTAACTCTAAACCCTAAAGTCTAAATTAGTTAACCCTATGAGTATATATACATATAAATAAAAAATTTAGCTTCTAAAAAATACTATTTTGGTTATTTTCTTCCTTAAGAACTATTTTTGTGAAGAACAAATTAAAAAAGACTATCTAAGAAAATTTCTCAAATCTCCAAATTATAGTCTTAATTATCAAGAAGTCTCGTGATTCTATATTTGTATATCGGACCTGATTGATTAACGGAATTTTACAGTACTAGTGCCAAAAACTATTTTTGTATAACATGTAAATGTATTTTCATCTTCTACTATATTTTAGATGCTATTGATATAAGAAAATTAAGTTTGCATGAAAAAAGTATATTGTATGATTTTGTACCAATGAAATAAGAGAAATTCCCTTAGATAGCCTTTTTTAGTTTGTTTGTCACAAAAATAGCTTTTAAGGAAGAAAATGACCAAAATGTTTTTTTAGAAGCTAAAAAATTCATTTATATGCATTTATACCCCTAGGGTTAACTAATTTGAACTTTAGGGTTTAGTGTAAAGGGGTGTGTTTGGGGTTAGGGTTTCAAATTTCAAAAAAAAAAATAAAAAAAAATCAAATTTTCAAAAAAAAAAAAGTCTATTTTGGTCATTTTATTTTTTGAAAGCTATTTTTGTGACAAAAACTTAAAAAAAGCTATTTAAGAGAATTGTCCATGAAATAATCCAAATATTGTATTTTAAGCTAATTAAATACTCCTATAATATAAAATAAAGGAGAAATATCAAAAAGAAAAAAACGAAACGATGTAGTTTAGGTTGGCCGAGTCATCAAGCCAGCCATCTATGTATTTGAGTCGAGAGACTAAACCCAAAGCTCAAGAAAACAAAACATTGCGGCTTTCAGGAAATCTGAGATCTTAACTTACTGCACTGAGAGAGGATGAGCGACGGAGACGATGCCGTTAGACGCCGTACCGCGGCTGTGGCCGATTACCGGAAAAAGCTCCTCCAACATAAGGAGCTCGAGTCTCGTGTTCGAACAGGTTCGATTCCGTCTACTCCTTCCTTCCTATTCGAATTCGCCCAGATTCAGTTTCGTCCTTCTATCGAATCTGTACTAAGTTCGAAAAGGTGTTCGATTGAGTTGAATCTAGGGCTCCTTTTGTCTCAATTTGGGGGCATCGGATTTAATTGAAATATGTTTGCTATAAGCTCTCAATTCTAGGGTTAGCTATTTTCTCTGCTCTATGGACGATGATTAACAACAAAGTGGGGTTTGTGGTCTTGCAGCTAGGGAGAACTTGAGAGGATCTAAAAAGGAATTCAACAAAACTGAAGATGATCTCAAGTCTCTTCAAAGTGTTGGCCAGATCATCGGAGAAGTCCTTCGACCTCTTGATAATGAAAGACGTAACCTTTCTGTCTCTCTCTCTAGCTAATAACCCTTTTTGCTTCTTTGAGATTATTTCTCATTGAAAGTTTTGTTCTTGTGCCTTCATAGTGATTGTCAAAGCTAGCAGCGGTCCTCGGTATGTGGTAGGCTGCCGTAGCAAAGTGGACAAGGAGAAGCTGACCTCGGGAACTCGAGTTGTTCTTGATATGACCACACTAACAATTATGAGAGCCCTTCCCCGAGAAGTAAGTTCTTTTACATGTGTTTGGTGGGTCGTAGTGTATTTCTTCTTGACAATAATGTGGCTTTCTTGTTTTGATTGTAGGTCGATCCCGTTGTGTATAACATGCTGCACGAAGACCCTGGCAACATTAGCTACTCTGCTGTGGGAGGCTTAGGTGACCAGATCAGAGAACTCAGGGAATCTATTGAGCTTCCTCTCATGAATCCTGAACTTTTCCTCCGAGTAGGGATCAAACCACCTAAGGTACTTAATTATTGTGTTTAATTCTTCCTTAAACCTTTCTTTCTTTGGCGCAAGACATTTTAGCTGATTAATTATTAAATGCAGGGAGTCCTTCTGTATGGACCTCCAGGTACCGGGAAAACTCTGCTAGCTAGGGCTATTGCCAGCAACATCGATGCCAACTTCTTGAAGGTTTAATTTTCTGCTATGCTGATTTCGGAAGCCTCAGGTTATGGCATAAGGTTTAATCTAACGTGTATCCTCCTATTAGGTTGTGTCTAGTGCAATCATAGACAAATACATTGGAGAAAGTGCTAGGCTGATTCGGGAGATGTTTAACTATGCCCGTGAACACCAGGTAAGTCTTGTTTGAAGTTTGTGTGCATATGCATCTTCCTCTTTTTTTTGCCTTCTCTAGGCTTTCTGTCGCACTCTTTGACTCTATATACTTTTTTTCCCTATGGTTAGCCTTGTATCATTTTCATGGATGAAATTGATGCTATTGGTGGGCGTCGTTTTAGCGAGGGAACTAGTGCTGATCGTGAAATTCAAAGAACACTTATGGAGCTACTCAATCAGCTTGATGGGTTTGACAACCTCGGAAAGGTACTACTCTCTATTTCTGAAAGTTATAGGAGTATTGCATAAGAATTTCTTGTGAAGTAATAAATTGGTTGTCTTGGAGTTTGTTTAATATCTTATTCGTTTTTTGTCTTATTAACTTCTGTCTCACACAATTGCTGAAAAGCCATCATCAATGCTGTTAAATGTATGTGATTGTTAATGAATGTGTGTTTTAACTTGGTTTGGATATTTGTATTAGGTGAAAATGATAATGGCAACGAACAGGCCTGATGTGCTTGATCCTGCGCTTCTCCGTCCAGGTAGATTAGATAGAAAGATTGAGATTCCTTTGCCAAATGAGCAGTCAAGAATGGATATCCTCAAGATCCATGCAGCTGGTATCGCCAAACATGGTGAAATAGAGTACGAGGCTATTGTCAAACTTGCGGAGGTTAGTTTTTTCTTTTTCCTTCTTACATTGTCGAGTTAGTGAATGTTGCTTTAGCTAATTGAGTTTCTCACCTAAACCTTTATTTGATTCAATAAAGGGCTTCAATGGTGCCGATCTGCGTAACATATGCACGGAAGCAGGAATGTTTGCAATCCGAGCAGAGCGGGACTATGTGATCCAGGAAGATTTCATGAAGGTATGTATTATTTGTATTTACATGGGAGGTTTGTATAAATCTTGGTTTGATGGAAATAACCAATTTTGTGCAGGCGGTGAGAAAGCTGAGCGAGGCCAAGAAACTTGAGTCGAGTTCACACTACAATGCAGATTTCGGAAAAGAGTGAGAGGAGGGGATACACTCTTGTCGTGTGAGCTAGGGATAAAGAAAGGACAGTGCAATGGCAATTTCGTATTATTGTTTGTTCTTTGACTTTGGCAATGTGAAACTTTGTTTTACTTATTTTTGAGGAACAACGGTTGTGGAGTTTGTGCTTTCTACCTTTTAGTACTTTAAACGCTTCAATCATCTGCCTCTTTTCTCATTAGTTATGTGGCCTAAGTAAGGTGCCTCTTAATGTTGCATTTGTCCTCAGTAAACACCAATTGGTCAAATACCAAAAAAAAAAAAAGAAACTTGAAAACGGATGGTATTTTTGCCTTGCGAAAAATAATTTTAACATTGCTTATCGAATCAATTGCTCCATTTTTTTTTTTTTTGCATACTCTTCTATTTCTAATTAATTTATTATATTTTTATTTAAATAAGAAAATTTGGTTTCCTTTTTATTAATTTATTATATTTTTATTTAAATAAGAAAATTTGGTAAAAGACAAAGAAACCAATATAAACTTTACATAAGTACAACCCAAATCAGGTTATTTTGCGTACCATCCAGACCGATCCATAAAACTCGAATCTCTTTCGCTATAACTTCTGAAAACTTTATAAAACATGGTATAATTCTAAACTTTGGTGTAATTGTATAACGTAATAAAACTTTAACTAATATAGACCAAATCAGTTACAAAGTTATTTTAAATTGAAATAAATCGTACTTTTAAATTTATAATATTTTATTATATTATTGTTTGAACACAAGTGTTGTTATTGATATATTTATTTAAGTTAAAATTTATAAATATTACTTTATAAAAAAACTAGAGACATTATATTATGTGAAATGCATTTTACATAAACTTAGTAAAACTAGATTATTAGTAGATATCCTAACTCATAAACATAACTAATCTTTAATTGGTCAGTGACAACGGTCAAATGAATAATAAACATCTCAGGTTTTTCGTAAGTCCAATGGCCTGAGAATATTGAAGTAGTGATCATCTGATACATCCGATCAATAAATTCACGAGTAAAACTATGATAGTTGTGAACCAATCCTCTATCATCAACACTAAATGCTAAGTTCAGCATACCATCTACGTACTTGGCCAACAACAATCCTCTCTCACCAGCAAGATAGATTTTATCCCTTCCTTCATCAAGTAAATGGAAGACGAAGAACTCATACATACCTCGCATGTAGATGGCCTCTGGATTACCGAATTGGTAGCACCTAAGCTTGAATATTCTAACAACATTGACCTCATCTATCCAGTCATTCAAGTGAAAGAGACCTACAGATCGGTAGAAGTATTCTTCTCTGGTAACTTGATTGAACCCGAACAAAGCAACTCTTGCACTACCAAAGTCCCAAAGATGACTTGTTGCTATCCTTGAGAGAATATTATGAAGCATGGAAGGAGGGAGAGAAGCCAAGTTGGAGTTTGACATGGAGAGATATTCGTTTTATCAAGTAAATGGAGAGATTTTCGTTTTATTTATTTGGATAAGGTGATAAACCCTTTTATAACGGGGATGATTCTCTAACAGTGGCGAAGAGATAGGATTTATTACCGCACTTAACGGTGATTTGATAGATGCTTCGAGTAGACACGAGTTCAGAAGACACGACTTCTCACTGCAACATCAAGCACATGACTTGGATTTGAAACTGTGTAAAACTTTAATCGATAAAGATATATAACTGTGTATAACTAAGTAAAAGTAACTGATTTAGATTATCTAAATTCATGAAACTAAGCAAAATTTTAACAATTTAGTTTGTCTAAATATATGAAACTATGTAAAACGTTAAGAAAATTAGAAATTATATTGTTATAATTTGCTAGAAATAGCATCCGAGATAATAAATGAAAATGTTATTTAACGGAGGATCTATTATCCCAACTACAAGTTGTAACTCTTCCATTTAAAGGTGATTTAACAGTTGCCGAATTCGCCTATGATCATCATTACAGTTTTTTTGAAACCCCTCCTTCTCTTTCCCACTAAACATGCACAATTTTAGATCAAGTAAGATTGTATAACTTTATAGAACTAAATGAAAATTTAAATATAATTAATACTGATTGTACAACTTTGATCAACATAGTAAAACTTTAATTAATTTATTGATGCTCTTAACCGCAACTACAAGTAAACCCGTGAATTTAATGATCTACTTACCCACTACAACTAAGAAAGAGTAACTTCTCCATTTAAGAGATTTGATTGATGCCTCGAACAAGCACAAGTAGGAATCAACTTCTATTCTCTCTTTGATATAGTCATCATTAGCCTTGCCTCTCTCTCTTCTGTCTCCCACTCCACTAAATCCCATTAATTTCAAACTCATTCTAGCAAATTCCATTAAATAGTCCCAAAAACCTTCCTTCTCTTCCATTTCTCTGCAAAAATCATTATCTCTCACCATCTCTCATCATATATCTCAAGTTTCAAACACCTCCACAATGACACACTACAATATGCTTGATGAAGTTGTGTATAAAGAAAGCATCACAGGGTGACATTTCAGAGTGAAATTACTAAGGATCTACTTTTTTATTCATATGTTACCGGTTCTAGACCGCACTGGATTTATGTGCTAGTGGATGAGGCTGTAAGTTTAAATCATCATCTCTTTAGTTTCAAGTAACATGCAACAACGAAAACTAACAACTTGATACTTAACTTAGTTTTTCCAGGAAACAAAAATGGAGCTCACAATTGATAGTAGCCTTGCAGATTGATTTAGAGGCCTTGAAAACCAACAGGGCAAGTGGGTGGAAATATTTTGGATAGAAGTTGGCCATGCCTATCCAGGTTTCAAGGACACAAAATCTCGATTTCAACTAACTGCTATGTAGTATACTCAAGTCCACATCATCAATCCTCTGAATAATTTGCATTACATGGAATTCAAGAGTATCCATGAAATCCCTCATATCAACAACAGAGCCATAAACTATCTCATAGGTATGAATTCTAACCATTAAAATATATTTCATATATGTAAATGTAAGTAACAAAATCAAAAACACTTATGTGGTAGATATAATGGGAGTGATCTTCAACACAAAAGGATATTTTGATGACCCTGAAATACCAAAGATGATGTTTTACATTAGGAATAACATGTAAGTACAAAGAAACATATTATCCCAGCAAGTTGTTTACATTAATGTAATTGATACACATTGTTTTATTCATAATAATGAGAGTGAGATAAAATGTGTGGCAACTTACGCTCATGCATATGTTTTCGAGGATCAATTTGAGATTATGAAGGGTTGTGGACATGTGATTGTGGTGCTTAAAATGTGGAGGATCTGTGACCGTTTCAGTAAGTATATTATATTATGTGTTTAGTTTTAAATTTGTATAGTTTTAAATGTGTTAGTTAAGTAAAACGTTTCCTAATTTCATTTATACATATATTTTTAGTCCTTCTGAAATATATTTTCAAACCAAGGGTGGATTATCAGACTTCAGGTTCAATCCACGTTTGGAGGGGGTTGAGGATTTCAGACAATCGGTCAATAACAGTGACATTTATGTTCAGAGGCATGAGGCTATAGGGTTTTTGTAAGGTTTTATCTTATGTATTGACGTGTAAATAGCTCCTGAATGTTTTATCTTATGTTTTACCTTTTGTAACTATCCAACTTGAAGTTAACATGAATTTCTAAATATGAGAAATTTATTCTAAATAGCTCTAACTTTGTTTAAGTTTTACTTTTTTATTTGGGCAACATCTTGAAACTAAGAATAACTTGAAGTTAACATGAATTTCTAAATAAGGCAAAATTGTTCTAAATATGGCAAAATTGTTCTAAAAATGGCAAAGTTACTCTAAATAGTTCCAACTTTGTTAAAGTTTTGCTTTTGTAATTGGGCAATAACATGAAACTAAGAATAACTTGAAGTTAACATGAATTTCTAAATAGGCAAAAAATTTCTAAATAGGCAACATTGTTCTAAACATGGCAAATTTATTCTAAATAGCTCCACCTTTGTTAATGTTTTGCTTTTGTAATTGGACAACAGCGTGAAACTAAAAATAACTTGAAGTTAGTTTTACTTTATCAGTTGTCCAACATCATAAACATTAGAGAAACTTTTTCAATATACCAAACTTCATAGTAATCCAACTTCGCATAACTTAGTCACCAGCTTTAGAAATTAGGAATACCCAAGAATTACTTGTACATCAAAATTCCTAGAACTGCAACGACACTGATGATAACACAACCTCTTGATATCATTATCATCTTAGGCATTATTTTGGGACATTCACTCGTTATTGTTGCTTTCAGCAATTGTGTTTCTTTCTCTAGCATTCGAACTTGGTAGTCCAGCTGTTGAATCTCGTCGGTGAAAGCTTCATCAACCCATTTCAAGACATGATCGTCGTTTTCGAGCTACAACTTTTTGTTCAAAAAATTAAAACGTACATCTTAAGAGAACGTCCCTTCGATAACTAAAGCTAAACGGATGTACCCTTAGTGAAACCGCATAGAGACACCGATAATACCAGTGATATGGATTTGGCCTGGATTTGGAGATGAACTCGATGATGCTCTCCCCGCACCAACACTTACTAGGTCTTCCCAAATTTCTTACTCGTCTCCGACCACCGATAATACCCCCAGTCATAGAAGATGAAGCGGTTGTTATTGAGTTCGACATTATTTCTCTTTCAGGGTTGGAAGAGAATGAGGGAAATGGGTATTCAAGAAAGATAGGAGAGAGATAAATGGGAAAGAGAGAGAAAGTGGAAGATAGAGAATGGGAAAAACTCAAAATAAGAGTTTTTATACTTAGCCAATTGGGCAGAGGGAAGAGTGAAATTAGAAATTAAAAAGCTGGTGGGCAGGAAATTTGTATCCTATGATGACTTTCGTGATAAAAATTTCACCAAATTTGCAGTTTTACATAAAACATCAAAGTTGTACTTTATAATTTTTTCTATTTATCTCAGTTTTATTAATTGAATGACTGATTTTATGGTTTTATCAGTTATATTCTACTTTCTAGATTTATTTATCATATGATCATCTAAATATAAACTTGATTTCATGCCATATTAAGTTTCAAATGAGACAAGATGAATATTAACGAAAAAGCTATAAAAAGACAATGTAATTCCTACATGATTACTAATAAGTAACAAGATGGAATTTTTTTTTTTGTTCTGACTAAATCATAATCAACACTAAATAACTCATATATAACTATCTTACTTTTGTGACTTATTAACAAGTACTTATTTACAATCCTATTACTCAGTTTACCTATCGTACTTATACCAATAAAGAAAAAAGTTCCACTTAGTTGCACAAATACAAAATACAAATCTCACCTTTTAGAATATTCCACCTTTCAACGTTGCCATACAATAAAAACACTAAAACTGAAAGTGAAAGGTTTACAACCTACTTCTCTTGTGTTTGTTGTAGGGATATTGATTGTGTTCCTTCTGTTCCAAACCAGTACCCACATTCTCTTCTTCTCCATATCCACTCTCACGCTCACCATAGTTCCTATTACATGAGCTTTCTTTCTCAACTCTTGATAGTTGCTCGGTTATTTGAACTATTTTCAATTCTCGGATGTCCTCTACATGCAAAATACTTCTTCTTTGCTCTTTATTCACTGATGTTAGATAAACAAATACATCTTCAATCCAAAATATATGATTGCCTCTTAGGTTCCACTACCAATAGAATGCAACCAAAATTAAGCCTCTTCTTGCATATCCTCTCCTTCAACAACGAATAAGTGATCTCCTCCAATGATGATGTCCTAAAGTATATATCATACAAACGAGCATCGGTTGTGATCCATTTATAATCATCTCCAGACTTAGAATAATGTCTATCATAATCAAAATGTATGTTTATAGAAGAAAGACACATCTGCAATATATAAAAGATTAAACCATAAAGTTATACATGATTATACAGTTATACCATTTAACTTATACTAAGTTATACATTCTTACACAATTTTGTCAGTAACCAAGTCTTACAGTTTACCGTCTAATCTAACTAAGTTAATTTTCCTAACTTTTACAGTTCTAACTATTTTCTCCTCCTTAGTTCGTTTCAATAGTTATCAGCTTTGATTCCCGACGTCTATCCTTTTTTTTTAATGATTATACAGTTGTTGATTATCGAATTCCCTAATAGACAGACCATTCACACATTCTGATCCTCGATTAGTCCAGTCCAATTACAACTGCGAATATTGTAAATCGGAATCCATGTAAATCGATCGATCGTGTAAGGTGGATTCTAAACATTAGGTTTAATGGAATATAATTTAAGATACATACCCTTTAAAATGGAATCAATAGCTTAATGATTCAGCATCCAAGCGACGAAACCGAGTTAGCTCAATGCTCGGAGCTTGCGATGATTGCGAAGAAAAAGAAAGAATGCAACGACGGATTCTCGTTTCCCGATTTGAGATTTGGAATGATTTGATTGGTCATTCAATCAGTCAATAGAAAGGGCACTTTGGACATTAACCATCCATATGAAGAATATCAGAATAGATAAAAATATGTGATAATTAGTAAGAGTATGATATATTAAATTTTGCATCATTAAGAGCATCTGGGATTATTCCTCTTGCTTCTCTGACTGATTGAAGAAGTGAAATACAAAAATATAGGAAGAGTGGTTTGGCTTTACAAAAGAAAAGAAAAAACGATAAGAAACTATGTTGGTATTATATACACCAAATCTACAAGATTGACAAATTTGATATGCAAAGCAAAAATTATAAATAATATGAATAAAAATACAATAACATAATACTCTATTTGGAATAAAAATGGATTACAATAAAGTCGAGATTAAGATCTCTTCTTTAAATCTTTAAATTCTTTCTTTAATTCTTTAAATGTTTATAGTGTGTGATTACAATAAAGTCGAGATTAAGATCTCTTTCTTTAATTCTTTACAATCTCTTCTTTAATTCTTTCTTTCTTTCTTTAAATGTTTATACATTTAAAATTTTAAGATACAACTGATTTATATCTTCAGTTTCACAATACTTAAGAACCAAATTAAGTATGTCAAACCTAGAACAATGATATATGCTCACAAAAAAATAAGTGGAAGAATATTGTTTTGTTTGTATTAGATGTGGTATGTAATGAAAAAGCAATAACTATTATATAGTCCATATACCAAACCTTATGTTTGTTATAAACCAAACCTTAAACGTAAGATAGTTAATATGGAGATTCACAATTATTCTCTCATTATAATATGGATTTTCTTTTAAAGAAAAGTTACAAAATCCCAATATATAAAAGGGATTGAGAGAGCCCTTTCAGCCTATCCACATCAGACTAAAAAATCAACGAATAGAAAGGTTGCGTTATGCCACATTATGTCATCCTTAGTCGAAAATAAAAAATTTGGTCCTCTTTGTGTGGGTTTATACTCTTTCGTGCTGGCCCATATTAAGCCCATTTTGCAACAATTTGATGGTGTTCTTGAGTGATTGATCGTCTCCGACCCTTCCTTTTTATCATCTAGAAATAGCTGTTACCACAAACACTCTTGAATCGTTCAATATGTTATTTACTCTTTCCTTCATGGCTTTGTTCCATCTCTCTATGTTTCTCCTCCTATATAAAGTCCTTCATCAAATCTTACATCAACCAAAATCTAAAGCCCCACAGAAAAAGATAAAGCCTAAATCCACCGGAATGTCTCCCGTTCTTTAGAGAGGAAGGTTTTATGCGGTGGTTCTATGGTTAGTGCTTTAGCTGCTGGCTCTGTCTGATTTACTGATGGTAGCCAGGGTTTGCAAACGATGAAAGACACAGAGTAAAACGTGATAACCCGTGGAGGAGATTCAGATTATGGTTCCGAAGAGAGCTCAAAGTGGATAAGTTGACTCCTTATTGCAAAACTGCACTTGGCGTTCACATCATCTTTGTAAGGTATGAATCTTGAAATCAGTAATAATTTGAAACATTTGGCTACGGTTTAAGGTGTAATTGGCCACCTTATGGAGAAGGACGACGTCAAAAAATTTCCTTCCATAGATATTCTAATTATAGTGCATGTTCAGGTCGATTAAGGATTATATTCACTATAATCATTGTTTTATTGAGAATCAGATTAACGTAAATTTGCAGGTATAGAATATGTTCAAGCTATGTTTACTCGTAGCTCTGCTAATTCGTTGTTTATTCAACAACCGATATCATGTGTATATGTTATATGTGTTTGTAAGTATTAGCTTTGAAAAAATTGCAAGTTGAGATACCAGCACACTCTCTGTCTCTCTTCGCTGGTGAATACCTTTTTTGAGATTTGGTGCCGCAGATCTATTGTTTTTTGATGCCAGTTGCCTTGTGTTGTCTTCTGATAAATTGGTGTAGTGATTATGTGTGTGGATCTTCTCTGAAAATCCTACTTTTAGTATCTCTATACATCTCTTTAACATATAAATGATGATTCACCTCAAAAGGTTTATCTGAGTTTTTTAGTTTGGTCATTCTCATTAAAAGAAACTGCTTTTCTTTTCATGAAGCATTTTGCTAGATTATTTGTTAGTTGTTTCAATTTGATTGTGTACAAAAAGTAAAGCTGATGATGGATTTGATCCAATATTCTTTGGAATCAACTACTTAGTAAGTTTTCATCGTTTTGTATTTGAGGAAGTCTAATGCTTAAATGAAATTTTATGCTTCTCACGTATTCTATAGCACATTAATTACTATAGCTATAAAAGTCAGCTAGCTAAAAGATGTTTGACTCAGTTATTCCCTTGTGTGAACATTCAGATTCTTTATTAAATACATCCAAAGATTTGTTGTTCGTTCTTCTGCGGAGTTATAGGAAGGACAAAAAGTTTAGTAAAACAAGAGATACCAGCAATACAAATAGGTCCTGAGACATATTTTTGAGACATATTTATCTCTGCTAAAGTATGTAAGTGGAGTACAAAAACAATTACCATTAATTTTAACATTTAACCTTTTGGAGTTAATTCATTATTTGTCTTTGTTGGTCACATTTAACCTTTTGGAGTTTGTTGTTCATGATCTAGAAACCAAAGTTAACTTTAGTTTTGATCTTTACATTTTACCCCATCAAATTTTCACATTTTTTCTTTGAATCCTTACACAAATGTGAAACAACACAATCACGTTGCCGCCCTAAAGTTTCTCCTCAACACCCAGCTTCAACAGTCTCAAGCTGAACACCAACTCAGAAGAGAAGCAGAGATTCAATCTCATCTCCGAAATCCCATTATACCTTCGATTTACGGTTATTTCAGTGATCAGGTAAACTTAAATCCTTAGTTTTGCTGACATATATTAACATATCCACGCTTTTGAGTCTTTGACCATAACACACTTTATTGGTTATTTCATTTGTTGCAGAAAAAGAATCATGATCATGAATCAGTAGCTATTTCAGTTAGGCAGGCAAGCAAAAGAGTGCATGATAGGCTATTTGTTTACTCGGTAACTATCATATTATGTATTTGTTTATGACACACAAGCTTAAAACTCTGTTACGGAGTGCATACTGCATCTAAGTTGCCATCATAAAAAAAATGAAAATAACCATTTTGAAGAGTTTGTAATGCAAATGTTTAGAGCATAGTAATCTTTGTATTCATTCTATGTTGAAAAATATGAAAGCATTAAACTGTAATTTCTACACAGCTAATTACCTGAGATGCATAGTTAAATATTTTCTTCAGGTTATAGTTTTTATATACAAATCTCTTAGATTTGTTAAAATTATAATGAATTGTGGAGTTATGTTGTCGCTATAAGGATAAAATATAGTATTTAAATGATGAACCAGATCTCATTTAGTAGATAGTGATAAGCTTCAAAATAGAGGATGTGCGAGTTTCAGTATGCATAATTGTTTGCTTTATACACTGTTACATTGTCAATTTATGCCATTTAGAAATTTGAAATAGACCTCTTATGTGTATGATAATTGTATATTTACAAGTTAAAGTATGGAAGTGGAGTAATTATCTAAACCAACAAAATAAAATGAATCAAATCTAAACCAACAAAATAAAATGAATCAAAAAAATCAATCATAATTTTAATATATATAATTTCTATTCCTTTACAAAAGTATTTTTAAGAGTATAAAAACAGATGTTGAATCCAACAAACAATAATATCAACAAATTGTAATATATATCATCTGCTTTAATGTTGTAGATTTTTTTTTCCGGTTTACAAATTCCAAAATTATGTATAACTATTTAAAACATATGTGAATAAAATGTTTTTTATTTTTTTTATAATACATAATCCACGCGTAGCGCGGACAAAATCTCTAGTTATAATAAGATTTGCATTCATTCTCATAAATTATGTTGACAACTACCATTATAATTAGAAAATATATTTTTCATTTCTACATTCAACTTTGTCAATTATAAAGTTCAATATAAAAAACTAGACCAACAAGTATACTTTCTTTTTTAATCTATTGAACCTTTTATAAAATTTAGAAACATGAAAGTTATGTCTGGTTCAAATATATTTTCTTATACAATCAAAGTTTTAAACTTTAATGTATTTTCCACTTTAAATAAAAAGAATTAAATCTCATATTTTTAATGTGAGAAAATTTTAAAATAACACATTTTACACAATCATTTCTCATTCAAACAACTTCGTTTTTGACATATGATTACACTATGTTATAATGCTCAGAACAAAGAATCTAATGATTCCAAGATCGGATCATTCCGATAATCAAGTTGCTTGAAAAGCCACTGAATATTGACAATATTCATTTATCCAAAAATAGTTCCAACAACTCTTCACTTGAATAAAAACGACTCTAGACACTTGACGACTGGATAAACTTGACAAAGTTGACTACCTAAACAAGACTTAAGAAGATTCGATAAAACGACTATTGAGGGTATAAACAAAGAATCCATTGCATGATGAGTTGATAGTTTTTTCAGCCTTGAACTAGTCATTGTTATTAGCTATTGGATTTACTTAGAACATGAGGTGAACTTGATGTCGTGAACCCATCCAGTCTTTAATGTAAACTGAGATAATAACTATAACATAACTTCTTTCTTCATAGACTAGGTTCTCTATTTTGTTCATTTTGGCCGTGAACATTACTAGTAAATCATGAGTGAACTTGATTCTTATCATTTTCTTCATTCTCCTAAAAACGCCCCCCCCCCATTTAACTATGAGAAGGTAAATTTTCATTAGTTTTGTTTAAAAGAGTATCATGTACTATCGCTCATATTTCAAAACAATGGACTCAAATCACTAAAAACAAATGTTTATCCTTTAATCCTTATATGTAGCATTGTTTAAACATTATAGGAACTAGGTATAGATTAAAATTTGACAGTGCTTTGGCAGATTCAGTTTGACTTAGATTGTCTCTTTGAACCTATTTCTTGGGATCTCCAGTCAGTTTTGACTTAGGTTGTCTCTTTGAACCTATTTCAAGATACAATTAACTATTGTATACAAAACATAGTGCATGACATTTTTTTATAATCATATCGTAGATGTGATAACTATCACTAAGTTAAATTGATTTTTTTCAATAAATTTATGTGGTAAGTGATGTTTCCTCCATAGTTATTAAAATAACTTAGAAATCAGATTTTACAAAATTATATATTTTGAAGAAATTCTAAGGCAAATAATCTTACTCGAACTAAATAAAAATGTTCATTTATTTTCTCTACAAGAAAAGATAAGTTTTTTAGGTATTATGTGTAGACTTTTCACATTTATTTTTTCATAAACAATGTTTTTACGTGAATAAACATTTGTTGAAAACTCAGTCAAATAATAAAAACTGCATTATTTTTTGAAATAAACGGAAACATTCATTACACATTTTAAAGTACGATTGTCTTAACACACAATTTGACCAGTCCACCTTGAACAAACCTCTTTCCCAAGTAAACTTTATGTTTCTTAAGCATAACCTTAGCAAAATCAAAAGTTATAGCAAATTCAACTTTGCTTAAAATCAAACCAAAAATCAGATTCTTCCGCATATTTGGCACATGCATGCTTCACATTTTTAAGAGTTATCTCTTTTCATGTGGTCAGCTAAAGCTTCACTTAACCTTTGCCTTTAATCTTGGATGAGCAAATGTTGCCCATTAAGAGTCGCTCCTCACTTTTGCATTTTTGATAAGTAGTAAACATGTCCTTATCAATGGACACATGAATGGTGGCACATGTGTCATACCACCAAGCTCTTAGGTTATCTCCAAAATTGTTGACTTTTGTGACTATATCACACATGTCATGTTCAATCAAATTAGCTTGATATTTTCCCTTGGCATTACTTGGACCAGCCTTGCTTCAGCAAACATCAGCTTTATGGCTCATCTTGTCACACTTGTGACAAGTTCTAGAGAACTTCACATATTATGTTGGATTTTTAAAGTTTGTGGTTACTTTTAGAGAAATTTTTATTTTTCCTTTTTTATTATGCTCAACTAAGTTTACATCATTCTTACGAATAAGAGTAACAACGGATTTATTGTTTCTAGATTCAACCCGCATCTTGACAATCAAGTCTTGAGGGAAATTACCTTACGCTTATGTGCGATATAGTTCCTGAAGTCCAACCAACTAAAAGGGAACTTCCCAATGAAGGAATTGACCGTGAAATTTTTACAAATCAACATCCCTACAGACGTTATATCATGTGTAATCAATTGCAAAACATCAGCTTGTTTCATTATGGTTTTGAATCCCACCATTTTGAAGTTAAAATTTATTTCCGTAGAATATATCTGACATCAGTATCCCCATACTTTTATTTTTCCCCCCAATGCAGTCTAAAGTTGTCTGGAAGTTTTCACCTCACTGTATACATCATACATCGGATTTATCAAGCGGCTTAAAATCCAACCTTTTCATCATACTATGTTCTTGGCCGCACTACGCGCTGATTTTATTTTTATATTCAAATATATTTTATTTGAATATTTTCATATTTTATCTATATTTTTTATATTTAGCATTTAAAAAAAAAATCAGTTAAACCTTTATTAAAAATGGCTTGCTATATTTTTTTTACTAATCAGTGTTTTAAAGCTTAGTATATTTTAAATTTTGCAAAAAAAAATAAATTTATTCGGATATATATATATATATATATATTTTTTTTTTTTTTTTTTTTGACAAAAGTTGTAGATAATGTTTTTGTTTGTTATTTTTATTCGATAATAGTTTTTGCATTTTTTCTTTCGCTTTATTTTAATTACAATAGTTGAAAGTTGAAACTTAATAAAATTGTAGTTCAAATTAGGCAAGCTAAAACTAAGTGTTTATTGTTAGATCCTACAAAGCATTTGTTTGGTTGGAGTTGGAAGTTGGTGTGATGGAGCCTAATAATGTATTATGTGAAAATTTTGCAAACCATGTCAAAACTAAACAAATTAACAAACGATTGAAAATTATGTCGCAGGGGTTCAAAAGGCAAGTTTGAATCTAGAGCAACGGGTCAACATCACATATATTCAACTAAATTGTTCACGTATTAAGGATTGCATGTGAGATGAATTTTGTAAAAGTCATAGGGGGTCAGGGTCAACTGACCCTCCTTCCTCTTCACATAGCTCAGCCACTGTAAATAACTCAACATCCCTCTCTATGCGTGTATGTCTACTGCTAATTATATTTTGTGATCACTAAGACTTTTATATCTTATGTTAGTTTTAAGTTGAAACGTATATATAACTATAATTTTAAATGCATTAAAAACTAATTTATTGTTAGTGGATAAATATTTTTATTCGATTTCCGTTTAAAACATATAGATACGACATAATACCAATAACCAATCATGCATTATATGTTTTTTGTTGCCAACATCATGTGTATACATTACTACAGCAGTTTCCAAAATTATCAAAGATGACACGAACCCCATTAATCTTAATTTGAAAGCTCATTAGTGCAAATTCATATGAACTAACGTGCAAATATATCTACACATATGTTCATGATTCAAGCTTATGATTGTATAATGTAAAAGTAATATGCACAAAACTGAAGTATACAAAGTTATGTAGTTTCAACAGGTACTGTCAAAATATACGGAAAATACTACATACTGTAATTCCAAAATGTCCAACAAAAAGGTGAATATGGGAAGAAAAACAAAAAAACTACATACAATAAGATTCATCACATGGTGTAAAATCTTCATCAAATTTGAAGCCATTTAGTTACAGAGATTCTATGCTATTTGTTCTCTGGTCGTTTGGTCTCACAACCCTGTAGGATATCACTCCAAAAACAACCAAACAATAGAATGAAAACCAAAATGTTGGAAAAAATCAGCTCACTGAAACTACTATTTGTCATAAACCATGTTCCTCTGCTTATACTTAGGGCAAAACTTTGCAGATAATCTTGTTGTATCCTAACCCTCTGCTATTGCTACACTGAAGTTGACACTTGGTCATGTCTATAGGTTGCACCTACTCACTCTCTGGATTTTGGGTTGTCTCGTGGCGGAAGAGTTACTAAAACAACCCCCTAAATGGGCGGCTCTTCAGTTGTCATCACCATCAACCTCATGTTAGCGACAGAGTTGATAAACTCATGATATGAAAAGAAAAACTCTTGTGTTCAACAAATTCTTAAACACATAGTCCAATTCTGATTATTAATCATTTGTTATGTTTCTCTCAAAATCTTCAGCATATCTGCATCAATTTCTTGATTCTTCTTAGTAAACATCACAATTATTATACAAATACAAAATTTTCAAACTATATAATAAATAAATCATAAAAACATGGAAATGAAAAGCAACTTACCTCCTTAACTACAAAAGTCAACGTATTGGAAAACTTTCCAGCAATCGAGAAATCTATTGCCTTCTCAAAACCAAGGCTTGACCATGCGAATGGTAAGGAAGTGAGTATATCAGCTACCTCCTCAAGATGAGTATATGCAGCTGGTGCTGGTGAAAAGTAACTTGATCAGATTAGATGGTGCAAAAAAAATTGATTAGATGATACAAAATCCACTTTCACCCGAAAAAAACATTAAAAGAATTACTTGTCAAATATTGAAAAAGAGTTTACATAAAAATAAGATTTGTAAATAATGGATTTTATTTCACTTAACAATCGAGACATGAGGAAACTGCAAGGTGAAAGCATTTAGAATAAATTACCATTTCAGATATGATTACAAAAAGAGGCTCTCCATCTCTGCAACAACAACAAAAAAAAAACTTGATTAGATTCAATCGTTTTAATAACTTTTAAAACTCCAGATGTAAGTTTTAAAACTAACCTTATACTGAGACAGAACATGAGCGGATTTTTTTCTTTCTGCATCCATTTATATAAAGTGAGAGAGGGGAAGTCAAAAAGAGATTCATAATGTTTACGCTTCTGTTTTGCATCCTCAGCCTCACATACTCATCATCATCCACACCCTATAAGCGAAAGGAACCAAAATTGGAAGATAACCATTTCAAAAGAATCATAAAGAAGAGTTTACAAAAGGAAAATAAGAAGCTTTGAATCAAAATCTGGTTGGACATCATCACCATCTGATTCATCAGTATCATCGTTAACTTCCGAGGGAACAATATCTCTCTATTTATGAACTGCAGACACAAACCAAATCAAACTACTTATCATCATCGTGTCGTGTGTAAGAGCTAAAAGCTATCATAATGAGAAATCAGTCACATATGTCACTCAAATTTGCATAATTCCATTACTAATCAACCTCGTATGTATAAAGCTGATAAGCAGTTAACAATGATGATATAGCAAAATGAAAGAGTAAAACTGAGAATTTCCCTTTAGAAAACCTTACCTCCCTACCAAACCTTTCTCCATAGAAATATTCTTACATTTTATTGTGGTCGCCAGTCCTAGCCTGATTCCAATATCTTCATTACCAACACAAAAATCAATATTATTATGAAATAGATCATAATATATAACCGATCCAATAAACATGTGAATCAATTGACAATACCATGTTTATCTTACATAGACAAAACATGAGAATTCGAAGATTATTCATATGAGACAAATACATATTAGGCTGGTAGTTCTAGAGAAAACGAAGGAAGAGAGACATGTAAAATGACTCTGCCATTGATGCTTGTGATTATCTGGATTCCCTAAGTTTAGTGAAGGAAAAATGCGAGGACACATATATAGGGTTTCAAGCTGAGGAATCGATTAAGTTTCATCAGTTTCATCGATTTAGTTGATGCAGTTGAGGATAATGCTTTATGACTAAGGTTATGGGGGAGAGGCAATAAAGTGGATAATATGCAGAAATAGTAACCCTAGCTTTGCTCCGATCAGTAGGAGGACAATGAAGGCCATGCGGCGTTCGTTGGTTAAGGTTGATCGACTAAAAGGGTTAGCAGTTGAGCTAATGAGTGATAACATTAAATAAATAAAAAGAGTTCAGACGATAAGTTTTTGTCGACAACCAAAAATTAGTAAATGTAAAATAAGCTATAAGATGTTACTTTGATTGGTGGTGAATATTTTGGCTGACATGGAACCCTTGAAAACCCTCTAATTTAGTTCTTATTATATAGTATAAATATGATCCTTTCAAGTTTATTTTACATAATAAAAGATGTTTTATATTATTATCTGTAAATTATTTTTTTGACTCTCGCGCTGAAAACTAGAGTATTTAAATTTATATTATTCTTATTTAATAAATATATTAAATTTATTAATATATAATTACCCATAAATTAAAAAATCATTAATAATCATCATTATCTAGAAAAATTCTATATTATGTTATCCAAAAATATTTTTATATTATAATATTTTAAAAGTAAATATAAATCTATGTATGTAATTTTATGTATATATGAATGTTTTCAAGTTTGTTTTTTGTAATAAAATATATTTTATAAAATATTTTTTTTATTGTATATGAAAACTTAATATTTAATTAATTATTAAATATTTCAAAAACATGAAAATAATTTATTATAATGGTAAGAATTGATATATATATATATATATATATATACAAATTTTATAAAATTATTAAATTTGTAAATGTGAAAAAACACCTAGGGGGTCTTATTGTATTTGGGGTTTGAGAAGGTTTTGGAGATTTTAAGTTTTGATGAAATTCAAAGGGTTTTGTTGAATTCAAAGATTTATATTGAGATTTCGAAATGGAATTTGGTAGGATTTAAATAATGAAAAGATAATCTAAAACCCTCCGTATAAAGCAACGAATATCATATCTGTGTATTTCAATGATTATCAATATCAAAACTAACATATAACAGATAAGCTGGAAAGATATTTTTGTAGAAAGAAAATTTCAAACACGTTGCAAAAGAGCACAAAATTAAGCGATTTGAGCAACAAACATAGTCCCAAAAAATATCTTCTTTTGGTTTGTAGAATAATACATATAACAGTTCCTAATCTCTCTGTTTCCTTCATTTTTTTGGCTCTTGCATCTCCATCACCTCCTTTGGTCAAAAGAAACTGAAAACACGCTAGAAGTTATGGATCTTCAGCTGAAGTCTAGTACTAAAACCAAGCCATTTAAGGATAAATTTAAGTTAGCAGCATTCCAAGTAGTTCGAAAATTGGGTACACAAGCAAAGATCTTAAGTTCTTGTTTGAAATCAAGCCACCCATAGCCATGCTCAGACTAAAAAAAAAAAAAAAAAAAAACAGAAGCTGCTTCTTCCATAGAAGGATAGCAGAGTAAAATAAGAAGAAGAGACTTCAAATAAGAGAAAACTGTCATTTAAATACCAAACTTTGTCAAATTGGCTTAAAAAAAAGTATAAACTTCCCACTAAACCAAATAAATCACGGATTTACATTGACCGATCCATAATAGATATACTTTTGGTCAACTTTTTTTAACAGTTAAATCTACGTTTACTGTTAACAGAAACTAAAATAAATCAATACTCGTTCTCTCCTCTTAGAACCAATCTCTTTTCTCTGCAAATTAGTTTCATCTCTTTTCTTTGCAAATTGTTTTTCTTCCTTATACTATGAGACAGAATAAGCTTCCACTATGTCGAGGCAGAGCTAGAGAACCCAAGCCTCGACCTCCACCGCATGTTGTTTGTGATCAAAATAAGGTCTACAGCAATTGAAGGTGATGATGGACATGAGCGTAAACCTAATATTTGATGATCCTGCTGTTGAAGTCGAAAAATAAATGGATGAGACAAAAGAAGAAGAAAGGAATGAGGTCAACGAAGTAGAAGAGAATGAGGACGTGGAGTAAGAATTGAAGAAGAAGCATGTGAAATTTTATCATCACACTTTGAAGATGTTGCAGGGAATGATGGAAGAGATGACGTACGATGCATATGTTGTCTCTCTTTATTGTTGTCATTTATCTATTAGTTGTCTTTGGACTATCATGGTTGTTGTTTCTTTTTGTTGTGAATTGAGTCAAGGTAGAACTTATATTGTAGTCACCTTGCTGTCGTTGGATTCTTTTTGTTTTTTGTAAACTTTATGTATGTTTTAGTTAGTGTATTCTTCTTCTTTCATAATACAAACATAGATTAATAATCTTACAAATAAGACAAAGATACTAAAGTTCAAGATGCTTACAACAGTCTGAAACAGTCTTACAAATGTGTTTCCACTTCAGAACTTAATAGATGAGATAGAAAATTGCAATCACAACAAACATAAAACAAACGAATCCAACAACATGTCTCAGTAATGAGTTTCCACTTCCTCATCTCAAACTTGGTTGAAATAACATCCTCTATTAACTCATCAATCATCTTCTTCAAGCAACCAACCTCACCTTTGTTTCACACCGGTAAAAGGGACAGCCAGAATTCTCTTTTGTCTTCCAAGTGTATATAGACACTTCACTCCCATAAACACACCTTGATGGCAGGCCTCATTTTCCATCTCATTTTGCAGATAGAATCAAACTCGTCTTCGTCACTCGCTTCTGGTCTGTAGAAGTAACAAAGGAGAAGAGTATCCCAATATATAAAGCCTTTCATATTGAGTTTTGGAGGTGTCCACGTCGCCACTTAAAATCAACCAATCAGATCATCTTTTTTTACCATGTCACACCTCCCTTTGGCTTACGGGCTGGGCCTTATGGCTCTCATTGTTTCTTGCTTTGGCTTACGGGCTGGGCCTTATGGCTGTCATTGTTTCTTGCTTTGGCTTACGGGCTGGGCTCCGTATTTAGCAAGCCCACGGTTTTCTTGCTTTCGTTGCCAAGCCCTTTAGCCTAGAACGTGAAACCCTAAAAGTCCGGCTCTTCCACTTCGCCTTCGCCACTCTGTTCCTTCGACTTCTCCATCTCCGTTTCCATATTTTCTCTCCGTTTCCCTGCATTCAATCGGATCCGCAAGAGTTAAATGACATATGTATTGTACTGTCTTATGGCTAATATATAGTTTTTTCCTTCGCGTAGAACGCTTCGAAAGGAAAAAGATTGATCAGGCATTTCATTAAAAATTGAGTTTCTTTCATAATTTTTTCCCCGTTTTCTTTATCTAAACGAACGGGTTAGTTCTGAATAATTTATGATATCTTTTTCCCAATCCAAGACAATAAAACATGGTAATAAAGTATTGAAGGAGGACTCTTTCCCATGGCCAGAAAACGGCTTTATCTACAATTACTTGCACTTCTCTATTCTATTTTCATATATTTTTTTTGATAAATCTTTAGTGTTGTGTCAATAACAAATATAATATAAACTCATGATAAACTTCAAAATTCCACACATACACAGATACGCCAAAGAAGTATCGAAACAGATAGATGTCATTTTGATATATTAAAAGTCTCTAATTAGTAAATAAGAATCGAGACATAGGATGGAACGAAGATAATTACGTTCCTTCAACGCCGTGTTAATAATTTTAAAACGACGGAATAATATTAAAAGCAAACTTTCCACCGGAAAGAATGTTCCTTTAAACGACCATAATTAATTCACTTCTCCCTCAACGTCCTTGACCGCCTTAAATTACGCAATACACATAAAGGCTTCTTTGATTTTGTAACGTACTTACTAAACGTCCGAGATTTGGTCATAAATACAGGCCTACTATACCTCCTCTGTCTTCTTCCTTGCGAGTCAAATCATATGTTCAGAACACCGCCGAGAAGGACAGATTACCCAACCTTGCATGCTCCTACACCCTGCCCAGCCTACCATAGGAACTATCTAATATTCTGCTCTTAGTATCTACTCCTTAATCTACGTAAGTTTGGCGATATAGTTTTCAGAAAATGCGGCTCAAACAGATTTCCACACAAATTTCTAACTTACATTTGGATTGACTGTAAGGTACTCAACTCTACGGGATGAAGATCCCACCTCCTCTCCCCCCTATCGATGGTGGAGGTAAAACAATACTTTATGATGTCTTTTAATTACATCTATTATAGTGTTTACCATATCTTTACGACTTCAATTTACATTTAGAAATCTTTGAGCAACTACCTATTTATTTTCTCACCGTTGACATGTTATTATATAATAATAATGTATGGCAAAAATTGAAAATTATTTGACAACAACTAATTGTATTGTATAAAGCGTTTGATCATAATACGAAAACTATCTTTCGTTTAAAAAAATAAATAAAACAACTACATAATTATTGGTTTCCTTCTATTGTTGAAAAGCTTTTATAGTATTCTTCCTCTGTTTAAACATATAGATTATATAAAGCTTACCACTTATAATTTATTTCGTTCAATTTCATTGGTTACACTTTACCCAAAATAACTTAAATTTCAAAAAAAAAAACATATACCTATTCACAATACGAAAGAGAAGAGTGCTAAATATTTTTGGGACGTAATATCCATCTGCTCAAGTAATTTAATTCTCACAATGATTTTCTGAATAAAATAAATATAATAAATAGACACATTTAGCCTAATTACGCCACCGACAAAGAGGGCATTACTTTCAATTATCGAGTTTCAAATAAACTAATAATTATATACTACATATACTTTTTGTTTCTTACAAATAATTCAGCCCGTTTTTAAAGCTTGATCTTTGGCGTTTGTTTTGTTTTTTTTCTTTCTTTTTTTAAAACACAATTAGTACACCACAACTTTCATACAGATTCAGCACAAAACCGCTTTATTATTTTAATAAACTCATATTTAACTTCATGTACTTACAATTTTTTCCTACCCAATTCATTCCTTCCACAATCATTAGATTAACTTTACGTACATATATATAACATCTAACTCAAACATATCCACTACTAAGTGATTCAATTACACAAAACTCTTTGAATATACATTTCCGGATTAGTTAATAAAAACGTATAAACTTCAGAATTCCTTAAAATGCAGAAACATCCAAAAAAACTGGTTAGAATAAGAAACGTGGCCGTCCTTTACAGTTTTCTATATTTTGTAGTTAAAATAGGTCTTTCAGTCGGCCAACCAAATTTTAAATAATAAATTTATAGTTTTTTATAACAAAATAGTATCATATTTTATTGTAGTTTACATGATTTTCTTCTTCATCAGAAAATGATATGTAGTTAGAAGACAAACAAAATCATCTATACCCGAAGTTTCTTCAAATTATCTGAATTTATAGGTATATTTGATTAGAATCCTAACTTTATTACATAATATATTATATTTAATATAAAAGAAAATAATCATACCTATGTCTTGAAATGTTTAGTAGGATCTCTTATATTATATTTCATATATTGAAATTAATCTATTGTAATTGATTATTTCTGTATATAAGTAAATTACACTTAGTAATTAATATTTGTTAAAATTCCAAAATAAATTTACATTATATATCCAAGTATTATAATAGAATCTTTCAAACTTAAATATTAGATATATATTACAACTCATGTACTCAGTTTCGAAAACAAAAAACTTATATGGTAGTGTCTCTTTATAATTTTTATTTTTTTATAATTATGAGATACATGTGTAAAGATGAATAATATAATGAAACAAAATTTAATTTTATTCTTTCATTATTAACCAATCAAATTTTATCTCTCGATTTTTTACCAACAAATTTAACTTATCAAAATTATTTTATATTCAGATGTATATAAAATCTATTTACATAAGTGTATTTATATGAATATCGCGGAAAGTTTATTTTAATTTTAATCCTTTTGGCTCTAAGACAGACTTTCCTTACCTTTTTTTGTCAACATACTTCTCTTACTTAAATTTTTAAAAAGTACACCTGTTTATTGTAATAGAGGTGTTTATTGTTAATACTTAATCTATTAGATTAATGACTTTTGAATTTCTACTTATTTTAGCCGTTGAGGACAACACATTTACGACTCTCTTCCATTTCTCTACAACAATACCAAGTTAACTCCTACCAAGTAAGTCTATTTATACTATATCAGAACATTCAATACATATATTATATATTCTAATACCTTATCCTGATCAATTGTTATTCGCTGTGATTATTCATCGGGAATGGGGATATACGCAGCCACTCTTCTCTCCCGTTATTTAATATTAAACTACTCCAGCACTTTCTTTTCTCAAAAAATAGCCAAAAAAAAAATATATTTCACGATAAAGCAATACTGCCCCATATCTACGGACTATTTACGTTTACTAATTCATGTTTTTCAGAATTACTTGCCAACATCAATTTCTCTCCAAAAGCGAACCATAAACTCAAGTTTCATTAGCCCAGAATTACAAAATTAGAAGGAGTTATCCACGCGTAGCGCGGAGATGATCTCTAGTAAGAATAAGAAGAGAAGAAGAAGGGAAATCAAACACTCTGTTATCGCACACAAGAAAAGAAGAGGTGAAATCAATTTAGAGCTAGGGTTCTAACAGTATCAATTTGGGGATTTTGTAAACTTGTGTTTTTTTTTAAATGACGACGTTTAAGGCTCCGTGAACAATAACGGAGATTTGACGACAAAAATAAGTTGACTAAAAGTATACATGTTACTGCTTAGTCAATATAAGTTTGTGATTTATTTAGTTTAATGAGAAGTCTGTATTTTTTTTAGCAAATTTATGAAAGTTCAGTATTTAAATGACTGTTTTCTCCTTCAAATAATCTTGGCATAAAATCAACAGAGAGAAACAGCCTTATTCGACTGACAAACGGCAAAGTCCCTAATGGTCATATGGAGAAGGAATGAGGCAAAGGAGGGTCGAGAAGTGACACACGTTAATCATCTTTTTCTTGTATTTTTTTTCTCCAAATTCTATCTCTTTAGATGGAATTCTTTCTTAATGGATTTACAGGGTAAATGAGATATTTTAATAATCCAAAACAACTTTTCATGAATCTCATTAATGAAATCCATATTTTTTAATAAGGAGAAATTTGATACGAGTTTTACAAATGCTATATCCAATAACTTTCGATTTGTATAAGTTTTTATAAATACCTTATTCAATAAGAGAGGATTTGACAAAACCTAAAATTCTATGAAATCCCTAATCCAATAAGCTCTCCCTACTTTTTATTTTATTTTTATCAACAATAAAACACCTAGTTAAAAAATAAAAATCGACCCTTCGATGTCTACGGAGGTCAAAAAAACTAAAGACGGTTAAGGATTTGTGAGACGTCGGAGAAGGATTAAGAGCCGTCCGATTGAAGTGGGTTTTCCTGTAATTTTTGACTCATTCACGTGTCTTCTCTTGTGGCCTTTCGTTGCCCCCTGAGAAAGGTTTGTTTTTTATTTTTCTTCTGCTTTTTTAAAAAAATAATTAGAAAAAATAAACAGACAAAAGAGTTTGTATCTGTCCGTGTCTCATTCTCCGTCAGTTTCTGCCATGACCAGCTCTTCATCTCCTTCACGCAAGGTCTGTCTCTCTTGTCTCTCTTAATTTCGTATTCTTCGATTTTGTATATCGATTATTTTTGATATATGGAAAAATCGTGATGGCGTAGGCGTTAAGCAAGATCGCGTGTAATAGGCTACAGAAGGAGTTATCAGAGTGGCAAGTCAATCCTCCCACTGGCTTTAACCACAAAGCTACTGATAATCTTCAAAAGTATTTAACTTATTAACCCCACCAAAAATCACGAATCAATGTTTTCGTCTTTAGTTCCCCTCGAAATTTTATAAGACTTTTGTTTTGTGTGTAAGATGGATAATTGAGGTGATAGGAGCACCAGGAACACTCTATGCGAATGAAACTTACAAGCTTCAGGTTGATTTTCCTGAACATTACCCCATGGAAGCTCCTCAGGCATGTTTTTCTCTCTTTTTTCTTTCCCGAATTTAGATTTGAGTTGTCCTTATTGAATAAGTGTAGGTTTTGTGCTGTTTCTACCTTAAGGGCCTCATCATAGTCATAGACTAGTGTGGGGCTTCTATTAACTAAACTAGAAGTGTTTTTGTTATGTGATTAAATTAGTCATAGACTAGTGACATTTAGTAATATTCTTGTGTGTTTGATGTTGTGAGCAGGTAGTTTTTGTTCCACCGGCGCCGCTACATCCACATATTTACAGCAATGGACATATTTGTTTAGGTATCTCCTCTTCTTTCTTCACTCTTCACTCTCTGCATATACTCTTGTTTTCTGTTTCGTTGAATTGGATACTTCCTGTGTCTGATGCTCTTATAGAGACTATCCATTTCTCAGTCTGCATATTAAAAATGTAGTAGAGCTTGAATGGTAAATGAAACACTCTCTCTTAATCCTTTGTGCAGATATTCTGTATGACTCTTGGTCTCCAGCAATGACGGTTAGTTCAGTCTGCATCAGCATTCTCTCTATGCTATCGAGTTCACCAGAAAAGGTTTCTAACTCTCTAAAGGCTTTGTAATCATTATAAAGCCAACGCTGACTCTGGCCCATCCACACAACTCCTAACTATCTCTAGTTTTGTTTTTAAACTTGTCTCAGCAACGTCCGGCTGATAATGACCGATATGTGAAGAACTGTAAGAACGGGAGATCTCCTAAAGAGACAAGGTGGTGGTTCCATGACGACAAGGTATGAAGATGATGATATGACCAAAACAAAATCCTAATAATAAAACAAATCAAAGAGCTTCTATATAAGCATCCCAGACTTATAGTACTAATTGGAATCCATCATGGCCTCCACTTTTAATTTTATCTCTTGTATTGTTTTGTTACGGATTATTATATATGAAAGACATCTGAAATGTCTTGCACCTGTTAACACCTTCGTTAGTCCTCTCTAAAGTAACATTGGAGATTTTAGGCAAAAAGAAAATGTTGTTGCAATGTATATTTATATTCAAGTAATAACTCAAGCTGGTGTGAGGGACGGATTTGAGTCTCAATATGTGGCCACTTTTCTTTTTTTAACGTTATAAATGATCTTTTCAGTGAGATAGTATCAGAGACTACTAGACTAGGTAGCATATGATCCTTTGATCCACATTGTTTGTTAGAGATCTTTCTTTTCTCGAGCTGTAAAGAAATGGTAAATTTGAAATTAAGTTTCAGTTAACCAAATTTTGTCTGAATGTAGCTTATGTATCTTCATGAATCTCATGCTTATGATGGTAGTATGTATATCTTATAGTTATTACACATAAATTGAATTATTAATAGAAAACAAGGCAATCATTATAGAATAAAAGCGGGGCATCAGATAAGCTTTAAGCTTTAGTCAAATAAAAGCAATATTGCATCGTGAGAGTGGTTGCAGCCAGGTGCTTGTCCAACGATTCAGCATGGCCGTCAATTGGTCAGCTAACGTTTTTCATATGTATGCGGCTTTGTTAATAGAGTATGCGAGGAGAAAAACATGACAATTGTGGGAGTGGAATTTATAATAAAAGAACTGTAATATTTTTGGGAACCAGGTTTTTTTGTTATAGGTATGATAAATATTCGGAAAAATGTGTGCGATAAAAAAATATGTGAATGAAAACGATGAGTTGAATCACATAGACTTTTTATTTCTGACATCAGTTGGATCACATAGACTTTATTCCGAAATTATGCTAAAGCGTTAAAAGACAACGTACAAGAGATTCGCAAGAAAGTGAAATTACAATGGAATAATATGATGAAGGATGAGTTCACTAAACTAACCACTTAAACCTAAAATTCTTATGTGAGTCGAAACTCGTACATAAACGAAAATAAAACCTAAATTTCTAAGGCAAATAATTTATGTAGCAATGTTTTCGTCGCCCTTTCTCGTGTCTCGGTCTTTGTTTATTCATCCTTATTCATCGTTAGGTTGATCATCTTTCCAATTTTCCGTAGCTTCATATCTATCTTCTTTCAATTTTCTCTTTTCCTTATCTCTAAAATTCAAGTTATATTTTTAGAAAGTTTTTGTTTGCTTTCTTATTCTTCCCCAAATAAGTAACCCTCATTGATTTGGGTTTTCTTATAGTTTAAATCGTCGTGAGCCGTTTTGTGTTTAGGCCGTTTCCTGTTTTACGATTTAGGTTGTTTATGAATTTTCTCAAATATCTCGTCGTTTCATTCTGTATTGTGATTTTTTGTGCCGTTAATTTTACAAAATGATAATTATTTATTTTTTGTTGAAAACATATTTGGTGTATATGTTTGAGCATATTCGAGACAAGGGCGAAGATAAACTTGGTGGAGAAGTGGACGAGGGCTTTCAAAGAGAGATAAAGTGAACGAGAACTTCTTCTTCAAGGAATGGGAGAGGCGGAGATGAGTGGACAATGACTAGAGGAGGAGATGAGTGGGCGATAACTAGAGAGATGGGAGAAAAGATAAAGAAATGGGCGAGTATTAGAGAGAAGAAGGGGCGATGATTAGTGGAGGGTCCCTTGTTGGCTTTTCTCGTCTTTTTTCATTCTCAGTTGATGATTTTGTATGAATTCATTTAATTTTTTCGAAGATTGTTTCATTTTGTTTTATGAAAGATATCTTGTAAAACTTGTCCTAACTAGTTTTATGAAAGTTTTTTCGTAATAAATGTTTATTTTGTTCTACAAAATATTTTCCGTAAAACTTGTGGAAGTTAGTTTTATCGATGTTTATTTCGTAAAACACTGTTCAGTTTTTGGTGTTTTTGTTAAACTCATTTGAAGAAAGTTTTTTCCAAATATTTTTTGTGCACATAAAGAACTTTATGCACTTTCTGAGAAGAAATATATAAAGTTTATTCCGATACATTGTCATTTAGGTTGGCTCAATGTATGCAGAATTATTTTCTCAGCATTAGCGGCTCATTCTCGTAGACTACATGTTTTCAGGTGATTTTAGCTGTTGATATCACAAGAAGATTTTCATCCCAACAGTTAACCCCATGCTTATTAGAATTACATGTGATTCTGATGAGGTGAAGATAAGTGCGATCAGTGTTGCCTTTCTGATTTTTGACAGTTACAGCTGAAACTACTTCCAGGATTGAAGCTTGCATATTTAGGCGAGTTTAGGTGGTCACATATGGTGCATACTGTTTACCCCCTTATAAAAGGTGGAAACCGTCCTCATTCTTGTCACTTGTCTATCTTTCAAGAATTCTCTTAAGGTAAAGAAACTGCTTTGTCTTCTCTTTTACTTTGAAAAGTATTCCAATGTCATCAAATGGTTTTGGCAAAAAGGTATGAGGGTTTTCTTATATTTGGTCGTAGTTCTGGAAGCACCTCAAATGACTCTTGACCACATTTTTCATGAAGAAGTTAGCGACATGGTGGATGAGGAGGAACTATAAAAGAAGAAGTTGAAGATTCTTACTCCGACCCTGAGGAGGCTGATGCATATTTGGAGAAAAACTATGGTATCATGTCTCCTCTTCCTTTCCTGTTGGTTCAGAAAAGGGTGAGAACGGTTGGTAAGTTTGTGAAGGGCTCGAGAAAGAGCGAGCTTCAGATTCCACGGCCAAAGGATCTGAGATTTTTTTTTTGAGTTCCAGACAATTTGGTGTTCTAGATTTTGTAGCCGGAGGATCATGAAGATAAACCTCCCGGGTTTCTTCACATGTTAAGAAGCATATTTTTTCTTTGTTACATGTGATTCCTGATTGCGGATTGGACTGTTCGCTATTTGAGCATCCATAACCTCGCGTTTGGAAATTTTTTCCCCGCAATTTATGTTATCTCATCGGAGTAATCATCTGATGTTGTGAACGTGGTTTTGATTTGGACATATCACATCTTCAGAATTTTCGGAGCATATGTATCATGGAGCATATGTATCGCATCTTCAGTTCTCTTTTTACATGTATGTGTTGGGTATCTAGTTCTTGCTGTGAGTATCCAGGATATACAAATACAATCTAAAGGGAATGCTATGAAGAAGAGCAAACACAATTCTTATCAGCATGAGATATGGAACTGGAAGTACCTTAGGAAACCACCTCCACTAATCCAAAGAAGGGTGTCAGATTTATGGGCAAACCTCTCAAAAGGAGGAAAGGGTGTCATGGACGGATCTACAACTGAACAGGCTGTCCAGAGATGTTCCTTAGAAAAGTTTGGAGAGGTTGATGACATGTCACAGCTAAGGTGGAGGTATAGGGATCGATTCAATCGACCACCTGGCCTAAAATAGGATTCTAGTCAAACTAGAAGAAGTTTGGGTCGAGGTGTCTTGAGAGATGATCAAAGCACTCCCGTTCTTGATAATATTGGGTTTGTTTGACCACCCGACTAGTACATGAGGTTATGGTTCAATCTTGGAGAGCCACTGGTGTATCCAGACAAGTCTAAACCAAGACTACTTGTCAACAATATCAAGGACGCTTAAAGCCATATTCTGGAACAGTTGGCTCAAGGGAAAGTGGTTTTCGAACATAAAGAAAAGGATAGGATGAAGACTCTATTCATTGGAAGGCTGAGGACATGTGTAGTTTCTAGATTGATAGAAGAATAATCTCAAGCAATTCGTCTACTTTAAGGAGAGTTCATTCTAACACTATTTATGTTCTCATTTGATTTCTTAAAGACCTTTGATACTAAGTGATATGTGTTTGGTGTATGAATCGGAAAGGAGATAAAAAAGTGGAGAAACCATTTGAGAAAGGGTTTGAACACTTTGTGTTTGATCCTGGAGGAAGTCCTTGTGTGCTGAATTCCAAACAATGCAATGGGAGTAAGGGATACACGAGTTGGACAATCTAGAAGGTTCAGATTTGAGGATTTTTTTTTAAAATAGGAGGAGATGGAGTTATCATGACCAGCCTCAACTTCAAAGGTTCGAATACAATGTATGAACCAGCTAGATAAAGGATCATGGTACGATCTAATGGACTTATTGGAGAGCTTACTGGCTTGATCTGCGAAAAATTGTAGAAAAGGCTATGGACATTTATATGTCTTTTTGAAGAATGCAAAAACTATGGATCAGTATGGAAGACGAGTGTGTAATTTTCTTGGTCAATAAATGGAATGGACAAACTTGTTGGGAAGGAAATGGACTGGACAAATAGAGATGGTCGCCCTCCGGCCGAACTCACTTTGTCAGGACCATTCCAGGTTCCAACCCGGAACATACCTTTCCGATCAAATCTGGACTCACAAAACCATGTGTACCTCCAGTATCGAAAAGTGTGTGTGTTTCCACACCACCGTTCATTAAATACTTAGATGAGTAGGATCTCGGTTTGATCACACATTTGAAAAATGTCCCACAACATTCTCCAAAGTGTCACACTTCTGTGAACGTCCCATACCATTCACAAGAGTGTTTATAATATACATCAATCCCCATCACACTAAGCAACTTAACATTGTGTTTCCAATTCCTCTTGGAATTGATCCATTCCATTCACTCAATCTTAAGGAATCCTACCTTGACTTACACTGAGTCCAAGCTGATCCATCTGATCACAAGCCCACTCATGTACTAGCCATGTAGCGTCTCCCTTAGACCAACATGAACACCGCATATGCTCACTTGTTTTGATCGGCCACCAAGGAATAACACTAACCTCCAAGAGAGTGCTGCGTGTTTCTTTCAACCTAAGCCACCCTCTGGTCCATGTTACTTCTCTTCTCCAGGTCGTCCATACAAAGATCTTGCATTGTGTCTATCGTCCAATCCGTCTATTACTTCCAAATAAATAGATAACTAACCTTTCTGTTTTCAGGGACTTGCTCTTAGAGAGTTCATCTTGGCTAAGCCGTCTTATCTTGGAACTTCCCCGTTCACAAGTATGAAACCCAATCTTACCTCAACGCTTACTTGGCTCACCACAGCTAAGGTACCAAGTCATCTCAGTTTCAGAAATAATTTTGGTTTGGAACTCAACATCTTTGAGAATTGTCCTTAACAGGATCAAGCATGCTCTGATACCAACTGGCCGACTAGGCCGCGGTCGATGCCTCACGTCGCTCGGTCTACTTCCAGACCGAACCTCTCAAATTTTTTTGCCCTTTCCTTAAAACATCGCCCATAGGCGAGGGCTAACTCAGATCTTAGCTCAAGACTACCTTAGTCATTTACTAGCTTAGATCAAATCAACACATACGCAGCGGAAAACAACTATCATCCATTTGTCTAAACCAATCTAACACTTGTCGGGTTGAATCACCTCAGCTAATGGTTAGTATACTCAACTACCAGCTAGCTCAAAGGTCGGTTCTGAACCCAAACAAAGTTATACAAATCCGAGGTTCCATTCCCCTAAACCATTCTATGTAGATCTAAGCAACATGGATAGATCATACCTTTGCCACATCCACAGAGCTTGTTAGCTCTTTATCTCAGCTGACTTAGCTTGCTTATTCCTGCATAAACTCTTCCCTTGGGTACTTAGTCATTGAACCAACCATACCCACAGACCAAGTAACCTTTGGGAAGTCTTCAATAATAAATGGTAAGCATCTGGCTCATCTCAGCCTATGCATCATCCAATATCCTTACGCTGTGTAGGATATAATACCAAGTCCTCTCATGGACTAATAATATCAAGTCCTCTCATGGACTAATTATGCCAAGTCCTCTCTTGGACCAATCATACCAAATCCTCTCATGGACTAATAATTACCATCAGATCCAATTCAATCAACCAACCACCCCACATGACTCAGAACCTTTCACGCTTATCAGACCGACCAAGGAACCATGTCCCAATGGACCCGATCAGTCTTGCTCTTACAACTGGTGCATCCTTTGATCACTCAAATCAGACACCTCGATTCCTCAACCAAGTATCAGGTCGTTCAGCCTTGCTCAAGATCGGAAAACACACGGCCTTCCTTGCACAAGTACCCCCAACACAATACTAGTGGTCTACACCACCTAGTATTGGCAATACTGTCCTTCATGACTCTCGGCCAATGCTTTGTACATATCTTACCAAAACCAAGATTGATAACTAACCTTCCTTATGATCAATATCATAAGTGACAAACATATCACAGCACACTAGCATATGATCAGATAACCTAACACAAGGATCTGACTCCAATATACCCTCAGGTGCAATTTCGACATCAAGCAAACTTGCTCCAAAAATTAATTAAAATTCATGAAAATTCATGATAAATCCCAAGTAAGAGATATCCATGATCAGAATCCAATGAATCAACCCATACCATATGGATTCGGATCATGATCAGTCAAACCGACCAAAATTTGACATCATCAAATCAATTCTTAAAAATTAATTAAAATTCATAACTCATGATAATTCCCAAATAAGAGAATTCCACAATCATAATTTACAGAGCCGATCTCGATCCTATAGATCTCGTCCAAAATCAGTCAAACCGGTCCAAAGTGAACCTCATCAAATCAATTCCTAAAAATTGATTACAATTCATGTAAAATCATGATAATTCCCAAATAATAGAATTATACAATTAAAATTTACAGAACCGGTATCGATCCTATAGATCTCAACCAAAATCAGTCAAACCGGTCCAAAGTGAACCTCATCAAATCAATTCCTAAAAATTGATTAAAATTCATGAAAACTCATGATAAATCATAACTAAGAGTTTGACATAATCAGAATCCAATGAATCGATCCATACCATATGGATTCTGATCATGATCAGTCCAGCCAAGGCCATGGACTATTACCTCCTTACCAAGGGCGATCATGCTCCTCCACATCACGCCTCCATCAAGCCCTTATCACATACTTACAGTATTGATAAGATCCAATTCATGGGTCGTGCCCATCATCCCTTCCATGGAACTTCCATGAAACCAGTTTCTGCACTGCATCCGCCTTCAAGGCTGTTCATGCCTTTGAGAGTGGAGTCCGACCTTCTCTCTTCTCTCCTGGACATTTTCATGTGATCTCAAGACACAGAGGAAGCCTAGGACGTGATCATCCCTGATCAAACACCATCTAAGGGTCGTTCATAACTTCCCCTTTGATTGTCCACAAAACTGCCTCTTTCCTGCTTTCACACCAATTTCGGTATTGGATTGTTTAATCCGACCATACCTCTGTTTTTATCCATCCTATTTATCTCACAGACAAACTCCACCGGAAACAACCAAGGAACCACCACGGAATCAAATCTCAACCGCCGGTTTCTCTCTTTTTCTCTATCTTCTCCCCCTCATGATTTCGACCGAGACCAGAAACTAATGATGAAGAAATAGATTATAACCTCTCTTATAACTGCCTGGACGTGAAGTTCCAAAAAGATAATCAAAAGGGGCAGTTTTCCCATAACTGCCCTTGGCAGTTTCTTCCCTTTTCTTCCTTTCTTTTAAAAATAACTCCTGAGCCTATGGCAGTTACCAGACGTCCTGAGACTTTCAAACCATCCCTGGACATGTCCAAAAAAATCCCAAAGTGATTGCCCATTCCCATGGTCCAACCACAAGAGCCCACCGGCCCATCGGTACACATGGGTCGTCCACATGGCCCGGTCACTGTCCCGACCTGGCCCAAGTGTCCAAGACTTGAACACTCAGTCCAGCTGAGTTGAGCTGATCCCCAGCTTACCAGCTGAGTGAGCTAGTAGTTCAGCTAGTGTGATCTAACCAGTGAGTGTGGAGCTAAACACACTCTACTTGAGCTCCAACTGAGCTTCGACCAGCTGGTTGAGCTTCTTCCTTGCATCTCCTAGCTGTCATAGAATGCGTCCAGCTAGTTTTTTTCATCTTATTCAATCCTTCTAAGTCATTTGGTCCATTTCCAGACCTAGACTTAGTTTTCTCATGATCTATTCTGATCATTCAGTTCATTACAACTTGTTCACGATCAATTCCCATGATTTGAACCAAAGCAGTCACGTTTCTATTGAAACGTCTAGACCCTATTTAAATTTCCTGGAACGGGGACATGACAGTAACAGTAGTGAAAAACGATAAGAATGAGTTGATTCCTACTAGAACCATCACTGGTCATAGAATGTGCATAGATTATAGGAAGCTGAATGCTGCAACTAGAAAAGATCATTTTCCTTTGCTATTTATTGATCAGATGCTTCAAAGATTGGCTAACCATCCATACTACTGCTTTTTAGATGGTTATTCAGATTTTTTCAGATACCAATTCATCTAGATCATCAGGAGAAAACCACATTCACATGTCCTTATGACAAATTTGCTTATCGAAGAATGCCATTCGGTTTGTGCAATGCACCAGCCACGTTCCAGAGGTGTATGATGTCTATTTTTACTGACATGATTGAGGATATAATGGAAGTATTCATGGATGATTTCTCTGTCTATGGATCTTCATTTTCTGTTTGTCTTTCTAATCTGTGCAGGGTACTTAGGCGGTGCGAGGAAAAAGATCTGGTTTTGAACTGGGAGAAATGCCACTTCATGGTCAGAGATGATATCGTTCTTGGGCATAAGATTTCATAAAAGGGCATTGAAGTTGACAAGGCTAAGATCGAGGTGATGACGAGTCTACAACCACCTGATTCAGTAAAAGGGATCATAAGTTTTCTGGGTCATGCGTGGTTCTACAGAAGGTTCATTCAAGACTTCTCCAAGATTGCAAGGCCTTTGACTCGTCTGCTCTGCAAGGACACTAAGTTTCATTTCAACAGCGAGTGCTTGGAAGCTTTTCATACCATCAAGGGAGCACTAGTTAGTGTACCAATTGTCCAACCACTGGACTGGGGATTGCCTTTCGAGGTGATGTGTGATGCCAGTGATTACGCTGTAGGAGCTGTCTTGGGGCAGAGAAAAGAAAATAAGCTTCATGTCATCTACTATGCAAGTAGGACACTCGATGATGCACAATCCAATTATGCCACTACTGAGAAGGACTTGCTGGCCATTGTATTTGCTTTTGAGAAGTTAAGTTCCTATCTTGTTGGATCCAAGGTCATAGTCCACACCGACCATGCTGCATTGAGATATCTGCTCTCAAAGAAGGATGCGAAACCGAGGTTGTTGTGATGGATTCTCTTACTGCAGGAATTTGACCTTGTGATCAAAGACAAGAAAGGGATTGAAAATGGAGTTGCAGATCATCTGTCTAGATTGAAGGTGGAAGAAGAGTTACCTTTGGCTGATACTCTGTAAGAGATATAGAAAGTATATATATTAGATACCTATGATCAAGCACTAACGGCTCTCTCTTAAGTGCTGTATATCTCCTTCCTTAATCTCTCTTGTACTCTGATATATATGTACCTCTAATGTGAATAATAATAGACAAGCAATTCCCAAACCTAATATGGTATCAGAGCCCTAGGCTCTCCTTTTTTTTCTAACGATGTCTTCTTCTTCCTCCACTCTCCCCTTCTGTTTCTCTGCAACTTGTTCTTCTATTATCTCCTCTGATATTTTTTTTCTATCTATCTGAAAGTCTAAACCTTCTCAGCCATGTCTGCGTCAACGGCAGAAAGAACATCGGTTTTTAACACCCATGATCCACATAGCACGGTTCTCTCGGTCAATATGTCGAGTGTAACGAAACTTACCAACCTCAATTACTTGATGTGGAGTCGACAGATCCGTGCCTTACTTGAAGTTCACGAGCTACAGCACTTCATCGAAGATACCAACACAACACCACCAACGACAATCATGCTTGATGGGGTCTCTGCTCCAAACCCTGCATATGCTCCGTGGCGACGCCAAGACCGGCTTTTTTACAGCTCCATGATCGGATCGATCTCTCTTCTGGTTTAGACAATTGTCTCAAGTGAAAACACCACAAAAGAAGTCTGGACAACTCTTGCAATGACCTTTGGTAATGCATCTCGTGGGCATATCAGGCAGCTCAAACTGCAAATCGAACGATGTGTCAAGGGAACAAAGAAGATCAGTGAGTATCTCCAGGAAACAAATCCAAAGCAGATGAACTTGCTCTTCTAGGAAAACCGATGGACCATGAGGATCTTATTGAACGCATCCTTGCAGGTCTTAGTGAAGACTACAAGCCAGAAATAGATGCTATACATGGACGTGATGTAACAATCTCTTATGCAGAACTTTATGAGAGATTAATCAACCGGGAAGCCATTATCATGACCACTGAGACATCTAATGCGAGAAGCCTTGTTACTCCGATTACGGCTCATGCTACTGAAACTCGTCCCAACCAAACCAACAGTCAGCGATGGCGCAGTCAACACGGGCGTAACAGCAATCACCAGACTCGCTACAATCACAACAACAATCAACAACGCTTTTCCAAGCCTTATCTAGGCCGATGTCAGGCATGTGGGGTACAAGGACATAGTGGCAAGTATTGCCCAAAATTTTGGTTGAAAATCGATTTCAAACCAAGCTAAGAACCTTATACACAGATAATGGGGGTGAATATATTGGACTGCGAGATTTTTTGGCTACTCATTGTATTTCTCATATGACCAGTCCACCACATACGCCTGAACACAACGGCATTGCAGAACGTCGCCATAGACATATTGTTGAAACGGGCCTTGCCCTACTGTCTCATGCATCGATGCCAAAGTCCTATTGGACGTATGCTTTTGAAACGGCTGTCTACTTAATTAATAGAATGCCATCATCGGTTTTAGAATTCAAAACTCCTTTTCAAAAACTGCATGGACATAGTCCGAACTTTCAGAAACTTAGAGTTTTTGGGTGTTTATGTTTTCCTTGGATTCGACCTTATACACCCCATAAGTTAGATGCCAAATCTTCACCATGTGTCTTTTTAGGCTACTCCATTATGCAGAGTGCATATTTTTGCTTAGATCGGTCAACCTCTCGAATTTATACTTCTAGACATGTAGTTTTCCATGAACAAGTTTTTCCCTTTTCATTACCGTCTAATATTGTGTCAGATGTCACTGATGATACAGACTCCACGACTCATCCTACTGTCAAGCTTGTGCCTCTTATTAATACTCCTGCAGGTACTGTCTCTACCGTGCAAGAGGAAGCCTTGCATACCACACCGGCAACAATGGAGTCTCCTTCTGCAGTAACAGCCATGCAGAACCCAAATACAACAACAATAGGTGCCCCGGCTCCTCCGGTTACAGCGTCTCCAGAACCATCAGAGCCGCATCAACCTGACCCCGGTCCTCCTCCTCCTCCGGTCAGGCAGAGCACTCGTCACAGGAAACCGGTCTAAAAATTAAATCTGCACACAAAAGTTGTTCAGACAACAGAAACTCCACCAACAACAGTTGCTCAAGCTCTTAAGAGTCCCCACTGGCGGAAAGCAATGAGCAACGAATATAATGCTCAAATTGGTAATCATACGTGGGATCTTGAAAACTTGACTGACAACATTCGATTTAATGTTGTAGGTTGCAAGTGGATATTCACAATTAAGAGGAATCCAGATGGGACGATTGCGAGATACAAAGCACGGCTCGTGGCAAAAGGCTTCACACAAAAACCAGGGATTGACTACCATGACACATTCAGCCCGGTAGTCAAACCAGCTACAATTAGGACAGTCTTGAGCACTGCAGTATCGTCCAACTGGCCTATTCACCAACTCGATGTGAACAATGCTTTCCTGCAAGGAACATTAAAAGATGAAGTATATATGGTGCAACCACCATGGTTTGTTAACAAAGACAACCCGAATGCTGTCTGCCGGCTTCGCAAAGCCATCTACGGGCTTAAACAAGCTCCTCGAGCTTGGTACAATGAATTAAAACAGTTTCTACTTCAGGCGGGCTTCAACAATTCGTTCACCGATGCATCATTATTCATCTACCGAAAACAGGGAGTTTTTATTTACATGCTTGTTTATGTTGATGATTTAATAGTTACAGGGAATAGTCTATCTCATATGTCTCAGTTTATTGCATCACTATCGAAAAGATTTTCACTCAAAGACTTAGAAGATCTATCATTCTTTCTTGGTATAGAAGTTATGCGATCAACTCAAGGAATGCTACTGACTCAAACTCGTTATATTTCAGACTTGCTCCATAGGACGAAAATGGAGACTTGCAGACCGATAGCAACGCCCATGTGCTGCACTACGCCATTGACTCTGTTTTCAGGAATTCCTCTCAGTGATCCCACAGAGTATCGCACGGTCGTAGGAAGTCTCCAGTACCTCTCTCTCACCTGCCCAGACATATCCTTTCCTGTAAACAAGCTGTCTCAGTATATGCACAAACCAACTGATGAACACTGGAATGCAGTCAAGAGAATTCTGCGATATCTTGCTGGAACAATGACCAAAAGACTTATACTTCATGCAAACAACACTCCGTCTCTCCATGCATTCACATATGCTGACTGGGCTGGCAACAAAGATGATTACACCTCTACTGGAGCTTACATTGTCTACCTCGGACGTAACCCATCGCATGGTCCTCCAAGAAGCAGAGTGGAGTTTCCCGCTCGTCAACCGAAGCTGAATATCGCTCCTTAGCCTCTACGACAGCTGAAGTTCTTTGGGTAACATCTCTATTGACTGAGCTTGGCATCAAGTCCACCACTACACCAGTGATATATTGTGATAATATTGGTGCCACATACTTGGCGGCAAATCTAGTCTTTCACTCAAGAATGAAGCACTTGGCACTAGATTACCACTTTGTTCGACAATATATCCAAGCAGGCCAGCTTTGAGTCTCACATGTGTCATCCCATGACCAACTGGCCGACGTCCTAACTAAACCTCTACCTCGTCCCGCTTTCGAAACACTTATGCTCAAGATCGGACTCTCTACCGGCCGTCCGTCTTGTGGGGGTGTGTAAGAGATATAGAAAGTATATATATTAGATACCTATGATCAAGCACTAACGGCTCTCTCTTAAGTGCTGTATATCTCCTTCCTTAATCTCTCTTGTACTCTGATATATATGTACCTCTAATGTGAATAATAATAGACAAGCAATTCCCAAACCTAATATACTCTTCCGGTGGAAACTGTTTATGTACTGAGTATCCAGTACAATGATGGTTATGTGCCCGTAAAAGATGCAAGCATTCCAAAGGTACCTTGGTTTTCAGAAATCGCCAACTACCTAGCTGCAGATCAAGAGCCCCTTAAGTTTACTTGGAATGAAAAGAAGAAATTCTTAAAAGATGTCAGACGCTACTTCTGGAATGAGCCATTTTTGTATAAGCAGTGTGCTGACAATGCTTTCAGAAGGTGTGTCACTGAAGAAGAGATTCCAGGCATCCTATTCCACTGTCATGGTTCCAACTACACTAGACACTTTGCTGCAAGCAAGACTGTTTCAAAGGTTCTACAGGCTGGTTACTGGTGGCCTAAAATGTTCAAGGATGCCCATTCCTTTGTCTCTGAGTGTGATGCAGTCATATACAAGGAAATATCAGCAAGAGAAATGAGATGCCTCAGGACTTTATCTTGGAAGTTGAGGTGTTTGACATATGGGGCTTGATATTGTGGGTCCATTTCCATCCTCCTACAACAATCAGTTAATTCTCGTCGCAGTAGACTATGTCTCTAAATGGGTAGAGGCAATAGCAAGTCCTACAAATAATGCTAAGGTGGTTGTGAAGATGTCCAAGTCTATCATTTTTCCAAGATATGGAGTGCCAAGGGTGGTGATTAGTGATGGAGGATCACACTTTATCAACAAGGTGTTTGAGAATCTTCTCAAGAAAATGGTGTGAAACACAAGGTGACAACTGCATACCATCCTCAGACAAGTGGACAAGTTAAAATCTCTAACAGAGAGATCAAGAGCATCCTGCAGAAAACAGTTGGAACAATTCGAAAGGATTGGTTAACCAAGCTAGATGATGCTTTGTGGGCATACAAAACCGCTTATAAGACTCCTATTGGCACAACCCCATTTCATCTGGTTTATGGAAAACCATGTCATCTTCCAGTGAAGTTAGAGAAGGATGATTCAACTCAATGAGCTAGATGGGTTTCGAAATTTGCTTTCGAAAACTCAAAGATCTACAAGGAGCGCACTAAGTCTTATCAAGACAGGAAGATCATTCCAAGAACTTCTGCTGCCAATGATTATGTTCTACTTTTCAACTCTTGTCTGAAGTTGTTCCCTGGAAAGCTTAGGTGTCGATGGTCTGGTCCATTCACAATCAAAGAAGTGAAGCCTTATGGTGCAATTGTGTTGTTGAATCATGATGGTAGTGAATTTGTGGCTAATGGTCAATGCCTGAAACCATATTTGGCCTATTTAGAGATCCCTAAGGGAGAAGCTGTCTCTCTTGGTGAACCATCTCTAGCATAAAGGGTGCCAAAATCGAGCTAATGACTTAAACAAGCGCTTGATGGGAAGCAACCCACTGGTATGTGTACATATTTTCTTTATATTTTTCTCTTTCACTTTGAATTTTGGTTTTGTTTTTATTTTTACAGTTTTATTAAAAAAAAAATGAGCTAAGGCATGGGAAAGCTAGAATCGATCGATCCAAGCGTACACAAATTGATTATAAGGTTGATCAGTAAAAGGAAGAAAAATTGCGCCACTATTCTTGATCGACCGACACAAGCCGAGTCAATCCAGCAGCTCGATCCGCCACGGATCGATCAATCCAAGCGTAACGATCGATCACATGCTCGATCCGTAGAGAAGCAGGAAACAAGAGAAATAGCGAGGCGGTTTATGATTGACCCACGCACGTCAAACCGATCCCCCAAGCTCGATCAATGTGGGTCGATCGATCCACCCCGTACCTGTCGATCCTGCAGCTTGATCCTTAGATAGACAAAAAATTGTGCTACTATTCTTGATCGGCCGATACAAGCCAAGTCGATCCAGCTCGGATCGTTCGATCCCGACCCATATAAGTAACCAAATCAATTTCTTTGATTTTCTCCGGTTTATTTCAACTTGATTTGAACCGAAGCAACACGATTCTGAGCATATTAAGTCAATTTTTGGATCGAGAACACCTCATTTCTCCTCTTCAAAATCGATTTCAATAGAGAGAAAAAGGGTTAAAAATCCCCAATTCTTAACTTCTTCAATTTCACTCCGTTTTTGACGATTCTTGAGTCTAATCCATACGATGACGAGCTCTATCTGAATCTGTCACTATCTCCTTCGATCTGCAAAGGTATGAAACTCGAAATCCATTTTCGAGTTCGAAAGTATAAGGTAAAAAGGTGAAATTTTTGAGTTTGTTAGGAAGGTTTAGCTTGAATTGTTTACTAGAGTGTTGATTTAGGATGATTTCGGATATAACCCATGCTTTAATTCATAGTTTTAGTTTAGATTTAGGAATTTAGGTTTTGTTCTTCATAAAAAAATATCTAATTTCGAAAAAAAATAGAAAAGAAAATAAAAAATGAGTTTCAAGGAGGTCTTGGTTTAGTTTGTTCTCATCTTTGAGTTTCAATGAAATTGAATAATTATTGATGTTATATCACTTTGTTTTATCTTTGAAAACTCATTTTGGTATTATGTCTATTGCAGATAATGGGTAAGTCTACATCCAGAACGAACCCGAAAAGAGGTCACGGATCACAGCCAGACACTCTGGCTTTGGAAACAACAGGTGCATCGAGCTCGGCTCAACCAGTTTGTGGAGAAATTCAGGGTGCAGCCCCTTGGAAACGGGAACCGTTGACACCATTCCCCAGGGTCCCAAAAGTGAGAGGAGAGCCCATCATTAAAGAAAAGTGAACTGAAGAATCTCACTTCCTATGAAACCCGAGACTACAGCGCACCTTGGAGCGATTATCACTGCCCTTTCTACAATGGTCTATTGAGGATGACACTCAAGACAACCAAGTTCATCTGCGACTACACAACAAAGGAGATGAGGCTTGTGCGTGATGTCAAAAAGATGTGGAAGAACATGGGGCTTGGGACACTTGGCTACAACCCCAATCCTATATACCCAGAGTTTGTTATACAGTTCCTCGCCTCAGTTGAGCTGCACTACAAGTCAGAGAGGAAAAATGTTGCAAGTGAAGGTAAACTCACATTCCTATCCAGTGGAATCCTCTACGAGATGTCTATCCATGAGCTGTGTACACTTTTTGGATTCGAGACCACACATGAGGCATGTTCTCTGCCGGAATTCCCTTGGGCCTACTTGTTGGTGAGGGAGATTGCGCAGCCAGACTACAAATCTCGAGAAGCCAAGCTTGCACATGTTAGGAACCCATCACTGAGACTGATAGCAAAGTATTTGGGACATTTCTTATTGGGTAAAGAAGAAGCAGGATCACTTACTCAGGATGATGCACAGCTCATCCACTACAGACTCCCTTTAGCTGTCAGGCCCGTCTATGATCTCAGAGATCAACCTCCACCACAGCAAGAGGTGAGCATGGGAGCATTACTTGCTCAGATGATTTTTGTGAGGAAGTTCAGAGGCATTCGCGCTCCTCGCTTGAAGCCTTTGGATGAGTGTGTGGGTGGTCTACTCACTCAGATCTTCAGGTTTCACCACATAGACCTTTTGCACATTCCTTGTCTGGACACTATTGAGAGGTTCGATGCCAAGTTTCTCCACAACACCAGGACACTACTACCTGGTAAGATCTACCGGTTTGTTTCGCCTGAGGGGATTGTTATTCACTGCAAACTCCCACAGCCCGGTATCACTTCTCTCACATCTGCGGAGAACTTGCACTTCGAGCCAGCTGATGATTTCTCTGTGACCCTCCTGATTCCTCTAGATAAAACGGAAGTTGATCTTTAGATTTCTATAACATAGAGTTTAGTTTACCGAAAGTTAACAAAACTATGCTTGATGTTTGAGTTCGAGAATGGTTTAAATCTCAGTTCCCTGTCTAACATTCATATCTTGATTTATGTTTTCTTGAGAATGCCCATGGCCTAGCATTTTTATTCATCCGTGAAACTTCGTTTCATTCTGTTTATTACATTTCTGAAATTGAAACTACCAAAACAAAATCTTGTCGTTCTAGCTTGACTTTTCTCTCAAAGATTTATAGTGTAACCTTGGTCTCTGAGGAATTCGATCCCTATATACTACCGCGCACTACCGTGCACCTGCGGTTGGTTTTAGTGGTTAAAACCTGAGTACATCAGTATGAATGATGAACCCCACTCGATTTGGTCTGTAATCATAAATTTGTATAGGTTACCACCCAATATGTGTATGAAAAGGGGATACTTCTTTTTTATCGGTACTAGTACCTGGGTCAAAACATCTGAAGAAGATCACTAATATCTATCTGCAGCCATTAATTGAAGAATTACAAAGTTTGTGGAGTGACAGGGTAGAATCATATGATGTCTCGAGGAATGAAAAATTTCACGATTCACGCCACATTAATGTGGGAAATTAATGATTTTCCAGATTATGGCATGATGACAGGTTGGATAACTCATGGTCGTTTAGTTTGTCCATATTGTTTAGATGATACAAAGCCAATTTGGTTACAACATGGAAGGAAACATAGTTGGTTTGACTGTCATCAAATGTTTCTGTCGATGGATCATCCTTACAGGTGAATGTCCAAGTGTTCAGATGAGGGAAGACAATAACTGATGTTCCACCACCATGGTTGACAGGAGAAGCAATTTCCTATGAAAGAATAAACAAGATCGAAGGAATGATAAAAACAGTCGTTTGTTGAGGAAACATATACAAGAACCTAGGTCGCAATATATCTGGGTACAGAAAATATCACAATGGGGTAAAATGACTATCTTTTGGGAGTTTCCCTATTGGGAAAACCTTCTTCTTTGCCACAACATGAATTCATGCATGTTGAGAAAAAATTCTTTGATAATCTTATTAACACGGTGTTGAATGTTCCCGGAAAGACGAAGGATAATGTTAAGCCGAGGGTGGATTTGCCTACTGTGTGTAGAGGGCCAGAGTTACATATTAAACCGGATGAAGCACAGCTCATCCACTACGGACTCCCTTTAGCTGTCAGGCCCGTCTATGATCTCAGAGATCAACCTCCACCACAGCTAGAGGTGAACATGGGAGCATTACTTGCTCAGATGCTTTTTGTGAGGAAGTTCAGAGGCATTCGCGCTCCTCGCTTGAAGCCTTTGGATGCGTCTGTGGGTGGTGTACTCACTCGGATCTTCAGGTTTCACCACATAGACCTTTTGCGCATTCCTTGTCTGGACACTATTGAGAGGTTCGATGCCAAGTTTCTCCACCACACCAGGACACTACTACCTGGTAAGATCTACCGGTTTGTTTCGCCTGAGGGGGTTGTTATTCACTGCAAACTCCCACAGCCCGGTATCACTTCTCTCACATCTGCGAAGAACTTGCACTTCGAGCCAGCTGATGATTTCTCTGCGACCCTCCTGAACCTCCACCCCGACGTCGCCGTGGTTCCTCTTCTTCGGGTTCATCTCAGGGAGAAGACGAGCACGACCCTACTCCTGACTTCCCAGCTGATCACACTCCACATCCTTCTATGGAGTACTTGCTACCAGCTTACACGGGTCAGTATGATTCTGGAGCGCCACCATTGGATTGGACACTGCAGCACAGTTCGCTTGGACTGCAGATACCCTGGGAAAGCTCTCGACGATGATGCAGACCATATGGGGAGCACTAGTAAAGATCCGATGTCCACCGCCTCATTCTTGCTACCGTGCCCCACAGACTTCAGAGCCTGCTGATGACACTGGAGATATTCTTGATGTTGCTGGATACAGGAATACCGACACCATGGAGGATGATTACGAAGCTGATCCAGATATTGACGATGAGAATGGAGACATTCCTGATGTTGCTGAATACAGAGATACTGATATCATGGATGATGATGACCATCATATTCAGAACCTGATGAGAGCCTTCCTCGGTGCAGGCGCATACTATGACAGAGCAGGAGCTGCAGTCCCAACGACCATCCCTGATCAGTATCATTTCTCTCTAACCATTGTATTATATCATTTTCATTTTCTTTATGTACTTTGCGTTTGTCGTATTCTGCTTTGGATTTATTTTCACTCCGAGATGGTGTGAAGTAAGTCTGGGGGAGAGTACCTTCTGGGACTAACGTTTTCTTGTGTTTCTTTTGTGTTTCCTTTGAGTCATTTTGATGATTTCTATTGAGTCAGTTTGTTTCATTGAGTCAGTCTGTTTTATTGAGTCATAAAAAAAAAGAGTCGGGAACTATGAACTTTTCTTGGAACTGTTGTCTATCTAATATTTCAATAACCATTCTTTCAGCTAATGACTTCAGACTGTACAACATGGAAAACACCAAAGTGGATTGATCTGCCATTACCATTCATACTTGTTTGGGTGTTTGAAAGATCCAAAGCTGACTTCCCACCTAATCTACTTGATTTCTCTTGTCTTGAGTCTTGGCATACATTGGATCGGACTCCTCATTTAAGTTTGAAAAAACTAGTTTTTGTGAGTATAGTTTCCCTTTCTCTTCCCTTCATAAAATAAAAAAATGAAAAAATAAATAAAAAAGAGAAGGATAAAGGTCAAAAAGAAGTGAACAAGGTGCTTAGTGGCAACCACCATTAGTGCTTGTGTCTCATGGAAGCCTGTCCAATAAACTCAGTCAATAAAAAAAAATAAAATGATTACCTACAAGGTAGGGAGAAATTGACTGAGTGAAGCGAGAAAAGAGAAAGGAAAGAAACTATATGTGTGACCAAGAACTTAAATGAGTAAGAATCCATGTGTCCTGTGATCATATTCCCTCGATGAGACTGCAAGTTCAGACCTAAAATAAGGTCGGTGATGGTGAATTTGGATAACTCTCATGGGTTGTGGGCTGAAATAGTTGGGTTGTTAAGCTGAGGTTGAATACATGGAGTACCTTCTTAGGTTGGTGAGATTAGATGTGGCTTGCAACTGGCAATGGTAAGGCAGTGTTCTAAAGTATATGTGAGTTCTCACATTTTCAAACCTCTTTTTCAGATCATGGTAATTTGCTTGAGGACAAGAAAAAGACTAAGTCTGGGGGAGTTGATGTGTTGTATTTTTAATGCATTTTAACCTTTGTTTTCAAGCGTTTTTCGAATATTGTTGTTGTTTATCGAGTATTTTCAGGTCAGGATGCCTTAGGATGGAGTTTTAAGCACAAAGTGAAAGGAAAAGAGGAAATGGTGTGATTTCAGGGCAGATCGATCGATCGATCGATCCAGGGAGTGGATCGATCGATCCCCAAGTGCTATTTCGGTCCTTTGATGCGTGGTGAATTTTGATCAATCAAGAAGCAAAGTACTTGATCCTTTTCAACTAAGATAGATCGATCCCACCTTGGATTGATCGATCCCTCAGGTCGATCCCAACCGGTCTGCGCGCAAGAAAACCAGATTTTTTGTTTTTTTATTCAAGTTTAAACCGGTTTTGTCTAGGGATTTCTAGAAAAACGTGTTGAACCCTATTTGTTGCAGTTTCTGAGTAGTTTTCTCAGTACATTACATTTTTCAATTGTTTTTGGCTTTTTCTTTGGAAGATTGTAAGCTCTAGGGAGAAGAAATCTATACTCTTGATAGAGAAGCTTTTCTGAACTCTAATTCACTCTACATTTCTATTCAATGAATCATTATGTTATTTTCTATGTTGTTCATTTCATGTCTGAGTAATCCTACAGATAGGCTCGGGTGAATCGAAGGGATCCATGAATCATTGAGACTGGTGTGTTAGATAGGGGTTAAATCAATTGGTTCTTCATCTAGATGTATCTTATTGCTTGAACTGGACTGCGCACCAAGTTCATGTTCTCTAGGTTGTTTATACTCACTGAAAATGATTGTTTAAATTCCTGAAACAAATCTCGTTGAGCAAGTGTTCATAACCGGCGGAGGTCGTTGTTAGGAAACTTGTGAACAAATCAAACTTGTTAAATTGCATGTTTAGAATTCTATATAAAACGGAAGTTGATCTTTAGATTTCTATAACATAGAGTTTAGTTTACCGAAAGTCAACTAAACTATGCTTGATGTTTGAGTTTGAGAACGGTTTAAATCTCAGTTCCCTGTTTAACATTCATATCTTGATTTATGTTTTCTTGAGAATGCCCATGTCCTAGCATTTTTATTCATCCGTGAAACTTCGTTTACATTCTGTTTATTACATTTCTGAAATTGAAACTACCAAAACAAAGTCTTGTCGTTCTAGCTTGACTTTTCTCTCGAAGATTTATAGTGTAACCTTGGTCTTTGAGGAATTCGATCCCTATATACTACTGCGCACTACCGTGCACCTGCGGTTGGTTTTAGTGGTTAAAACCTGAGTACATTAGTATGAATGGTGAACCCCACTCGATTTGGTCTGTAATCATAAATTTGTATAGCTTACCACCCAATATGTGTATGAAAAGGGGATACTTCTTTTTTTATCGGTACTAGTACCTGGGCCAAAACATCTGAAGAAGATCACTAATATCTATCTGCGGACGTTAATTGAAGAATTACAAAGTTTGTGGAGTGACAGGGTAGAATCATATGATGTCTCGAGGAATGAAAAGTTCACGATTCACGCCACATTAATGTGGAAAATTAATGATTTTCCACATTATGGCATGATGTCGGGTTGGATAACTCATGGTCGTTTAGCTTGTCCATATTGTTTAGATGATACAAAGTCAGTTTGGTTACAACATGGAAGGAAACATAGTTGGTTTGACTGTCATCAGATGTTTCTGTCGATGGATCATCCTTACAGGTGAATGTCCAAGTGTTCAGACGAGGGAAGACAATAACTGATGTTCCACCACCATGGTTGACAGGAGAAGCAATTTCCTATGAAAGAATAAACAAGATCGAAGGAATGATAAAAACAGTCGTTTGTTGAGGAAACATATACAAGAACCTTGGCCGCAATATATCTGGGTACAGAAAATATCACAATTGGGTAAAATGACTATTTTTTGGGAGTTTCCCTATTGGGAAAACCTTCTTCTTTGCCACAACGTGAATTCATGCATGTTGAGAAAAATTTCTTTGATAATCTTATTAACACGATGTTGAATGTTCGCGGAAAGACGAAGGATAATGTTAAGTCGAGGGTGGATTTGCCTACTGTGTGTAGAAGACCAGAGTTACATATTAAACATGATGGAACGATGCCGGTCCCGCTATTTTGTTTGTCGAAGGAAGAAAAACAAGAATTCTTGCGATGGTTAAAAATGATATAAAATTCCAGATGGGCACCCTTCAAATTTAGTAGATGTATTGATAAAACAAATTTTAAGCTTTCAGGTCTGAAAAGTCATGACTGTCATGTCATCATGCAGCGACTTCTCCCATTTATGTTTAAGGAACTAGTGCCAAAAAGTGTGCAATTTCAAGTAAATAATTGTAAATATTATTTGATAAACAATTGTCAATTTTATGTCTTAATATATTATAACTCCTCTTAATTTGTGTAAAAATAGCTCTATTATTTTGGGATATTTCAGCAAAAAAATTGAAGAACGACGATAATACGACATTAAAAGAAAACATTGCGGTGAAGCTCTGTAATTTGGAAAAAACTTTTTCCTCATACATTCTTTTATGTTATGGAACATCTGGTAGTACATCTCCTAGGCAAAGCTTCCTTAGGTGGTCCGGTGCAGTATAGATGTATCGATGTATCCTTTCGAAAGATATATGTACCATTTAAAAAAAGAAAGTTAAGAATAAGGAACATATACCAGATTCGATAATTGCACAATGTGTTAATGAAGAAATTTATACAGCTTCTGGAAATTACTTTGAGAATTCAGAAGTTGTAGCTGAAGGTTCGCTGCCTGGAGAAATTCGATTTACATACCTTCATCCAGATGTGCCAAACTTGTTTTACCACTAAGGCCGAGTTAGTGGAAAATATGAAGAGAGATGGATGACTGATGATGACTACACCGTCCTTCAACCATTTATGTTGCTCAATTGTGAAGCATTTGAGCCTTACAAAAGGTATCCTCTATAATTTTTATATATGTCACACTCGTACAATGTTACTTCGTAGTTTTAATTGTTATTTACAATTTCATAGGATGTTTCAGGCGTTCATGATGGAGGGAAATCCAAATATTAGCTCTAATGATCTATATATAGCAAAAGATCAATACTTTGCGGAATGAGTGAAAAATTATGTAAGTTTATTCATACTATTTAAACTTTAATGGTAATATATATGAAACATATCAGAATATTATATATCATTTATACCTAAGTTACATATTCAAGAAACTAGTAAACAATATGAGTTTCCATTGTGGATGTTGGATTTCATACAAGGCCCTCAACGCAATTATAAATCTTGGCAAATTTACTTCTCACGAGAATATTGCTTTCACATACATAACCAAGGCCAATATTAAAGGATCCAACTTTATGGCGTTCAAGTTCGTGGAACCACCGAGACTGACCACTGCAGGTTGATCGAGGAGATAATTATGGTTTAGTATTTTGGTTCTGTTGGACTAAAGGCCATGGTTTTCAGGTGCAGGTGGTTCGATACAACTATAGGTAGGGTAATGCGGATAAATAAATCATGAATCATTGATGTGTCACCACATGGGTAGTACAAGAAATATGATTTATTTATATTATCTGTAATTGTGATGAAGTATGCTTTATTCCTTATCCACGGGTTCGGTGAAGTCCGCAAATGATTGGTGGGCTTGTACGAAAGTTGTCCCTAAAGGAGTTCAAGATACATCTGAAATTGACAAGAAAATACATACAACCAAAATTTTGTAAGAAGTGAAATGATACACTTTGAATTGCATGTCAGGGTAGATGATTAAGATTATGATTTGTCACATGTGGATCCACCCAATGATGAATACGTCTCCGAAGATGAATTGGAAACATCGTGTACCAATTCTGATTCTGATGCAGATTCATAATAAAATTGTAACTTGTTATTTTTAAAATAAATTTGTAATATACTTATGTGTTTGAATTTTGTTTTTTCGTAATATACTTATGTGTTTGTAATATACTTATGTGTTTTAAATTTATTTGTAATATACTTGTGTATTTCAATTTTTTTGTATATAAATCTAAAATCCAATTCTAAATACATATATATATCCTCAATCATAATAACAATCTATACATTTATTATTTTTTCCAAATGTTGAAAAAATAAATCTGATTGTATTAACATATGTAAACACATGTAACTTATATATAACCTAAACCCCATTAAAACCCTAAACACAATTTAGACCCTAAACTCTAATTATACCCTAAAACAAAATTTCCCACCAAAACCCCAAACCCAAAAATTCCCTCTTTAACCTAAAATTTTCCCTCTTAGCAAATCCCAACCTAGGCATGGGCGTTTGAATACCCCTTCAGGTATGAGGACGACCCATTCGAGTATCAGATTTTTTTGTATTTTAAAAAATGGTCCCATTTGGGTATTACAAAAGCCCAGGTCGGGTTTGAGTCAGATCTTTTCGAATCCGGTGGGTTCAGGTTTTAACCGAAGTAACTAAACTACTCGGTTCAACTCGGGTATTTTATATCTTAACTCCTCAAATTTGTTTTAAAATAATGAAGAAACCAAAAATACTCAATATATATTGTTCAAATTGTTTTTTTTTTGTCTAAAAGTAAACATGTATACAATATTATTTGGGTATTTTGTAACCAAAACATCCATTTCTATCTATAAATACCCAAATAACTAATATATTTGATTTATAATTTTAATTTTAGGTATTAATATTGTTATAAGTATAACTATAAATAATATTATATATATATTTTTATTTTTGGATACGTTCGAATATTCATTCGGTTCTCGGTGCGGGTCGAGTTCGGTTTTGAATTTTTGGGGTTTGGAAAAAGACCCTTTTGGATATTTAGGCAGGATCCGACCGGGTTTGGTACCCTGATTTTTTGGCTAATTCTGGGTTAGTACTTTGGGTATTGATATTATGCCCAGCCCTAGCCCAACCCACTAAACTAACCTAACCCTACCCTTCGATACTTGGAATTTTTTTCATTTCTCTCTTCTCTCATCTCTCCCTTCTCTCGTCTCTTTCTCCCAAGGGACTGTTGGGGTCAAAATCGGTCATGACAAAATCAATGGCTAGAATCTTCCGTTAAAAAATGCCTTAGACAAAAATGAGCCAGAATTGTCAAAGAATCTAAGCAACATAAGCCGAGCCCATTTAAATAAGGATATGGGGACAAAAAAATTGTGTTTCATCCCTGACAAGAAATGATCGAGTTTCCGTCTAAACATAAAAAGTTTGGAAATAATGTTCTTGAGAAAGATTTTTGCGATAAACAACAAGTCTTTACGAAACAACCTTCCATAAAAAAAGATCAAAAAGTTTCCACAACAAAAACTCGTAGAAAAAATTCTTAAAGATAATCTTCCGCAAGAAATTTTTTGGAATATTTGCAGAAAAACTTGCATAAAAATAAATTAAGAAGTTCCAAAAGTTTATGAAGAAATCAATGGAGGAAATGAAGATAGAAGAAAGGCAGCACAACACTCAGCCTCGCCACACTCTCTCCAGCCTTGCCACACTCACTCTCCAGCCTCGCTACACTCACTCTCAGACTCGCCACACTCACTCTCAGACTCGTCAAACTTGTCCCAGATTCGCCACACTCATGTCAGCCCTGCCACATTCACTCTCAGCCTCGCCACACTCGTCCCAGCCTCGCCACACTCGTCCAAGCCTTGCCACACTCGTCCTAACCTCGCCACACTTGTCCCAGCCACACCACACTCGTTTCGGCCTCGCCACACTCGTCCCAGCCTTGCCATACTCATCCCAGCCTAGCCACACTCGGCTCATCCTCGCCACACTTAGCTCAGCCTCGCCCGACTCGTCCCAGCCTCGGCACACTCGATCTTCCTCTCCCTCACGTCGCTACAGATGTCCTTCATTGTTCAGTCAGAATCTCATTGTGTTCTCCTTGGAATTTTGATCGAAATTTCTTTCATTTTGTCTCAATCAGAGTTTTCGTTGAGATCTTACGATAAAAACAAGTAAGATGTGTTTTCTTGTAAAAGTCCGAGTTAATCGTCAGGATGATACTGGTTAACTTAACACCATTGTGTCCTTGACTGAGTGGACTGATTTTCTTCAGTTTATAGGACCAAAAATATAAAGACTAACGTCCAACAAATCGACTATTTCTCCGAAAAAATTGTAAAAATGCTTACATCGTAAAACATTCCGCAAAGGTTAAAACACAAAAAGAGCCCATTTACAATTTTATAAAAAGACCAGGCCCGGATACAATGACGGTTTACTTGTCTCGAATAACAGAAAATTGGAAGAAGAGGATAAATGTCAAGTTTCCGAGGTAAACATGAACTTGGAGAGGATAAGGAAAGATTTCCACGAAAGAATAAACTCGAATCATGGACAGAAAAGAAAAGACGGCCGACCTTGGAGGAATATTTAAAGAGGACCAATGCGAGAGGCGCTACAGACAGAAACTTTAGGAACTTAGGCACTTAGATCAATTTTAGGCCCTTTTTATTTTTGTTGTTGAGCTGCGACTCAATTAGGTTCCTCGAAGTTTAGGTGGCTAAAACTATAGATATCTATGACATATCTTGAAGCTGAGGCTCTTAGGACCTATTGTATGATTGCTACGCTCTTACGTGAATTAAAAATAAGACCATCCTCACTTTGCTCTCTATTTTGATTTATTTTGTTTGGTCTGTTTCTCGTAATTTGGTCACTTGTTGTTGGCTTAGTAGATATCAGGATCCTCAGGGAAAATAGAGAAGTCTTTGCTTTCTTTCGTTTACAAAGATTGACAGTGCGAATTTTACCCAAGTTTGGCGCTAGAAGTAAGGGGGGGCCGGATCAACCTAACACGCAGCTGTAAAAATGCTTGGTCAAATATGACTATAAAAACACAAGAAAATTAACAAGATCAAGACGACAAAGCTGAAAACACTCCAGCAGTGAACGCTCCCGTGGTCAACGCTAACGCAAATACCACGGTGTTCAAGGAGATCAAAAGGATGTTCTCGACTCTCTAGAAGAAATCCGACGACCAAGATAAGCTTACGAGTTCTCTGGCTAAACATGTCAAAAAATTAACAGCAAGAACTAGGGATTTCTTCCCTCCTGGGACTGCAAGAGTCTACAGTGGAAGGAGACTATACTTTACGACTCCACTAGACAGACCCGCAAACACATAGAAGATCCCGTCGGATCAAAATCCAGACAAAGTAACCCTTGATGCAACGCGGCAAAACGTGAAAAATTCCCAATCTCTTAATCGAGAAATGGGAGTTAACGAAGACGAGCGCGTCAACTTGGATACCAGCAATCAGTCTGAACCCTCGGAAGAGGACGCTGGCGTACATCTAATAAGGAGAGAAGCCAGACAAATCAGGAACATTATTCATTTGACAAACCCATGATAGATAAGAAAATATCTTCTGGGTAGAACATGAAGAATTAGCCGAGGAACAGGCCCAAAGCACTCGCATCAAATGTCGACAAGCTCAAAAAACAGCTGGAAGTGATCTTTATGAGATACACGATCTCCGCAAATATATCGCGAAAACAGCCACAAAGTTAAAAGCGGTGAAATCACAAATTTACCACGCTACCAGCACCATTCCTGAGATTGACACACTCTTAAAAGAGGCCCAGAAAATGCCCTACACCTCCAGTGTCACCGAGAGAAAAATCTCGGATCCTGTTAAGATTAAGATCCCCACGTATAATGTGACCACTGATCCCAAGGTGCATCTACATTCTTTTCAGATCGTAATGGGGCGTGCCAAACTCAGGGAACGCGAGACAGACACAGGCTATTGCCTCCTCTTCGTCAAAAATCTACAGGGAGCCGCACTCTAATGATTTTCTTACCTGGAGCAAAATTCCATCGGAAACTCCGTCAACTCTTCTCGGCCTTTCTCAAGCTGTATTCCATGTTCTTGGATAGAGAAACCTCCGATGTCAACCTTTGGAGCCTATCTCAAAAAGAAGAAAAATCTCTATGGGATTTTATGAACAGGTTCAAGTCTGTCATGTCAAGAGTTAGAATAATCAGTGATAGAGTGGCATTCGATGCGCTAAGGAAATTGCTTTGGTTTAAATCCAAGTTCATAAAGTTGATATCTTTAGAAAAACCGGGACGATCCAAGACACTCTCCACAAATCCACAAACTTCAGTATCAACAAAGAAGAAATGAAAGTCCTGCCGCAAAAAAACACAAGCCTACGAAAACGTCCGCAAAGGACGTTGCATCATAACCAAAGTCGAAAGAGAAGACTTCTCGTAATGACTAGTACGTCCATCAGGAGGGTGAAGATGTTCAAGGAGCTCAAAACTATGCCATCGACTCCAAATCGGAATGAGGGAGAACGTAGGGGAACACATGAACCCAAAACGTATCTTATGACGAGAACGCCTTCTGCGAGTCTCATCAAACGAGAGGCCACTCCATTACGAATTGTAAGGTTCTTGGCACAATGCTGACGGCAAAATTACACACATCCAAAATTGGCGATGTGACCAGTATAAAAGATCTCATTCGGGATACTGACCGTCCGTAAAAATCTGATCAAGCGCCACCGACGGAAAACGCACCTCAAGGAAATCGAGCGGGAGGCAGCGGAAAACATTGGAGAAGGCCATACGACAAAGGAAAAGATAAAAACGTTGCAGAGTTAACATGATCATTGGAGGATCACAATATTGCCACAACACCATATCGTCAATAAAAGCCTACCAACAGAGAGCTGATTCAAGCGCGAACTGGTCTTCGCCCTCAACCTCCCAAACAACGCGATCACTTTTGAGGAACACGAAACCATCAGAATCGACAAACCTCACCACGACCCGCTCGTGATCGATCTTGTGATCAGAGATCTCAAAGTCGCCAGGGATCTTTTTGACACTGGAAGCACCACATACATTATCTTCCGCGAAAGTCTCCAAAGGATGAACGTCGATTTATCCAAAGTTATACCAACGCTGAAACCATTGACTTGTTTCTCCGGCACAACGTCAATGACTCTCAGATTGATTAAGCGTGTTTTAGCTAAAGGTGTCACCAAGATCGTCGAATTCTCCGTCGTTGACAACCCAGCCATTTATAACATAATCATGAGAGCTCTCTAGATAAACTCCGTGAAGGCCATCGATCAACCTACAACCTTTGCATCAAGTTCTCAACTTCCAACGAACTGCGGTAATTTGGGGACGCCAAAAATAGTCGCAACTCTGTTTCCTAGCTGAACATAAGCTGCAAAAATCACAACTACTTCCATGGTAAAACCCAAACGTACAAATAAAACTCAGCTCTCAACTGAAAATGCTTCAGAAAAAGACGACCAAGATTATCATGTCAAGAAACGGCTACAGACGGAGAATGCAAACAAGCTTAAGAGACCATTTCTTCAGACAACTTGGAAGAATCAATTCTGGAAAAATCCGTCGATCCAGTAACCGTCATCACGACTAAAACGATCAACGCAACTTCACCAAGCAAGTAAAACACTCGCGACAACAAACTGAACTATANTCTAAAAAGGGGTTGGGGGGGGGGGGGGAGTGGGTTTGTATACATATACTTCCACATTTTAAAATATCCTCTCTCTTGTACTCAATATTTTTTTTTAAAAATTCAGCATTAAGAAAACACAGTTTGACTTATAAAAGTCTTGCCAATCTCTTTAGTCGCAGAAAAACTTGATCTCGCAAATCACTTTACGCCTAAAAATAGCAATCCACAATTCTCTTAAAAAGTTCCAAGTAAAATCAAATAATCATTTTATAACCAAAAAATGGAAATCATACAAAAAAAACTTTATGCCAAACCTAAGTCCTAACAACCAAATGATTACCGGAAATATCAACTCATCTTCAGTTGATAAAATTCCGAACGCTTCACAAAGAATATCTTGGTCATAAGATCGACACTTAGCCTTCGCGGCACTACTAAAACATCTTTATACCCGCAAACATTTCAGACAGAAACCCGTTATACGAAAGAATGCTTCCAAATATAAAAAAGCTTTCAAATAAACTACTACACAAACAAACCAAAATATTTCTTAATCGTAAGGTCAAGAAAACCTTCGACCAAAACGCAGAAAAATTCTCTCCACATATTCTCACAATGTAAAATCACTTTTACTCGAAGGTAAAACATATTTTTCAAAAAAGCGAGACGTCGCAGACTTTCAAAAATATACTTCCAAACTCAAAAACTTCCAAAAACAGTAGTCCTATAAATCGAAAACTAACGCAGGTTAGAAAATACAAGTACTTGCTCTTACATCAAGTTCGTCGACTGGCCCCGACAGAAAACAACTGTTCTTAAAACGAACGCTCAGCCTAACATGCTCCTCTCATAAAATTGGTTCTTATACATTCGACACAAGGATAAGCGCGCTATAGGAATCCAAAATTTTGTTCAGTATCTTCCTGGGACTTATCCGGCGATCCAGGATTTTGACCAGTAGAGCACTGTGGTAAGTTAAAGACATATCTTTCTCTTATACTCTCCTACTGTCTGATATTTATGTATTTTCAGGTTTAGTATTGATCCAGAGGTCCATGCTTTTATCAGAGAAACATGACAGGGATACTATTGGGGGCCATGAACAAGCTGGAAGTACGTTTAACAGGAGAGGAAGGACAAGTGGTGACAATCCTTCATTGTAAATGTTCTTTCCAAGCGTTCATTATATCTTTTATAATTACAAATTTTATCTAATGTTTTTTCTTTTCTTGTAGCAAAACTACTACAGGGATGATGGGTTCCATGATGAAATCTATGCTAAGTGGAAGCTGCAGACACAAGTAACCATCTGTGGCCGCTTCATCACCTAACAGAAAATGGGAAAGCAACCCAAATACATCAACGAAGAAGATTGGACTTATATCTTAGAGAATTGGTCAACTGTGGAAGCACATGCAAAGAGTCAGCCATCTGCTGGATCCAGGGTTTCTGCTCCACCTGGGAAGAAGATGCATAAGCGCAGTTGAGGACCTTAGACATTCACCAAGATTGAGTATGAAATGGTTCAATTTCTAATCTCTGTCCTTACATTTTATTTCCTTTCATGTTTCTGATTCTCATCATTAACTTACTGTCTTACCTTACTTGCAGATGGCGAGGAGGCTTGGATGTACCACCTTCATACCCAGACCTTGTGAGGAGGACACACACCTGCGAAGATGGTACTTTCATCGACCAGCATGTGGAGGCCCTTGTTCAAGAAGTGGAGCAAGCTGCTGAAGAGCTAACACGTGATGGATCTCCACTAGGAAACAGTCAAACTGCCTTAACCGAAGTTACTCCAAGTTCTATTCGGGTTCTCCTCAACCAAGAGTACATCAAGGTAATCTCTCATTTATTTACTTACGCTTGTTCTTACTTGCTTTGTTTGGTAGATAGGTTTCTGTTGATGAAAGTGAACTTTGATAGGAGACACAATTGTGATAGGATTGATTGGATAGAACAACAGATTCTCTTATAATGCTTCCTGTTGATGAAATAAACTTTTAAAGGATGAGTTATATGCTTCTGAGAGGATAAAAGATTGTGATAGAATGCTGCTTCGTTTACATTGTCACGGGTTTATCGTACCTACTGCTAATACACTTCTTCTGTTTTCCAGCATGGGCAGGCAAGGAAAAAAATCAGTACAAAGACCCCCATTCCTTCTCAGCCTGTCTGTGTGTCTTATAAGCTAAGCCTGGACATGAAGATGCGCATGACTGGCTTGTAGAGTAACACTGAAGAACTGAAGGCTGATCTCAATGCCTTCAAGGCATAATTCAAGGAGGAGATGGCTGCATTAAGGTCAACTCTCAATATTATTTTGCAAGCTCTCTAACCTCAGTCTCTCAGTCTCCCCAGCCTCAGTCTTTCCAGCCTAAACCTTCTTCTCCTCTTGCTTCAACTGCACGTACAACAGTACCTCAACCTGCAACTCATGGTCAGACTGAAACTTCACCTCAAGCTCCACCTCCACGTCAAACCACAACACAGCAGTCTGATTTGGATAGGCGGTGTGGTAACGAGCTTGGACTTTAGGTTTATGTAACAAGTTGTTGTTGTACCAAAAAAAATTTTCCTTTTGTATTTGGTATTATGTAGTTTCGAACAATGGATGCATGTATAATATGATTTCTATTTTATATTGTATTGTATTTTGGTTGCAATTTCGTTTACAAACAAAAAAAAATTATTCATATATTTTTAGTTACTTTTATTTTCTTTCAATTTTGTCGTCTAAAGTCACAAAACACATCATGGCAAAAATCGTAGCTATATATAGTCACTACTTTTGTCAGAATTATATTCATATAACACATGATTTAAAACATAACAATTTCAAGGCTAACTAACCACGAAAGAGACCGTAGCAAAACATGGTTAATCTACCCACAAATATTTGGTTTCAAATTTGTAGCTAATTGGCCATAATATCAATCATGTCAAATCGTGGCTAAAGTGGCCAGAAAATATTTGTTGGGATCGGTCACAACGAAATTAAATGCTAAAATATTCTGAGAAAATATGTCTTAAATAAATATGATCCAGATATGTCAAAGCCGAGCCTATTTAAATAAGGATACGAGAATAAAACTTTGTGTAATTCATCATGTACAAGAAATGAAAGAGTTTCTATCCAAACATGGAAAGAACGGAAAAACTTTCTTGCGAAAGATTTTTGCGAGAAATGCAGAATTTTACGAAACAATCTTCCGTAAAACAAAAAATCAGAAAGTTCCACGGAAGAACCTTATAGAGAAATCTGTGAGATAATCTTCCGCATGACAACTTTTGAGAAATCTTTACGCAAAAAAACTTTCATAAAACAAAAAAAATAGTTCCAAAAGTCTACGAAACAATCAATGGGAGGATTGAAAACGGAAGAAAGGTATTACCACCCTTCATGATTCAGTGTCGCCCAGCCTCCTCTCTCTCTTTTTATGTCGCCGTGCAGTCTACTTTCTCTCCTCAGTGTCGCCAAACGCACTTCTCTCTCTCCTCCTTCTTGCCAAACTCACTTTCTCTCTCCTTGATGTCGCCACACAGCTCATTCTCTCTCCTCCATGTTTCCACACAGCCCACTCTCTCTCCTCCATATTGCCAAACTCACTTTATCTCTCCTACATCTTGCAAAACACCTTCCTCTCTCTCCTCCATCTTGCTAGATACCCCTTATTGTTGGGCCCAACACCATCCTTCCTTGGAAACGTTGCCCAACACCATCCTTCCTTGGTCAATGTCGCCCAACACCATATCTCCGTGGTCAATGTCTCCATTCATTTTGCCTCATTGACCAATGATGCTCTCATCATGTTCTCCTTTTAAGCTCGATCAAAATATCTTTTGTTTCGTTGCAATCAGAGTTTTCATTGAGATTTTACGAAGAAAATAACTAAGATATTGTTTGTGAGAACAGAAATCCACACCATCGATTTCTGTAAACTTTAGGAAGTCAGGAAACCCTAACTTTCCCAGGAGATCCCGAATAATCTGCTTTAAACCAGACACAACACAATCAAACGATGAGAACAAACGAGATACTAAAGAATCGATAAAATAAAAGGAAAGCGAAAGAAATCTTTTTCCGAATCTGCGTTTAAGCGTTTACAAGAAGGAAATAGCCTTGGCTACAAGAGATGTTGGCGAGTTCCTAGTTCTAATAACCTAAGACTGCAAATCGCTAATCAAATCGTAGCATGATATCAAAAACGGAAACAAAATGCCTATTGCTCTAAGTTTGCTATGAATGCTAAAAATCCGTCTCCTTGTGTCCATGCTCGCCTTCTCTTATATACTCCTCTTCAAGGCGGTTTGGCGCTTCTTTTTCTGCCTCTGGTCGAGTTTATCACTTCGGGAATATTTCTTCTTTTCTCTCGATCTTCCATTTATCCACCGAATCCTCGTATTTATCTTGAAAATTTAACATTTATCTTCTCGTGCAAACAATCATAAACCATCATAGCATATGTGGGCCTGGTTTCGTATGAAATCGTAAGCGGGCTTTTAACTACGTTTTGGTCCTCTCGGACCGTTTTCCGGTTTTAAGAATTTTTACAATTTCACCGAAAAGGGTTCTCGATACGATGTCAATTTAAAGGGAGTTCAAACTTCTCTTATGGTTTAGGCAATTTTGTCTTTAACCGTTTCCGTTTCATACCATCCATTTGAATTTATACGAGAAGATGAGTCTTCGTGGTTTTTATCGTAATGTTCTTACGGTAACTTGGATTCGAACGAAACAAATAACATTTTATCAAGATTCAAGAGAGGAGCTAGAGGTAATGATCCAGCTCGCCACATGGCAACCTGGGAGCTGCATTTGTCGAGCTAGAAGTTGTTTCTGGAGGCTTACTTATTTCCATCGTAAAATCTTAACGGGAACTCTGATCGGGATGAATTGAGAGGCAGTAAGGTCCTAACTCAAAGTAGGAAGTCATGAGAGCAGACTAGAGTATTTCGATGCTATTTGAGAGAAATGATGTCGCCAATTGGCGACCCAGACTTCTGAGAGCCTAGGTTGCCATATGGCGACCCAGCTTTGAAGGGTCAGGTCGCCATATGGCGACCCATATCTTTGACGGGAAGATCGCCATATGGCGACCCGTGCCTTGTGTGCTCAGGTCGCCATATGACGACCCGTCCTTGCAGGGTGCGGGTCGCCATATGGAGACCCATGCTTCTCGAGCGCTAGTCACCATATGGCAAACTGTGCTTGTCAGGTGCGGGTCGCCATGTTGCAACCCATGCTTCCCGAGTGCAGGTCGCCATATGGCGACTTGTGCTTGCAGGGTGCGGGTCGCCCTATGGCGACCCATGCTTCCTGAGTGCAGGTCGCTATATGGTGACCAGTGCTTGCAGGGTGTGGGTCGCCATATGGCGAACCATGCTTCCCAAGTGCAGGTCGCCATATGGCGACCCATGTTTGCAAGGTGGGACTCATCGTACGGTGACTTGCTCCTTGTGGCGTGATTGCTTTTTGAAAACTTTCAGGAGCTAAAACTTCAGAAGAAGCATTTTCCGGGGACTTGACCCGGTTATTTTGTCGTGACGGATTTTGACCCCAACAGTTAGCCCCCCAGCTCGTTAGGCCGTGAGCCTTTAGCGTGAGGATTTGGCGGGAGATTGGGTTGGTTGTGCAAATTAGACTGCAGGATTGTAACTTTGGCGACCTTTTAAAGGATCTTACGGCTGAGTTTGATCTTCCTCCTACTGTGGATGGCCAGGCGAGGTCGAAAGCCTTTGCGGAGGGTTCCAGGATGGTCAATGAGGTTAGTAATTTGAACTTCGCTTATCTCTGCCATATATTCTTTCGGGACATGTTTCCTTAGCTTTGAACCTGTGCAGGGACTGCTCTCATTCAACTCGTCTCTCGAGGCGAGCTACCAGGAGGCGAGACTCTGCCATTTCAAGGCTGAAAGAGCTGGGAACAAGATTGCTCTTCTCCGAGAACAGGCTACCACTTGAAACGAGGATCTGGAGAGGAAGCATGCTAAGGATCTCCGTCTTGCGGAAAGGCGAGGGAAACACGAGGTCGCTACGGTGATCGCGGGTCACCTGCTCAGTTTAGGGCTGAGTTCGGAAAGCTTAGGGGAGCCAAGAGCTTATGGGAGATTTCAGAGAGTGTCGTGGAGCTGTTGGTGCCTTGTCGCGGACATGGGCCGAGGGCTACATTTTCCAGGCTGATATGGACATGATGACCAACTATATGGGCGAGCACGAAGGCGCCTATGCTATGGTCCCTCCTCTTAAGGAGAAGGTGTTGGGATGTTGGGATCCTATCCCAATTTCCCTGATATGGAGGAGACCGTGGCCGGGGTTTCTGACAAGGGGGTTGAGGTGAATAAGTCGTTTGGCACGTTTGGTTGTTCGATGTCGGGAAATTTTAAGGTTGACCCTTGAAAGATCCGTTTGTGGTTATTTTTATGTTTTATTTGCGTCGGGCCGAATCTGGCCGTTTTTAGGTTTATGCTTAGGCCAAATGTGGCCGTTTTTATTTGGGATTGGCCATACGTGTCTTCGAATCCCTGCCTTTAATGGCTTATATATTGGAAAACAGTTCATGTTTTAGAAGAGTTTTGAGAATTTATAATTTTGATTTGGCGTAGAGGGAAGAATGCAGTTGTCATCTCGCATCTAACTCGTGTTTGCGTATCGTTCTATTCGTTGCTCGTTCGAGATGCGTGGAAAAGTTCGATGAACGTTTAGATGTGAACAAGGAGACATGCTTTCAGGATCTCATATCCTTCGATACTCATGACTTGAGACGTTAGAGACCAGTGTACTGGGTTTAGGGCAAGACCTAGGTTTACTTTCGGTTAAGGCTGTGCGATGACTAATCGGCTTTCGTTTTGCGTGTTGCGATTTCAACCTGATTTTGTACCACTTTAAAGTCCGTGATATGTTCTCGGCTTATACGACTTGTATGGTCAAAATCGAGCATCTCTCCAAGGACAATTTTGAAGTCTCCTGGAAGTGCTGACCAAAATTTCGGTTTTTTATGCGCAATTATCCTAGTCGGATGTATGAGAACCGTTTGTGAAAAAGGTTAGGTGCGTCTAAACAGACGGCTAATGTACTCGTCGGGGCCAATCGACGAGTAAGGTATAAAAGCGAGTGATTGTTTATGATTATAGTCGCGGGCGGACTGTTTTTGAGTTTTAAAAATATATTTTCGGAGGTTTCATGCGACGTCTCGCATTATGCTCTGAAAGTATAAGGTGCGTAAGTTGACGATTCCGGGGGGGGGGGGGGGTGAACTGATGTTTGACCTCTTCGAGGATAAGGCCTCAATGGTGTTTACCGGAAGGTGCTTTACGAGTAATTGATTGTACCGAAGAAGTTTGGTTCGAAATTGGATAGTTTGGAATAGTTTTATAGGTTCATGCGATAAAAGAAACTTTGCAATATTTGCGTTTTCTTATTATAGGATTTTTTAAAGAAAATATCGAGTAGAAGGCGAATATTTTAAAATATGGGAACTTAATGCCTAGGTGGTAGGTTGAAGGGACTGCCTTCATGGCGTTGAGCCAGGGATTGCCTATGATTACATTGCAGATGGCAGGGTAGTAAACGACTGCGAAGTCGATGATTTTCGTCACTTCTTCTGCCATGATCAGAAGTTTGATCGATCCGAGAGTCATTTTGGGTACGCCAGAGAAACTGGTCAACGGTTTTGGCGTTGGTACAACCTTTTCAGCTCGACGTTCATCCTCCTGAGTGTATCGCAGAATATGACGTTAACTGTGCTCCCAATATTGATGAGGACTCTAGCGACCTCGAGATCTTTGATTATGAGGTCAATGAAGAGTGGGTCACAGTGAGGTTGATCGATTTCGCCAGCTTCCTCCTCCTCGAAGGTGATGGAGTTATTTTGGTAATCCAAGGGCGGTGACCAGGTTGTCCAGTTCTCTCTTTCTTCTGCCTTTTGCTGATACGCCTTGATCGTTGAGACCGTGTCGCCACAGAGTTGTGACCCTCTGATGATCATATTAATCTTGCGACAGTTGTTGTCGCTTCCCTTCTCACCCTGCCTCCTTCCGCGTTTATCTCCCGAGAGAGTCGATTTTCAGAGGACGATCAGAGTCGCGGATGAGGTCCTTGACCCTTGTTACCCCGGAGAGTTCACCCGCGACTAGTTTCACTGCCAATCTCGCTCTGAGAACTTTGCAGTTAACAGTCGAGTGGCTGTGAGTCTGATGGAAGTCACAGAAGACGCTCTCATCGTAATTGGTGTTTCGGGTCCACGTGTTGCCCAAGGTTCATCCCTGCTTAGAACTAGGGTTTATGGCATAGTTGTGCGCCCCCTCGGTTTCTTCTCCCTTGCGATAGGCAGTTTTCTTCTTTTTTGACTTCTGATTTGAAGACGGATCTCTCAAAGAAGTTTTCATCGGTTTGTGCTTTTGCAACAGCACCTTGGTTTCTTCCTTTATCATGATGTAGTCTGTGGCCTTGTGTAGCGCGTCCTTAATCGTACGCGGTTTTTCAAGGGTGATCCACTTCCTGTACTTTGATTTGTACCAGAGCATCAATTAGTTGAAACTAATTAAGGTGCATATGCGATATGTGCCATACATCAGATGTACGGGCGTGTGAATGCGTTCGATCAGTTGGTTGCGTGAGAACGCTTCAATCCGATGTTTTTCATTTAGAATGCATCGATCAGTTTTAGTGCGTTTAGAACGGATCAAAGAAGGAGAGGGTAACGTTGGGGACGAAGCCGTGGTTTGCGGTAAGGATTTAGCAGCGCTATCGACAACGACTAGGTCGCTCGTGGTGTAGACAGGTACGCATGCGATAGGCCTTAGAGGTTCTAGAGGTTTAGATCACTGAACTATAAATCTATGTGTGGTAGTGACTGATTTCATCATTTGTTTGTTATTAAAGTATCATTTATTGTTTGATTGTCACTGGCTAGTCAATTCTGGTATAGAACCGCTTCACTGAGAGCATCTCCAACCCCACTCTATAATTTACTCTAAAATAGAGTGAGAAATAGAGTAGTGAAGAAACAAAAAAGTCATTACTCTATTTATAGAGTAATCACTTTTTTGTTTCTTCACTATTCTATTTCTCACTCTATTTTAGAGTAAATTATAGAGTGGGGTTGGAGATGGTCTGAGTAACTCATTTACTCATGCCCTCCCTTTCCATTTCCCTGTTCACATGACTGTAAGTAGGAGTGATGGATATGGTTGGGTTGGTATTCAAACCGAAAGTAGTGCGTCAGGACTCCTGGGACTAGTAACAAGACATGTTGGGAGGTCTAAAATGAGTAAAAGCATGTCCATAACACCGTGCACTGAACCGCAGGTTGGATATGGGGGAGTGGGTCGTTACATTTGGTATTAGAGCCTGGGTTAAGATCCCTTAGTACCAACCTAAGGGATACGCATTTTAAAACCACCAACTATATCTATACTTATATTATGGTTCTGGTTGGATCTGTTACTTGCATGATGCTTATGCTAGCCGTGGCATCTCTGATCTAGTTAAAGTTCTTTAGTCCGTCGTGCATGTTCTTGTTTGATTGATGCACACCAAGCTAATAAACTTTTCTTAGACCAGACTAGGGGTGATACACCAACCTAGCTCATTAGGATCCAGTTCAAGTAATTGACCATGCTCTCGCGGGTCCCAACTATCTTGTGATCAAGTTACTTGTTAACTACTCTAGAAACAAGCAGTAAGAACAATCCTTTGAAGAATTCAATAAGATTACCTAGCAGTTCTATAAATCACAAGTTCATCAAAACCCTATAAGTCCCCAAATCTAACAAGGAGATTTCTCAGACATGATAAATGAAAATATAATCATAAAATGAACAAACTTCACAGATAAATCCAAAGGAGTTCTAAATAGATCTCTGAAGGAGTTCTAATCTTCTCTCCAAACCAAAAATAAATCTTAAAAATAAAAGTATAGCCTCCACAATGGCTTAACAAAACATTATATATGGATTAGACACATTCTGGGGTCTTCCTTAAATAAAGGAAACTTTAGGGAAAAATTGCAGTTCTTGAAACTTCATTAAAACTCGTCGGTTTGCTGATTTAGAGGAGTGTTGATCAACACCAAGGTGGTGTTGGTCGAGGTCGACACCATGTTGTAAGCTCTACTGCTTCCTCTCACCCGTCATACGGACCACTCTTTAGTAAAATGGGCATAACCTTTTGATCTTGGATCTGATTGACCTCAAACTGGTGGAATTGAAAAGCTAAATCAAAGCTATATGTTGTGTCAAAAGATCAGCTAGTTTCACCGAGGGAATTCATCTACCCTTTGCTAAACTTTTGACACGTTTGCACAGTTCTCCACCTCTAATAGCTCCAGAATCTCTAATGTTCCCCAAAACGTACCTGAACATGAAAAGACTTCTTAAAACAGTCTCCAAACACATATAATATACCCTAAATGATACTTATAATATGATCTAAATGTGGTAAAAACCATGGTATATCAGTACCCCTCTAAGCTCCACTGGCACCCTAAATGATACTTAGGTTGTTTGAATCACAGCCATGGTAAATCTGGCTATGATTCAAACACTTCTTGCTAACACCAGAGCTCAAGTTCGTGGGATAGTAACTCTGAGTAGAAATATTAAAGGCCCTAGACGTTGGACAAATAGTCTCGGACCTAAGTGACTCCAAATGGCATTTACAATGCCAATAATCATGCCTATATCCAGAGGAGCAGTAAAATCTATTGACTTCACAGCAGATGTCTCAACCCCTGTTGGCTTACCAGTAGAAGATTCAAATCAATTATGTGAGTCAGAGGGAGCAACTCCAGTAGTAGCTGAGGTTGAGGCAAAAGCAAATCAAGCAGAAGCTTGAGGTACATGGTGCTTAAGGAGATTTACTAATGGTAGCATCACAGCTGACTTTCTCAAGATACCGGGGGGGGGGGGGAACCCTCAGAGAAGATACTCCTTCCATAAGAGGAGAAGAAACAGGAGGACCCACCTCCACTGAAGCCGGAGACCCATATCCTGCCATATCTGATGACCCAGGCACCTATTTTGAAACTTACGATCCATCACGAGACAAAGAGACGATGTGCAAAGAGGCAGTCTTAACACGAGAGAACTTTGAAGAGAGGGGGAGAGATGAGAGGATGTGCTTCTTCCAACCCATATTAGAGATTTCTAAACGGTGGCGAGAGGCCACATCGTTTCTCGGTGGCATACCAAACCCTCACCCCCTTCAGAATCGATTCATTAGTGAGGAGAGAGAAAGTTTTTTATAAACAGAAAATTGGTGCACTGAAAGAGTTATCTCAAGAAAAAGTGTACCAAAAAAATGTTCAAAATAATTTTTTCTGGCTTCTCTCTATTTCTCAAGCTTCCTCTCTTTGAACAATTTGTGTGTAAAATCATATCTTCAAGCACACTTGCTTAAGAGCGCACACATATGACATAAACTCATAATATCAAAAAGGTCAAAAAAATATTAAAAATAAAAACAAAAACAAAAGATATTTGTTTCATATAAAAACTTCAACCACTAGACAAAATATCAATCATCAAATAAAAAGACACTCCATAATATACTTATAAGCTTTAAATCACACACATTTCCAAGTATTATCTTTAATATCTTATAAAATAAGCAAGTTTTGCTTTATAAAACCAAAACGATCTTTAATTGTTGTTGACACCTGGTGGAAAGATTGTTGTTGTTAGTGTTGGGTCATCTTCAGAGAATTTGTTTTCTTCATTCCCTATATTGGCATCATTTTTTGAACATATAAATATTTCCTTCGCCGTATTAAAAAAATTGCTACATAAAGTTAAAAATACTTATTAAATTTCCCAAATATTAAGAAAAAAGAAAGTAAAAAACTTACAGCCACGGATCATCTCCAAGAAGCATCATATCTCCATCAGCGTTTATGAAAACTATTTTCCATTGATTTCGCATATGCAACTTACCTTTGATATCAAAAAGTCTTTCTAGTTCATCGATCAACCGATTGTATCCATCAAAAACAGTTAAATCCACGGTTCCTTCCATAAGAAACTGATCAACATCCATATCAAAAAAGATATGAACTTTATAGTCATCTAAATCTATTAAAATATGCGATTTTTATTAAAATTCTAAGATCAGAATAAAACTATGGATGCAAAACACACACACACACACGCACGCGCGCGCACACAAACACACACACACACACACACATATATATATATATATATATAATATAATTTTATCTAATAAACAACATATTTTTTTTTATGAAAACCCATGTTTTAGTTGTACTTAATAAATAGTTTAAACTTGACTAATAAGTAAAAAAATAAGAAGATAGTGATTTGTTTTATACCTTAGTATAACTTTTAGTTTGGATGTGGTTGACCTTTTCTTCTTCAATGATTTTAGACATCCTAGACTTTTTTATATGAGTCAGTTGGTTCTATGAGATCCTTTGTTTTTGTGGGAATTGTTAGATCAACTCCAAACAGCCTGTAGCTAGTAGACATGGTGGTTGCGTTTCTTTTATTGCTTGAACCATTTGCTCATTGTTGTTCTGTTTGGACATGGTAGGGAATGAGTTGCTCACTGAAGATTGTATGCTTGAATTTCCAACTTCTTGGCCTTGGGTCAATGTAGGAACCCACATATTTGAACCTATAAGAAATAAACAAGGCTTTCAAAAAAGTAGAAGAAGAAGTAGAATGATAACTAATTTACAAAGAAGTTTTAACTTATTGAGAAGCTTTAACTTACGAAACTCATGTATTTCACTTTGACGTTTATGTTTTAGAGAACCTGATTTGAAAATGTTTGATGAATATGTTAAAGGCTCGATCTCCCATGGAGATACCTTATCAGGTCTTGGAATTGTTGCAACCCCATCCCATTGTACCTATAAAATATAGTTAGTGAATATTATTTATTACTTCAATATATATATATTATATATATATATTAAAAAGAATATAATTAAAGTAGAACTAGTACTAATCTTACTTCTAGACTTTGCCATTCTGAATCTTTCCAATGAATGGAAAAAGCTCTCACTCCTACTATTGTTCCATAGTATCTAGTGTAGTAAAATCATTGTGTAAGTAATATTTTGAAAAAACTATAATAAATGTTCAAGATTTACCTTATTTCATTAAAATCTCTTCCTTCAAACTTCATCAAAAATCTGGAGCCTATACTAAATTTATTATTCACTCCATCTATAAATTTATGGAAGTTTACAAGGAATTGGCTTGACCTGATATCATCACATATAATAAATAAAAATGAATTTGTTGAATAAACTATTTTCATAATGTTTAATTCAGTAACAAAATGTTTTTCTTTACCTTGTCTTATAGAACACAACAAACATACATTTGCTTTTAATAGAATTCAATGCAGTAGCAACTACACCATGGTGCATACTCTCCTTTGAAATTAATGATGATGGTATGTTGTCTTCTTGATGATGAGCTGCTTTTCTGATTCCAAGTCGTGATTTCCCATTCTCTCCTCTGTGATAAAATAGTTAAAATCAAAAGTCCAAGAAACAAATGACATGTAAATTGAAAAATATACCGTAGGAATATAAAAGAGTCTCCAACAGCCAAATCTTTTTTTTTCAAACTCTGTCTAACCAGATGTGAAAAGGTGTATTTGTGGTGTACCTAGTGGATTGATTATAAGAAAATAAATGTCAGTAATCACTACTCGCAGATTCTGATATCAACAAAAATTTGTTACCTCTTAAAGTGTGTTTAAGTTTCCATTCATGACCATGAATATCTTTAGCACTTATCTCTTGACTTGGCGTTTGCTGAGATGTATCCTAAGAAATATTTGATACAATATGTTATATAGAAATTTATAATTTGAATCAATGTAAGTCAATGTTATACCAGCAGAGTGAGAAATTCAATGGCATGTCTTTTATTCAAAACAAAACCACTCTTTTTACTGGTATCAGAAGCACTTAACACCTTAGTAAAATAATTAATGTTTTGTATGTTGCTTTCATGTTTAGGAGTTGGGATTTCAACTTCCTAAAAAAAAATCATAATATTTATTAAATTTTATATTAAGAAGACCTGTAATTAAGTTATTACAGAAATAAAATTTATTTTGCCACTCACAGATGTATCAGGTAACAAAGAAATTTTTGCATAAATTTCATTTATAGTAGTCTCTACCTAATTACCATACATAAAAATATACCCAAAGAAATATCATTTACAAGTCAGTATATTTCATGTGCATTTAATAAACAAGAAATATAAAAAATCAATGAAACATACCTTAAAGCTCGATACTAAAAACATCGCAGCAAATTTTTAAAGGAATATAAAAAACTGGTTTTAGTTGACATAGTTCGTCATTTGTAGATGTAACTAGCTGGTCATACCACCAAATATTTTAGTAAGTTTTGCAAATCAAAACATATGAGAAACAATATAATAATTTTATATATTAAAAAAAAATTGCCTGCTCTATATACCCTTTAGGAAAATATTATACTTTTTCTCCAGCTTTTGGAAGATCAAATAGAGGACCAACACTTAACTTCCATAATTGATCATACAAATAGTTATTGGTTCCATCAGTAGCTACCCAAACAGAAAGAATGTAATTATTGATAAATATTATTCATCAATCAAAAACCAAACTCAAACCCAATAATTATTCAGTTATACCTAAAAATTCAGGTTGCGCATGCATGATTTGATCACTCGCCATCAATGAATTGGTGAGAACTTTTGATCTTTATTTATTTTTGTTCAAAAAAGTTTTTTTTTTATACGTACTTTATTTATAGGTGAAACAAAATAGTACATTAATATTAATTCGGATATGAGTTTTGACTAATTATTTTAATAGGTTACCCGAAAAGTGTCGGATCAAAATGTATCTTCTAAAAATTCCAAAAGTTCTTTAATACCAAATTATGTTTCTAAGTATATTATAATATTGTTATAGATAGGACATGGACCATCTCTGCCTTATAATTAGATGGATATGTCTTTCGATAAACGACAAGACAATGGTCTTCCGTAAGAGAAGTAAAAGGTAGTGTCTATGGATCTTCTATTCCAAATTAATGAATTTTATCTCTTTAATTAATAGCAAAATCATAAAAATGGAATAGCACGTAATGCTAGAGAGGTCCATTATCCCATAATTTACATATGTTTAAAAATTTACCCAAAAAGCCATATGTTTTTACACGATCTACACATGTATAGGCAGTAAGCAGCACATCCTCAATCTACCTCATTACTGTCATCGGTCCACATCGAAACACCACTGAAAGCTCCTTATATTAAAATATGTGCCTTCAATGAAATCATAGACTACATACATCCACCTTTGAAGAAGCCCAAATTTTTTTGTAGCTGACCATTGAAGGAAAGCTTCACTGAATCCATTATAGGAAATCTTATCAAGGTAATAAGAGGTAGCAAAGAAATTACTCTCACACAAAGTGAAGTTCAAGCTCACTTGAAGAAACATGAGGATCGATTGTATACAGCCAGAATTTGATTCATTAAAACATGTGGAAAAGAAAGAAAACACTAACACATGTGAATTATCAGTTAAGCAAACATATACATGTATATATCCATTAATCACACTAATATAAGAGGATAGATGCAAATATTTGTCTATATGCACACATTTGTAGTAGACATTCTTGTCGATGTGTGCAAACTACATCTTGTTTTTAGGCAAACCAAACACTGCAACCATTGTGACCAGAAACGCTCCCCCCAAAATCAAAGAGGTCTATCAAAATTATTGCCTATCTCCACTACCTAAAAATCAATTCGACTAATACAATTTACCACTTTCACATCAAGAAAATTAGTAAAGACTTGGTGGAAAAGCCTATAAACTGCATAGTCAGCTTATGAACTTATGTAACAAGATCCAAGATCTCAACAATATCCTTACACATGAGACTAATTTTGTACCCAATATCAAGAGAGAAAAAATGTACTCAACCCCTGATATCAAACATGGAACAAAAACCTTCACATGGTCGTCTATCTTGGATAATTTTCTCCTCGTTGAACATGCATTCCTAGCCTTAACAAAAAATGCCACAATCTCCTTCATGTTTTCTTTGGTGTTATTTAAGTACTGGACCAAATGGTAGTTATCAGAAGCATCTTCAAATGATATAGTAAGAAAATATTAATCACTCTTTTATGTAACCCGTTTAAAGTCTTCTAAATTATATGTTCTCTCGGATGTTGTGGAACAACCGCATATGGCATGTTAGGCAAATAAATTACCTAAGGAGAAGATTGAGATGCATGCTTCTCGATGTTCCAACTTCTTTCCATGACATCCTCCTTTAAACCAATGACCGTTTCAGCTTCTTCAGTTCTTGTAGTTGTGACAATGTTACATTGAGCTATCAGGTTTACCTCTATCTTTCCAGGATGATGTTGTAACACCCGCATTTTCCTTGACCGATCCGAAATGAATCACTCAGGCTTGACAGTCTCATCTGAAAGGGGGAAAGAAGGAGTGGTGAGTAACATGGGAGTCACGTAGTGAGGTATGAAATACTAAACACGCAAACCACTGACTCAAATAAAAAGAAATCTCACTATGAAAGTTTAGCTCTAACATGAGTGAACAAGACGCGTAAATCATCACAAAAACAAATAATGCGCTGATAGTGCATAACCACACACCCACATTCTTCTCATACTGATATACATAATGGTATCGCTACACATAACTATGAATACATACATATATATATATATCATCAACTAACATCACACAATTCAATCAACAGTTGAATCCTCTGGACCCCTAATTCCGGTTTACATTCAATCTTAACTATCATACAAGACTCACTTCAAACAAATGGATCATTCTTCAAAATCTAAACTACCATAGAATGAGTTATACACTAGTACATGATTTAACAGATATCCCTCACCTTAGCAATATGAAAAAGTGGTATCTATGAACTTCGCTGCTCAAACAGACTCCAAATCTGAAATCGGGCGAAAAATCGAGTCAAAATGCTCTTCAAACGGTTAAAGACGGATAACCGACGGTCTGGTCAATGAAAACAGAAAATTCAATGGGTATGGTCAATGGGTAACCCGGCCAACCCAATACAAGACTGAAATCGAATTGACCCACCGGTTTCCTTAACCAAATTTGATTTCAATTGGACAAAATCGGTTTTCCTATACAGAAATCAAACTAATTAAAATAACTGGTTTAACCTAACCGCAATTCCATTAATTTTAACCAACCAGTTTACCCTAACCAATTTAACCAGTCAACCAAACCGGTTGACCAAATCACCGGGTTGACTTGCCGAGTTGACTCGGCTGAATTGCCGAGTCGACTCGGCTGAATTGCCGAGTCACCGGCGAGTTATCAGTGATGGTCACTGGCGGCAGGAAAACGATGGCGGCTTACCGGAAATCAACGGTGGTGGTAAACAGTGCATAGCAGCGGTGCGTGGATCTACCAGAAATCAACGGTGGTGGTAAAGAGTGCATGGCAGCGGCGTGTGAGGTCCACGCGCAGAGAGTTCAGTGGAGGACGGTAGCATGTGTGCTTAATGCGCATAACAGCATGGGAGAGTGGAGGCACAGGCGGGCGCGTTGTGTTGGCTCTCCGGCTGATCTTCCATCTCCAAACTCATCTTGATGTCACAAACACGATGATGGCCTTAGAATCATGAAATTCCAAACGGTTTATGAGTTATGATGGAATTACTAAACAGCCAAACAAAACCTAATAATACAGCAGCGAACGGTGATACCTCGAACAAATGACGGCTACTGGTCGGAAGTTTGGATCTCGGTCGATGGTGACACAGACGGTACAGACTCAGATTTTCTTGATGTCTCAATCTCAATCTTTGTAGATGTACAACACTTAGGGTTTTCTGAATAAAATAATAGGAATTAGTGGTTTAAATAGAGACTCGCCTAGTGTTTCCTGTAATATAGTTGGGCCTTGCTGGGTCCTAGGACTTGGATCATTACAATTATCCCTGAATTTAAATCCTGAGCCGAATACCTAATACCATCCTGAAAAATCTCTCATAATCAATCCTCATATGAGTCTCGGTCTCCCAGGTCTCCTCCTGGATCCCGTCTCTCTCCCAACAAACTTTGGATATCATGGTCATTATTCCCTGATCCGCTTTCACATGCCGATCCATAATCTTCACTGGCTGGCATAGTGCAGATAAATTTTTACCGAGGTCGCTTGGCGGCTGGTGTAAAATGAGCTCTGGCTCTCTCACGACCATTCTCAAAACTGTGACATGGTACACGTCATGGAAGTCTGACAACTCTGCTGATAACTTCAATCTGTATGCGACTGCTCCAATCTGCTCCAAAATAGGGTACAGTCCCATGTACCTCGGCTTAAGCTTCTTCAGCTTTCGAGTCTTAGGTCCTCCCTGAAACGTCCTCATTTTCAGTTATACTAGGTCACCCACCTGAAACTCCAAGTCTTTATGGCGCTTGTCTGCATAACTCTACTAACAGTCATGGACTTTTTTAAGCTGAGTCTTGAGCATCTCTACTTGCTTTACATTCTCTTGAACCATTGCTGATTCTATAACACCTCACTGCCACACTTCTATCTAGCAAAGTGGTTTGCGACAAGGCCTATGATATAAACTATTTATTACCAGTTTTACGCCATGTTATAGGCTTTATTTAGAGTCTATAATGTATGTCTAGACTATATTTTAGAGTATTTCCAGGTCCAAGTAGTTATTGGAAGCAATTGGAGCTTTTGGGCAATTTCGGAGCATTTAGGATGCTCAGCCAGAAACTAATTGCCGGATCCAGTTTATGCGTGAAGCATCAATCTACATCACACCTTGTGAGTCGATCGACGGACAAGTCGACTGCAAGATTAATGCAGACTTAAGAAATTACAAGTTTTACCCAAAAGTCTCATCATTTGCAAGACAAGTCCCTAGCCAAAATTTAGACTATTTATTAGTTTTTTTATCTTAGTTTTAATGTAAGCAAGCAGCCAGAGAAAAGAGAGGCTGAAACAGAGTTGGAATATCTTATTGGAGAGAGAGATCTGAACATCATTACAGAGAAGATCTTGAACTCCTTTTCTTATTACTCAGTTTATTCTATGCAATTTATTCAGACTTTAATCATGTTCTTTATTGCCATGTCTGAGTAGTTCATTGTTAGATTTAGGGTTTTGTAATGGTAGTCATATCTTGTTGATTTTATAGAATTGTTAGGATAATTTTCTTGGTTCTTTGTTTAAGTTGTTCTTAATGATAGGTTGTATCTGATCACCTCAATCTTAGAAACTAGGGTTTCATAACGCAAGCGAGAGCATGGTTATAACCCTCAACCTATCTTAAACAATCTAAATAACTAGTAACAAACGAGAGTTGAATTGGATGTTTAGAGGACCATTCAAACCGCGAAACCAGTGCTGTTAGAATGAGCATCGATCGACGCCACCTTGTAGGCATCGATAGACACTCAATCAAGATTCGCGAGAGTGATCTCATAAACACCTAGGTTTGAGTCCAAGAACGACGCTTAATCAAAAACCCTAGCAATCTATTAATTTGCATTATCAAATACTACCTGAGAATTTCCCCTAAGTCTAGTCCCTGACCTGTTGGGAAGATATCAGAAGCGCTTTCATCAATCACTTCTTTGACGAGGAAAGATACTGGGAAGCAAGGAGAGAAATATCCACATTTATTCAAGGTAGCCGCGAATCCTTTAAAAACGCTTGGACTAGATTCAAAAGTTACCAGCTTTCGTGCCCTCACCACGGATTGTTAGATCCCCAACTCATCAATACTTTCTATAGAGGACTAAACCTAGACTACCAAACCATCCTTGACACGTCCAGCGAGGGGAACTTCGGCACTAGAAGTCCCACAAGCACTAAGCGGCTGATAGAGAACATGGCTTTAGGTAGAGCTTACGAAATAAGAGATGCCGAGAAGAATGAATCGCCATGCTCACGGAGGAAGAGCACTCGATCTAAGTTGGAAAGACTCTGGCATCAGTTGCGACCCTCCTGGACGAAACTGTTTCTCGCGACTATGAAAAGCAAGTTGAATTCTCAAATATGATGAGTCTGAACAACCAAAGATTTAGGGAGAGCAATGAAAACTTTGCAAGCAACTATGACACCACCGTGGATAGATACGAATGAAGCCCAAAAGTCAAAGATGAATCAAGTCTTTACGTGAAACAGTTGGATAACAGATGACCTCAACGAGAAGTTAGATCTGATATATGTGGAGATGACGGAAAAAATCGGGACTTTAAGTGAACATATTAAGAGGATCGATAGCCAAGTAGCTAATAACGCTATGTCCATCAGGAGAGAGGATGTATTTTTAACTGGTAAAACAGATGCTAACCCCAAGAGACATTGCAACGTCGTAGCCTTACGAAGTGGTAAACGACTCGCAACTGGCGTTAGAGAAATCATAATTATCGATGAATTCGCGAGAATTGCGATGGAAGAAAAAGAAAACTAGCATCCCGTTCCGCTTGACACTGACGAGCAAATTCCCAAGATTTCGCCCAAAATTGAAGAATTTGATTAAACTGACGACCTTGAGGACTTGTTTGACAAACAAAAGGAAAAGGACACGGGCGTATGAGATGTCGATCCACACTCGTTACCATGAATTGATCGAAGGTCTGAACCTATCATCGATCGACGCTCTGAAGCAAGGCGCGATCAACATTCAGACCCATAACCGACTGAACCGGTTAGAACTAAGGTTTACCAAGCAAACCCCCCCCCCCCTTTTCCACCAAAGAACGCTAAGCAGAAAAAGAAACAGCAAGAACTAGCAATATGAAAAAAAGCGTTCGATAAAGTAAGCATTGAGATGCCACTGAGCGATGCCATTCACATCTCGCCTGCTATTAAGCAGTACGTGAAAGATGGAGCAACGCGAGGATTCCATGAATCAAAACATTGCGTAATGATGGTATCAGAAGAAGTAAGCGGAATCATTCAAGGGAAAACTCCTATTAAACTCCCTGATCCCGAAAGTTTTGTTTTGGACTGCACTATCAGCGATGAAAGATTTCAAAGATCCCTATGTGATTTAGGCTCTAGTGTAAACCTGATGCCTTATTCAGTTGTAGTCAACCTCGGTCTAACACAATTTCAACCTACCAGGGTCACTCTCGTTCTAGATGATAGATCCACTAGAATTCCGGAAGGCGTCCTTGAGGACGTTCCCGTATGGATTCATAACTGCAACATACCTGCCGACTTCATAGTGCTTAAGTACGAGCGAGAACCAAGAAATCCAATTATTTTGGGGAGACCTTTCCTGGCCACGGCCGGAGCAATCATTGATGTCAGAGGAGGGCGCATATGCCTCAACATCAGGAAGATACCGATGTCTTTGACATGGAAAAAATAATTAAACAGCCTTTGATCGACGGTCAACCCTACCATATCGGTTATCTCTCCTACCTAGGTTGCATGCTCAAGTATTCCTGAAGATGACATTTTTTCGATAGATGATCGGAATGAAGAATATACGAGATTGATGGATGCCAATGAAGAAATATTCAACGTCGACACCTAAAAACTTGACCTACCTACCACCATCGATCAACATCCTGATAATACCGTCGATCGACAGCATGGTGTAACCGTCGATCGACAACATGGTGTAACCGACAACTGGAGAAAAGAGAAATCACCTAAAATCGAGCTTAAACCACTTCCTGCTGGTCTTAAATACACTTTTATTTACGAAAACTCCTATCTTGTCATCATCAATGCAACCTAAGCAGCAAGGAGCAAACGTCATTGCTGAATAAACTGCGAAAACACCACAAGGCTCTCGGATATTCATTAGATGACATCCTGGGAATTTCTCCCGATTTATGTATCCATAGGATACACCTTGATGATGAATCGAAATCATCCGTTGAGCATTAGAGGAGATTAAATCTCAACCTGAAGGAAGTAGTCAAAAAGGAAATCACGAAGCTTCTAGAAGCAAGCGTTATTTACCTGATCTCGGACAGAAACTGGGTTAGTCCAGTTCATGTTGTTCCAAAGAAAGGTGGAATTACGGTAGTAAAAAATGACAAAGATGAATAAATTCCCATGAGAACTGTCACCGGACATAGGATGTGTATCAATTACAGGAAACTGAATGCTGCCACACGAAAAGATCATTTCCCTTTACCCTTTCTCGATCAGATGCTGCCACAAATACTACTGTTTCCTCGACGGGTACTCATGGTTCTTACAGATTCCCATACATCCAGATGATCAAGAAAAAACTACCTTCACCTGTCCTTATGGAACTTTCGCGTATCGCAGCATGCCATTTGGACTCTGTAACACCCCTGCAACCTTCTAGAGATGCATGATGTAGATATTCACAGATATGATCAAAGATTTCATGGAGGTTTTAATGGACGACTTCTCAGTATACGGTCCAAAATTCAAAACATGTCTCGATAACCTGTGTAAAGTGTTAGCTAGATGCGAAGAGAAAAATCTTGTTTTGAACTGGGAAAATTGCGACTTTATGGTTAACAGCGGAATTGTCTTGGGACACAAAGTCTCAGCAGCCGGAATCAAGGTGACAAGGCAAAGATTGAAGTAATGACTGGGCTACAGCCACCCTCTAATGTCAAAGACGTTAGAAATGTTTTAGGACATGCTGGATTCTATAGGAGATTCATAAAAGATTTTAGAAAAATTGCTAGACCTCTCACTGTACTCATGTGCAAATAAGTAAAATTCGAATTTACACTTGAATGTCTTGAGGCCTTTAAAGAAATCAAATCAGCACTCGTATCTGCTCTGATTGTTCAAGCACCAGACTGGGATCTTCCATTCGAAATTATGTGCGACGCAAGCAATTTCGCTTTAGACGCAGTGCTCGGAGAAAAAGTTGCATGCTATATACTACGCCAGTAGAACTCTGGACGATGCGCAATGCAATTATGCGACAACGGAAAAAGAATTACTAGCCGTGATATTCGCTTTTGAAAAATTCCGATCCTATCTAATCGGTTCGAAAGTAGTTATTCACACTGACCACACGGCGTTGAAATGCTTAATGAACAAAAAGGACGCCAAGCCGAGACTTTTACGTTGGATTCTGCTTCTCCAAGAACTTGATATAGAAGAAAAAGACAAGAATGGAGTAGAAAACAGAGTTGCAGATCACTTATCACGAATAAGTGTAGACGACGATGTTCCTATAGATGACTTCTTACCCACCGAAAATGTCTACTCAGCAGAATCAACATTCGTCGGCAAATTCAGTTCGACACATGAAGAGGAATCGACCGATAACACGCTAAGATCGTCAAACGATTATAACCGCAGAGCATGCATCGATCGATAACGTATACAAAACGGACGATCTCATAACCATTCCAATAAATATCAACGTCAGTTGTAATCATTCGTTCTCTGATAATGGCTCTCCCAGAGGTAGAAGTTTAAGTCGGGGTGTGTGTGCACTTAACACCACTGATAGACCTTGGTATGCAGATATAGTAAACTATCTGGCGGCCAAGGTGGAACCCGAACCCTTCACAAGATATCATAAAAAGAATTTTTAAAAGAAATACGGAGATATCACTGGGATGAACCCTATCTTGATAAACATTGCTCTGACAGAATATACAGACGATGCGTTGCTGAAAGCAAAATACATAAAATCTTGTAGCATTGTCATGGGTCTGATTACGCTGGACATTTTGCTAGGTTTAAGACAGTGTCAAAAATTCTACAAGCAGGCTTTTCGTGGCCAACTATGTTTCGAGATGCTCAAGCCTACGTAGCAAAATGCGATCCTTGCCAAAGAAGAGAAAAAATAACTAAGAGAAACGAAATGGAACAAAATTTCATACTCGAAATTGAAGTGTTTGATTGCTGGGGCATTGATTTCATGGGCCCTTTCCCTTCTTTGCACGGAAATAAATACATATTGGTCGCCGTAGACTACGTATCCAAGTGGGTCGAAGCGATAGCAACCCCGAAAAATGACGCTTCCGTAGTAGTTGAACTCTTTAAAAGCATCATCTTTCCTAGATTCGAAGTCCCTCGAGTAGTTATAAGCGACGAAGGTACCCACTTTATAAACAGAGTGTTCAAAAAACTACTCAAGAAACATGGAGTTTACCATCGAGTAGACACACCCTACCATCCTCAGACCAGCAGACAAGTAGAAGTATCCAACCGTCAAATCAAAGAGATCTTAGAAAAGACGGTAGGATCATCCTGAAAAGATTGGTCTCTAAAACTGGATGATACGCTCTAGGCATACCGAACAGCGTATAAAACACCATTAGGTACTACACCGTTCCACTACTCTATGGAAAAGCATGTCATCTCCCAGTAGAATTAACACACAAAGCTGAATGGGCCATCAAAAAGACAATTTTTGATGCTAAACCCGCAACAGAAAAGAGATTAATCCAGCTAAATGAGCTAGACAAAATTAGGCACCACGCCTACGAAAACTCGAAGTTATACAAGGAAAGAACGAAATCCTATCATGACAAGAAAATTATTTCCAGGCATTTCGAACCAAATGACCAAGCACTCCTGAATAACTCGCGGTTAACTTTGTTCCCCGGAAAACTACGTTCTCGTTGGTCCGGACCCTTCACCATTAAAGAAGTTACACCTTACAGGGCAATTGTCCTAGTTAATCCTAAGGGAGAGGATTTCACGGTAAATGGGCAAAGAGTGAAACATTACTGGGCAAAAGCTGAAATTTCGCATACTCAGACCATGCGTCTCGAGATGCCAGACCACGAATGATAAACCCATATCTCGTCAAGCTAACGATTCTAAACAAGCGTTGAGTGGGAGGTAACCCACAAATTTAAAAAATATATATAATAAATAATAAATAATAAATATAATTAATTTAATTTACAAGAATTTAATCAAAAAAAATATATTCTTAAGTGAAAATTGGAATCAGAACAGACCATCGATCGATTCCCATATAGGACCATCGATCGATGACGAGCATCGATAAGTTAACTCGACACGACCCCGATTCATAAAAACACTTTTCTTCAAACCGCCAAAAAACTCATACGAGTAAACACTCGATTTCTCTCTAAATTTTCGGCTGATTTTGCTCGTTCTTGAGCCTAAACCACTCGATTTTCAACCCTCATACTTGTTTAACTCACTAAACCACTCGATCATCAAGGTATGTTCTCTAAATCTCTTAGTTTAGGAACTTTTTAGGGTTTGAAGAAAAATCAAAACTTTTGGTGTTTAGCTCGGATTTTAGGACGATCTAAGGCAATGGAGTACTAGATTAGGAACTATCTACGTTATTTACCTATGATTTGCACGATTTGAGTTTGTTATTTTGGATTTTGTAACCCTTGGTTCACGATGGACCATCGATTGAAGCCCATGAGGCATCGTCGATCGACGGTGGTATGATATTGTCGATCGATGCCCATGAGGTGCCATCGATCGATGGTCACTTATTCAACATCGATTCTGATTCTTGATTTTCTTTCTTTTTTGCAGATGGACGAACGACAAACCAAGGCATGATACGATCCCGGTGGTTCCAGTACTCAGCCACGAGGTCCTCCATGCCGAGACCCTTGGCCTAAAGAAGAAGAGGCTTTGCTCGTCAAATTCGAGGACTATCCAACCCTTGAAAGCTGTGGCATCAAGGGAATGCACACATCGTCCTGTGAGAGAGGCTTGGGACGAATTCAACAGCCTCTACTACAACGCCTGGCAAGGCGTTTCTATCGAGCCCACATGGTTCATCGACAAATGCACCTTGAAGAAGCTAGGGCTATTGACCGACTTCAGACAGATGGTACGGGAGTTAGGACTTGGCACGATGGCCACTAGGACATACCCTCTTGACCCTGACTTGGTCCGTCAGTTCATCGCTACAGCTCAGGTTCTCTACAGGAGCCCGCGGGTGAATGTGACAAACAAGGCGACACTGACTTTTGTTATCAGAGGCATCCGGTACCGGATCACCATTCCACAGCTCTGCGAGATCTATGGGTTCGAGTCCGACACATCCGTCTGCATTGTCGCTCCTTTCCCAGGTCTGCATCCTTTCTGGGGACTCATTGCTACGGGCCCTTTCGACTCAGGCTCGACTACTCTGACGGACGTCTGTCACCCCACCCTACCCTGATAATCCAGAGATCCCCATTCATGACCATGGTGACTTCCAGAGAGTTGTGGTGGACGCACTTCGCGCCATATGAACTAGGGTTGAGACGATGTCTCGATGCCAGTGCTTCAGCCGTCCCAGGACCAGAGCGAGATCACCACAAGAAGCCGCACCACATCATCAGCTGCCTGACATGGATACATTAGACGGGGAGTAGTTTCCCTTGTTGCTCCTTCGTCTTTTATTTTATCTTACTTTCAGACTTATATTTTATGATGTTGTTTTTATGTTTGGACTCATTACTATTATGCTGCTGTTTGACGATCTGATGTGTGTTTGAGTGTCTTACAGAGCTAAACAAAGAGAGATGATCCTTGGAGAGTAGGCACACACACACGATTTCAGTCTAACACGCCTCATGTCGATCGACGCATCTTTGTTGCTGTCGAACGACGGCGATCTAACATATATGTTTTGTCAATTGTTCGAATCTACCGTCGATCGATAATGATGGTTTACCGTCGGTCGACACGAGCCTATATCCATCGATTGACGTCCTCAGCAGTTTGGTATAACCTACTTTCTCGAACACCATTTACTTATGATTAAATTTTTACTAACCAATCCAAGACATATTCCACTGGGACAGTGTAATTTAAGTATGGGGGAGGTTCGCTAATGCTATTATAATTTTTTCACAACATTTTATTAAAACAAGAAGGAGATTATGATCAAAAATTTATTATTGACTAAACCACACTTTAGCACCATTTTCAGAAGATTATTTGCAGAGATTACTAGAGATACCAAAGTGGATCATCCTACCACTATATCACACTTGCTTAGAAAGTTTGAAGGAACCGAAGCTGATTTCCAACACTAATACTGACATTATCAGCTTGTTTTGGGGCTTGGTATACACTGAATCGGGTTCTTTCTGCAAGTCTGTAGGTACAAGTCATTGCACCTTTGGTTCCCTTCTCTCTCTCTCTTCAGCATCTACTTAAAAGTCTAAAAGATTGAGTTGATTTCCCAAGATGCAGAGGGGTAGGTACATTACCTATGACCCCATTATTCTAATTGACAGGAATGATCACACATTGCTGGAAGCGAGGGGTAGGTAAATTACATATGACCCCATTATTCGCCTACAACTTTGCCCAAAATAAAAAGAAAAGAAAAAGAGAAAAATAATAATAAGAAGAAATCTAAAAAGATTCAGAGAAGAGAGAAAAAGAGGGAAGAAAGGGATCAAAGAAGACTTTGTACCTAGTTGTTCAGAGAGGTAAGAACTCATGTTTCATTTGATCGATACTCCCAAGGTAAAGCATTCACCTTTATTTCATGCAAAGAAATGAGATCAGTAGAGGGGCGAGTCAAGCTAGTATTTACTAAGTTGTTGGTAGAATGGATTTGGTTGCTATACTAGGATATGGTATATAAAGTTTATATGTGATAGACTTGATAAGATGTGGTTGCAACAAAGTAGGGTGACAGTTATACTTAGATATTATGTGAATCTCCACTTTTCAAAACCTCTTTCACATGCTATGTTTGCTTGAGGAGAAGCAAAAGGTAAGTCTAGGGGAGTTGATATAACCTATTTATTACCAGTTTTAGGCCATGTTATAGGCTCTATTTAGAGTCTATAATGTGTGTCTAGACTATTTTTAGAGTATTTACAGGTCCAGGTACTTATTGGAAGCAATTGGAGCTTTTGGGCTATTTTGGAGCATTTAGGATGCTCAGCCAGAAACTCATTGTCAGATCCAGTTTATGCATGAAGCATCGATCGACGTCACACCTTGTGTGTCGATCGACGGACAAGTCCACTGCAAGATTAATGAAGACTTGAGAAAGTACAAATTTTACCCAAAAGTCTCATCATTTGGAAGACAAGTCCCTGGACGAAATTTAGAATACTTATTAGGGTTTTCTATCTTAGTTTTAATGTAAGCAAGCAGCCAGAGAAAAGAGAGGCTGAAACAGAGTTGGAATATCTTATTGGAGAGAGAGATCTGAACATTATTATAGAGAAGATCTTGAACTCCTTTTCTTATTACTCAGTTTATTTTGTGCTATTTATTCAGACTTTATTCATGTTCTTTATTGCCATGTATGAGTAGTTCATTGTTAGATTTAAGGTTTTGCAATTGTAGTCATATCTTGTTGATTTTATAGAATTGTTAGGGTAATCTTCTTGGTTCTTTGTTTAAGTTGTTCTCAATGCTAGGTTTAATCTGATCACCTCAATCTTAGAAACTAGGGTTTCATAGCGCAAGCGAGAGCATGTATATAACCCTGAACCTATCTTAAACAATCTAAATAACTAGTAATAAACGAGAGTTGAATTGGAAGTTTAGAGGACCATTCAAACCGCGAAACCACTGCTGTTAGAATGAGCATCAATCGACGCCACCTTGTAGGCATCGATTGACACTCAATCGAGATTCGCGAGAGCGATCTCATAAACACCAAGGTTTGACTCCAAGAACGGCGCTTAATCAAAACCCTAGCAATCTATTAATTTTCATTATCAAATACTACCTGAGAATTTTCCCTAAGTCTAATCCCTTAATCTAATCTTCACTAACCAAATCTATCTTGAAATCATTATTATTATTATTATTATTATTATTATTATTATTATTATTATTATTATTATTATTATTATTATTATTATTATTATTATTATTATTATTATTATTATTATTAACAATTGTCTAGCTTTAATTCGAAAACAATAAGTCTATTGTGCAATCCTAGAGTCTCCGTGGATTCGATCTCTAAGTACAACACTGAACCTCTTATTTGAGAGAGTAAAGTGGAAAATAGGATTAATTTGAGAAGTGATGTAAAATACCGACCACATCAGCCTACCATAAAGCGCCTCATACTGTGCTATCTTAATACTCGAATGATAAATGTTGTTGCAGGAAAACTCTGCTAGAGGTAAATACTTCCCTTATCTTCCTTCCCAATCTAAGATGCACACCTAGAGCATATCCTCCAATGTATGAATAGTCCTCTCTGGCTGTCCATCTGTCTGCGGGTGATAAGATGTACTCATCTGGAATTTTTTCCCAAACTTCTTCTCAAAGGATCCCCCAAAAGCAGATGTGTACTTTGTATCCCGATCAGAGACAATCCTGATAGGAACTCAATGTAACCTTAGAATCTCTCTGATGTAAATTTGTGCCAACTGATCAGTTCCATCTATTTTCTTAATCGCTAGGAAATGAGCGGACTTGGTGAGTTTATCCACAATCACCATAATAGCATTCCTCCCACCATAGGTTGTCGGCAACCCAATCACAAAATCCATAGTCACCATGTCCCGTTTCCACTCTAGCAATGGTAGTTTTTGTAGTAATCAACTAGGCACCTGATGCTCAGCCTTAACCATCTAACATATCTGACACTACGATACAAATGTGGCAAAATCTTTCTTCATATCAGGCCAATGATAATAATGCTACGGATCCCCGTACATCTTAGTGTTTTCTGTATGGATAGAAAACCATGAGTGGTGTGCTTTCTGTAAGATTTCTTTCTTTAACAACTTATCAACTGGCACAAAAACCCAGTTCTTGTACATGTACATCCCGCTCGAAGCTGTATGATATCCAATATTCTTAATCTTGATCTACTTAACCAAAGGCTCATCATTATCCTGAGCTTTCCATATTCTCCACAATAAATCGGCATTCTTCAAAGCCCCAAGGCCAGCTGTCTCTCCCTCTACGGTAACTGCATACAATATGTGACAAGAAAGTCCATTAAGCTCCTAAACCTCTTTGGTACCTGAAACATCGCTCATGCGCCTACCTAAGGCATAAGCCACCTGATTGTCCTTGTCCGGATTATAAGTAATATCCAAGTTGTAATCTGCTAACAACTCCATCCACCTACGCTACCTCAAATTCAGGTGTATCTGAGAAAATATATATTTCAAACTCTGGTGGTATGTGTGAATCTGCACCTTCTCTCCATACAAGGAAAACCTCCAGATCTTCAACGGGAAAACAACTGCTACTTGTTGGGGTCAAAATTGGTCACGACTCAACGGCTCGAGTCCCTGGAAAATCCTTCTTTCGAGGTTTTGGCTCATGATAGTTTTCAAAAAACTATCAAGACACAAGGAGCGAGTCACCATACGACGATTCCCACATGTAACATACCGGTCGCCATATGGCGACCTGCACTCAGCATGCACCGGTCGCCATATGGCAGTCCGCACTCGACAAGTAAGGGTCGCCATATGGCGATCTGCACTCAGCGAGAACGGGTCGCCAAATGGTTACCCGCACTCGGAAAGCACGTGCAGGGTGTGGGTCGCCATATGCTTTCCGAGTGCAGGTCGCCATATGGCGACCTGTAACCTTGATGGGCAGGTTGCCATATGGCGACTTTGGCGACCATTGCCGTTTGAAGTTAAGCCAACCAGTGCCAACCGTTGCCGTTTTACACGATAGGTTTGAACTTCATACGAAAAATGAGTCTTTGCGGTTTTATCATAAAGTTCAAACGGTATCGTGATCCAGGTCGCCATATGGGAGCTGGGAGTTGTATTCGTTGAGCTTGAAGTTGTTTGTCGAGTCTTACTTGTTTCTACCATAAAATCTCAACGGGAACTCTGATTAAGACGAAACGAAGAGCATTTCGATCGCGACTCGAAGAGGAATATGAAGAGGAGGCACAGGTCTCCATATGGCAACCCAGGCTTGGCGATCTGAGGTTGCCAGATGGCGACCCGGACTGTGTGGGTCTGGGTCGCCTTATGGTGACCTTGGTTATACGGTTCAGGTCGCCATATGGCGACCCATGCTTCGCGTGTACAGGTCGCCATATGGCGACCTGTATTCTACGTGTGCGGGTCGCCAAATGCAACCCATGCTTCGTGTGTACTGGTTGCCATATGGCTACATGCGCTCTGCGTGTGCGGGTCGCCATATGGCGACCTGTACTTCGCGTGTACAGGTCTCCATATGGCGACCTGCGCTCTGCGTGTGCGGTTTGCCATATGGAGACCCGTACTTTGCATGTACAGGTCGTCATATGGCGACATGCGCTCTGCGTGTGCATATCACCATATGGTGACACATGCCTTACGAGTGCGGGTCCCCATATGGAGACCCGTGCCCTGCAAGTGCTGGTCGCCAAATGGCGACCCGTGCTTGTAGGGTGCGGGTCGCCATATGGTGATCCATGCTTCTTAAGTGCAGGTCACCATATGGCAACCCGTGTTTGCAAGGTGGGACTCGCCGTATGGTGACTTACTTCTTGTGGATTCATCGTTTTTTGAAAAATTTAGTGAGCCAAAGCTTTGGAAAAAGTATTTTCTGTGGACTTGAGTCGTTGATTTTGTCTTGACCTATTTTGATCCCAACAGTTAGCCCCCCAGCTCGTAGGCCGTGACCTTTTAGTGTGAGTCTTTGCTCGTAGGCCGTGACCTTTTAGTGTGAGGCTCTAGCGGGCGATCAGGTTGGTTGTGCAAATTAGACGGAATCATAGATGGATAGTCCGAGAGTGAATAGTAAAAAATTTGCTTATAAGTAGGTGGAGTAAGTATTGAGTTTTTACTCACTTGCTCACTTTCTTCAAGGTATAATTTGTGTCTCTCATTCTCTCTCATTAGTTTTTCCTTATTTTACTATTTCAAATCCATGTCTACAAAAAAAAGAGCTTCTAAGAAATTTGAGACTCGTCATATTCGTCATGACGATGCTCGAAATGAAGAAGCGGTTATCCCAAAACCTTAGTTTGTTCCGCATTCGGTTGATCCTGGGTAGGCTGAGGCATATTGTGCTGCTTCATGCGAAGGTTTGACCCCTCTACCTGAGGCGCAATTTCCTAGCAGGCCTCCCCGTTGGTAGGACCGAAGTCTTCCAAGCAAGAGCTCGTACCCATTCCTCGACACTGTTCTTGAGTTTGGCCATGTTCCGGAAGACGTGGAGTTTCGGATTCCATGACAAGGCGAAAGGGTGGATGATTCCCTGGTGGGCTATTTCACATGTTACGAGGTGCACATTGTGCGTTGTGTTTATGGTTTCCAATCCCGGAGATCATAGTTCGTACTCTGGACTGCTTTGGTCTATCGATTGGTCAAATCAACCTTACGGGTCTTTTGCACCTCCTTGGGATGTTGGTCCTAAGTTACGAGCATTTGGAGGCTCTTTTGAAGCCATTGGCTATGACGGGGGGAATAATATCGCCTTGCGCCTTGTTCCCACATGTCAATCATACGGGAGACAATCTTGAATGGTCATGCATGGGAGAAATGCTTCTTTTTCATCTGCGTTAATAGCGCGTCGGTTGAAGAAAGTTGTATTCCTGTTTTTCTTAGTGAGTGGGGTTGTTATGGAACTGTTTTGATATACATACGTTTCTTGTTTCGTCGATATCTAACTTTCCGTTCTTTGTTTTTGGAGAGACCAACCCTTTACCTCCGTTTCCGGATGACGTGATTGTTGTTAGGGATCTTCTACGGACTGGCTCGTTCTTTTGGACTTCTTTTACTCCAATGGGAGTTTGGAAGATTTCAAACATCACCAGTCGCGATCAAATCCCGAAATGGTCGTGGAGGAGGGATCCGAACCAGTAATGGATGAGTTCCTGTCGAGGGACGTTCTGGTGTCTTTAGGGAATGCAGGGCCTTCCAAGGGTAAAGGGGTCGAGCTAGGCGATCTCGAGTTTTCCTCGGACGACTTCTCCTTGCCTGGGTGGACTTCTAACTTTGCTTCGGGCAACGGGAGTGGTGCTAGCGATTTTTCCCTGCTGGATTGCAATTTTGATGACCATTTCAAGGATCTTCCGGACGAGTTTGATCTTCCTCCTACCGTGGATAGTCAGGCGAGGTCAAAAGCATTTGCGGAGGGTTCCAGGATGGTCAACGCGGTTAGTAACTCAAATTTCTTTTATCTTTACCATATATATTTTCTTTGGGATATGTTTCCTTAGTTGTGAACATGTGCAGGGACTGCTCTCGTTTAACTCAGGCCCTCGAGGCGAGTTACCGGGAGGCGAGACTTTGCCAATTCAAGGATGAGAGGGCAGAGAGCGAGGTTGCTCTTCTCAGAGAGCAGGCCACCGCCTGAAATGAGGATATGGAATGGAGGCACGTTAAGGAGCCGAAGGGCTCATGGGCGATTTTAGGGAATGTTGTGGAGTCGTTGGTGCCTTGTCATGGACAAGGGTCGCGGGCAACGCTTTCCAAGCTGAAATGGACATGATGACCAGTTATATGGGCGAGTACAAAGGCGTCGATGCTATGGTCCCTCCTCTCGAGGAGAAGGTGCTGGGATGTTGGGATCCTATCCCAGTTTTCCCTGATACAGTGGAAACCATGTCAGGGGATGCCGACGATGGGGTTGAGGTGAATCAGTCGTTCAACACGTTTGGTCGTTCAATGTCGGGCAATTTTGAGCTTGACCCTTAAACCACCCATTCGTGGTTATTTTTATATTTAGTTGTGTCGGGCCAAATGTGGCCATTTTTACGTTTATGCTTTAGGCCAAATGTGTCCATTTTTTTATTTGGGACTGGCCGTATGTGGCTTCGAATCCCGGTTTATATATTAAAAAATAGTTCGTATTTTAGCAGAGTTTTTTGAAGTTATGATCTCGATTTGTGTAGAGGGAAGAACACGAGTTGTCATCTCGCATCTAACTCGTATTTGTGTATCGTTCTATTCGTTGCTCGTTCTAGATGCGTGGAAAAGTTCCATGAACGTTTAGATGTGAACGAAGAGACATTCATTCAGGATCTAGTATCTTTCGATATTCATGACTTGAGACAATAAAGACCAGTGTGTTGAGACAATAATGAGATCCTAGGACTCTTCTCTGGATGGTTTTGGATAGATCCTTGCACAAACGAGTCAAGGACTCAAGTTTATCAAGGCTGTGAATCGAATGGTGACACAAGAGGCTATGACAAGGCTTCTTGATACTCCTAGGCTTAGATCGGATATGACACACCTCTCTAAAGCCCTTGGGCGTTGGATATTACACACCAACAGACTGGATATTACACACCAGACACTCTCTTGATTCGTGAAAGCAAGGGAGAAGAAAACCAAAGGTTTAAGTGAAAGAAAATGACTTGTTACCTTCCTAGGGTTGTTGCCTCATACATATATATAGAGAAAGGCTTGAAACAGGCTCCAAGCATTTCGAAATGAAAGGAACACGCTCCCTCATTAATGTAGAAATAAGACATAACTTAGATAGAGTTTTTGATAATATAAGACATAAAATACTTAGGATAAAATCATATCATGAGGTTCTTCATGTAGATAGGTCCGGGAGTATCAACTAGGTGATGTGTTAGTAAGACTATGGCCTCGTTAAAAACCTATCATTGCAAAACCCAGTGGGACAAAAACAATGATAGGAAAAGAGTACACATAGCTTACTAGCCTAGATGATACTCAGCTTGATGGTAAGATGGCTTGAATGGTAATGAGTGTATCTTGTAGTATCAAGCTTCCTCCAAGACATTCTTCTTGCTTCAAGGACTTCCTGATCAGTCCTCCAATAGCTTCTATGAGTTTCCTTGTTCTGGCTCGAGTCATGGGACCTTTGGAAAAGGTTAAGACATTCTCTTCTTCAGCTGGTTCATCTCTAAGCTCTCCATCTCAATCTTCTTTAGCTGACTGGTCCATGATCATATCATCCCCTCCCTCTTGAAAAGGATTTGACCTCAAATCAAGTTCATCTGCAATAAAAGGAATCAAGTCAGTAACATTGAAGCTATTACTTACATCATACTTACCTTGGAGATCAATCTTGTAGGCATTGTTGCTGATTTTCTTTATGATCTCGAAAGGTCCATCAATTCTTGGCATAAGCTTGGACTTCCTCTCATTAGGGAACCTCTCTTTTCTCAAATGAATCCAGACTTGATCACCTTCTTTAAAGACCATCTCACGCCTTCCCTTGTTGGCATGCTTGAGATACTGCTTAGTTTTCTCTTCAATGTTGAGTCTAGCTTGCTCGTGAAGTTGCTTCACCATTTCTGCCTTCTTTTTGCCATCCAAACTGACCCTTTCACACTCAGGTAAAGGAATTAAATCCAAAGGAGAGGTGGGATTAAACCCATAAACAATTTCAAAAGGTGAAAACTTTGAAGCAGAATGCACAGCATGATTATATGCAAATTCACAATGTGGAAGATAATCTTCCCAAGACTTCAGGTTCTTTTTAATGAATGCACGCAGGAGAGTACCTAGGGTCCTATTGACTACTTCAGTCTGACCATCAGTTTGTGGATGACAGGTAGTAGAAAACAACAGTTTAGTACCTAGTTTAGACCAAAGAGTCTTCCAAAAATAGCTAAGAAACTTAGTATCTCTATCAGAAACTATAGTTCTAGGCATACCATGTAAACGCACAACTTCCTTAAAGAATAGATTAGCCACATGCAATGCATCATCAGTTTTATGACATGCTATGAAATGTGCCATTTTTGAAAACCTATCAACAACCACAAAGATAGAATCCTTTCCTGTCCTAGTTCTAGGCAATCCTACAATAAAATCCATAGATATGTCATTCCAGGGATGATGAGGTATAGGGAGAGGAGTATACAAACCGTGAGACTGAACCTTAGATTTAGCTTGTTTGCAAGTTGCACATCTCTCACAAAGTTTCTCTACATCTCTTTTCATCCGAGGCCAAAAGAAATGATCCTGCAAAGTTTTAAGAGTCTTTGCAATGCCAAAGTGACCCATGAGACTTCCTCCATGAGCTTCCCTAACAAACAGATTTCTCAAAGAACAATTAGGTACACACAGTCTATTATCATAAAAGAGAAATCCATCATGTCTAAAGTAATGTCCAGCAGAGAATTTCTCACAAGAGTTATAAGCATCTTTAAAATCAGGGTCAGATTCATACATACCTTTAATTTGTTCAAAACCCAACAGTTTGACATCAAGAGTGTTTAAGAGAACATACCTTCTGGATAGTGCATCAGCAACTATATTCTCTTTACCTTGTTTGTACTTAATCACATATGGAAAGGTTTCTATGAACTCAACCCATCTCGCATGTCTTTTGCTAAGCTTGTTCTGCCCTTTTAGATACTTGAGGGACTCGTGATCTGTGTGTATGACAAACTCTTTGGGCCAAAGATAATGCTGCCAAGTCTGTAGAGCTCTCACCAAAGCATAGAGTTCTTTGTCATAAGTTGCATAGTTGAGAGTTGCTCCTCCAAGCTTTTCACTGAAATATGCTATTGGCCTCTTTTCCTGCATCAATACAGCACCCACTCCAATACCAGAAGCATCACATTCAATCTCAAATGTTTTATTAAAATCTGGAAGTATAAGAAGAGGGGCATGAGTAAGCTTCTCTTTTAGGCATTGGAAAGCAATTTCTTGTGCTTCTCCCCACTTGAAACCGACTTCTTTCTTTATCACCTCAGTTAAGGGAGCTGCAATAGTGCTAAAGTCTTTAACAAACCGCCTGTAGAAGCCAGCAAGTCCGTGAAAACTCCTCACTTCACTTATGGTCTTAGGAATTGGCCATTCTTGAATTGCTCTTACTTTCTCCTGATCAACCTTTACTCCATCTGCACTCACAACAAAGCCTAGGAAAACCAAGTTATCCGTACAAAAAGTGCATTTCTTAAGGTTAGCAAACAATTGTTCTTTTCTCAACACATCAAGAACAGACCTAAGATGATCTATATGCTCTTCTAGGCTCTTACTGTAAACAAGGATATCATCAAAGTATACTACCACAAACAAACCTATGAAAGTTCTAAGCACATGATTCATCAATCTCATAAAAGTGCTAGGTGCATTGGTTAATCCAAAAGGCATGACTAACCACTCATACAACCCATGCTTTGTCTTAAAGGCTGTTTTCCACTCATCTCCCTCTTTCATTCTTATTTGATGATATCCACTCTTTAAATCTATCTTAGAAAATATACTAGAGCCATGTAATTCATCAAGCATATCATCTAATCTAGGAATAGGGTGGCGATACTTCACTGTTATATTGTTGATTGCTCTACAATCAACACACATGCGCCAACTCCCATCTTTCTTAGGCACAAGAAGCACAGGTACAGCACAAGGGCTCATACTCTCACGGATGTGTCCTTTCTCCATCAGTTCCTCAACCTGTCTTTGTAGCTCCTTGGTTTCTACAGGATTAGTTCTATATGCTGGTCTGTTTGGAAGAGTAGATCCTGGAACAAAGTCAATCTGATGCTCAATCCCACGGATAGGTGGTAAGCCAATGGGGTTATCTTCTGGAAATACATCCTGATATTCCTGTAAGAGAGCTGACATCTCACTCGGATACTCCGGTGCACAATGGGTTAGAGACAAAAGAGATTCTTTAAAAACAAATAAGAGAACTGATTGATGAGAGTAAAGAGATCTTTTGATTTCACCAGTTTTGACATAGAAGTTGTTTTGCTTATCAGGCTTGAGATCAATCTCTTTCTTTTTCTGAAGTTGAAGTTGATCTTCATGCACTTCTTTAGGAGTTAAAGGCACCAAGATAGTTCGCTTGCCATTGAACTCAAAAGAGTGTTTGTTGGTAAAGCCATCGTGTATGACACGTCTATCAAATTGCCAAGGTCTTCCAAGCAATATGTGGCTGGCTTCCATAGGTATAACATCACAAAGAATGTCATCTTCATATCTCCCAATGGACAAAGGTACTGAAACCTGAGTAGATACCCTCATCTCGCCTTCTTCATTAAGCCATTGCAACCGATAAGGCTTAGGATGTTTCTGAGTTTTCAAGCCAAGCTTCTTCACCATTGTTTCACTAGCCACATTGACACAGCTTCCTCCATCAATGATCAGACTGCATACCTTTCCTTCTACCATACAACGTGTATAGAACAAGTTCTCTCTTTGTTCTTGCTCTACGGGTTTGTTTTGCAAGCTGAGAGTTCTTCTTGCAACCAAAAGTCTACCACGAATTGGCTCCTCTTCATACTCTGCTTCTGAAAGCTCTTGATCAGTCTTTGGTCTCTCATCTTCAGACTCAAACTCTCCATTCTCCAAAAGAATCATAACTCTCTTGTTGGTACACTCATTAGCATAATGTCCACGCCCTTGACACTTAAAACATTTCACATCTCTAGCACGCGAGCTTGTAGTCTCCATTTTACTCTTATCTTTGTTGTAGATGCTGATAGGCTTGGACTCTTCCTTTGGTTGGGGCTTGAGCTCCTTCTGATAACTCGGTTTATCATCCTTAGAAGATTGGTACCGGCTAGATCCATAGTTGCTACGCGTATGACTTCTTCTTTTAACTTGTTGCTCCACCAAGATAGCTTTGTGTAACATCTCCTCTATTTCTAGGTAATGTTGCATCTCCACTCTATCTTGTATCTCACGGTTAAGTCCACCAAGAAATCGTGCCATAGTAGCTTCACTGTCCTCAGATACATTAGCTCTCAACATAAGCAACTCCATCTCTTGAAAGTACTCCTCCACAGTCCGTGAACCTTGTGTAAGCAGCCTAAGCCTTTGATGAAGATCACGATGATAGTGACTTGGTACAAACCTCTTGCGCATCAAAGATTTCATCTCAGCCCATGTATCAATAGGTAACTCCCCATTGCGCCTCTTATTTGTAACCAATTGATCCCACCAGCTTAAGGCATAATCATAGAACTCAGTGGCAGCAACTTGAATCTTCTTAATCTCTGAGTAATGCTGACAGTTGAAGACGAGTTCAATCTTCTTTTCCCATTCAAGATATGCATCTGGATCAGTTTTGCCATGGAAAGGAGGAATCTTAAGTTTAAGTCCAGCTAGCTCATTGCGTCTATGTCTACGGCCTTCATGATCATATTGTGATCTTCTACTGCTATGCCTTGAACCGGAACTATGGCCACTTCTTTCATAAAAGTTATCAGTCTCTTCTGATCCAGCATGCTTACGCTGACCCCGTCTGTTCCTTCTTGGCTCACGTCTTTGACCAGATGTTTGTTCTTGTCCATCATTTGGCCTCCGATCATACTTCTCTTCCAGTAACTTCACCATAGCATCCATAACCTGTTTGGTGATTGCTTCTTGTAACATTTTGTTTCTTCTCATAAAAACCGCATCATCCTCTTCGGATCCCATTGCTTCCTGAGACACAAAAGACTTGAACCAGTAAGTAGTTCAAAGAAAACGAAACACAAGATTCAAATAAGGAAACAAAGGATTCAATCAAAGCGGCAAATCGTGATACTTGGAAAACAAGTGATAATTTAAATTATTTTGCTTTCGAAATCAAAACAAAACCAATAAGTTTCAACAGATGATGATTCAGGATTCAACAGGTAATGATCAAAGCTAAAAGAACAAACTGAAACACACAAACACAAGTAACTTTCGGATTACTCGACTTAGTGACGTGATCGACAAGAATACGAAGAGTTTTGTTAAAAACTTGATTGAATCTTTGAAATCTAGCAATTGTGAATCACGAAAGTAATAGATTTATCAATCCTAGTACAGAAGACAACAGATCCAATGAGAAACAACACACACGACTGAAAGATCAATGATATAACACAACAAAGAAACGATATTATGAACACGCAAAAAGAGAAATCGAAACTCCCCTTCCAGAGTGCTCTGATACCACTTAATGAGATCCTAGGACTCTTCTCTGGATGGTTTTGGATAGATCCTTGCACAAACGAGTCAAGGACTCAAGTTTATCAAGGCTGTGAATCGAATGGTGACACAAGAGGCTATGACAAGGCTTCTTGATACTCCTAGGCTTAGATCGGATATGACACACCTCTCTAAAGCCCTTGGGCGTTGGATATTACACATCAACAGACTGGATATTACACACCAGACACTCTCTTGATTCGTGAAAGCAAGGGAGAAGAAAACCAAAGGTTTAAGTGAAAGAAAATGACTTGTTACCTTCCTAGGGTTGTTGCCTCATACATATATATAGAGAAAGGCTTGAAACAGGCTCCAAGCATTTCGAAATGAAAGGAACACGCTCCCTCATTAATGTAGAAATAAGACATAACTTAGATAGAGTTTTTGATAATATAAGACATAAAATACTTAGGATAAAATCATATCATAAGGTTCTTCATGTAGATAGGTCTGGGAGTATCAACTAGGTGATGTGTTAGTAAGACTATGGCCTCGTTAAAAACCTATCATTGCAAAACCCAGTGGGACAAAAACAATGATAGGAAAAGAGTACACATAGCTTACTAGCCTAGATGATACTCAGCTTGATGGTAAGATGGCTTGAATGGTAATGAGTGTATCTTGTAGTATCAAGCTTCCTCCAAGACATTCTTCTTGCTTCAAGGACTTCCTGATCAGTCCTCCAATAGCTTCTATGAGTTTCCTTGTTCTGGCTCGAGTCATGGGACCTTTGGAAAAGGTTAAGACATTCTCTTCTTCAGCTGGTTCATCTCTAAGCTCTCCATCTCTATCTTCTTTAGCTGACTGGTCCATGATCATATCAGGTTTACTTTCGGTTAAGGCTGTGCAATGACTAATCGGCTTTTGTTTTGCATGTTGCAATTTCAACCTGATTCCGCACCGCTTTAAAGTCCACAATATGTTCTCGGCTTATACGACTTGTATTGTCGGAATCGAGCAAATCTCCAAGGACAATTTTTAAGTCTCCTGGAAGTGCTGACCAAAATATTCAATTTTTTTTGTGCGCAATTATCCTAGTCGGATGTATGAGAACCATTCGTAAGAAAGGTTAGGTGTGTCTGTTTAGGACGGCTAATGTACTCGCCAAGGCCAATCGGCGAATCAAGTGTAAGAGCGAGTGCTTGTTTATGAGTATAGTCGGGGGTGGACTGTTTCTGAATTTTGAAAGTATATTTTGGGAGGTTTCATGCGACATCTCGCATTATTCTCTGAAAGTATAATGTGTGTAAGTTGACGATTCCGGGTGTGAACTGATGTTTGACCTTTTCAAGGGTAGGGCCTCGATGGTGTTTTACCGGAAGGTGTTTTACAAGTTAGTCATTGTAGCAAAGAGTTTGGGTCGTAATTGGATAGTTTGGAAAAGTTTTAGATGTTCGTACGATAAAAGAGACTTTGCAAGATTTGCGTTTTCTTATTATTGAAAAGTTTAAAAAATATCGAGTACAAGGCGAATATTTGAAATATTGAGTAAAAGGCGAATATTTAAAATGTGGGAGTATACGAGTATACGTATACGTACCCACTCCCCACCCATTTTTAGAGAGGGGGATAGCTGAACTTGTCTTTTGGACAAGCTGCCTACGTACCTCTTTCGAGGATCAAGCGATCTCGTAGTTCAGTTTTTTGGGAGCGAGTGTTTCTACTCGGCCATGGTTGCATCGACTACCCTAGTCGCGGTGACTGTGGCAGGGTAAACGTCTTTTTCCAGTATTTTCTCCTCCGGTTGGGTTATTGCGTTGGGCTTGGACATTTTTTTTTGTTTTCTTCGGTCAGAGTCGTTGCTTGGGATGATGATTTCGGATCATCTTTTTGAGAGACATTTTCAGCCGGTGGCTGAGTGGTCTTCGCTCATTTGAGTTTTACCATCGAAGTAGTCGTGATTTGTCTTAGCTTGTGTTCAGCTAAAAGACAGAGTCGCGACTGTTTCTGGCTCCCCCATATCATGGCAGTTCCATTTTGAGTTGGAAACTTAATTTCTAAATGATAGGTTGAAGGGACTGCCTTCATGGAATTGAGCCAGGGAGTTCCCATGATTACATTGTAGATGGCGGGGTAGTCAATGACTGCGAAGTCGACGATTTTTGTCACTTCTTTCGCCATGACTGGGAGTTTGATCGATCCGAGAGTCATTTTGGTTACGCCAGAGAAACCGGTCAACGGTTTTGGCGTTGGTACGACTTCTTTCAATTTGATGTTTATCCTCCTGAGTGTATCGCAGAAGATGACATTGACTGTGCTTCCGGTATCGATAAGGACTCTGGCAACCTCGAGATCTTTGATTACAAGGTCAATGACGAGCGGGGCACAGTGAGGTTGATCGATTTTGCCAGCTTCCTCCTCCTCAAAGGTGATGGAGTTATTTTGGTTATCCGAGGGCGGAGACTAGGCTGGCCATCTCTCGCTTGCTTCTGCCTTTCGTTGATAGGCATTGATCAACGAGACCATGTCGCCACAAAACTGCGATCCTCAAATGATCATGTTAATCTTGCGACGGTTGCTGTTGTTGCCCTTCTCATCCTGCCTCCGTCCGCGTTTTTCTTCCGAAGAGTTTTCAGTTTGGGGAGATTTTTCATTTTTTGGAGGATGATAAGAGTCGCGGATAAGGTCCTTCACACGTTACTCCGGAGAGTTCTCCCGCGGCTAGCTTTGCTGCCAATCTCGCTCCGAGAACTTTGCAGTTAACGGTCTAGTGGCCGCGAGTCTGATGGAAGTCGTAGAAGACGTTCTCATCTCAATTGGAGCTTCGGGTCCAAGTGTTGCCCGAGGTTCGTACCTGCTTAGAGCCAGAGTTAATGGCATAGTTATGCGCCTCCACGGTTTCTTCTCCTTCGCGATGGACAGTTTTCTTCTTTTTCGACTTTTGATCTGAAGCCGGATCTGTCGAAAAATTCTTCACCGGTTTGTGCTTTTGCGACAGCAGCTTGGTCTCTTCCTCGATCATGATATAGTCTGTGGCCTTGTGTAACGCGTCCTGGATGGTTTGCAGTTTCTCAAGGGTGATCCACTTCCTGTACTTTGACTTGTACTAGAGCGTCTTTCAAAGCGCGTCCACGGCTACCTTATCGCTTATCCCGCTGACGCTCGCCATAACGAGTTTGAATCGGTTGATAAAGTCGTGGAGTGATTCATCCTCTCTTTGAGACAATCTCCATAGGTCGACGTCGGAAGTTTCTCGGTTGATAAATGATGTGGTGTGTATTTTGTTCTAGCAGGGTAATGAATATCCTAAACAATTTACTGTCAAATTAACCCTAATCTTAACACACTCTATTATACTTTTGTCAAAAGAGATCATGTATAGTACTTAGGGATTGAATCCATAGAGAGCAAAGGCACACAATAGATTTCTTATTTCTAAAGACTAAGCTAGGTGAATATATATATTAGTAATGAATAACCAGATTTAGGAAATGTTCCTTGTCAAGAAGTATGATGCAATATGGAAATATGCTACTAATGCAATATGGAAATATTCGAGATGTAAATATAAATGTAAATATGCTAGATCTAGGGTTTCAAGCTTTATGAATTATAATGGATAGGAAGCACGAAAATGTAAATATTCTAGAACTCAAATATTAACTATTATGACCCTTTTAACTCCAACTCTCGTATGCGAGCAAAAGGAATGACCATCGATCGACGGCTAAGGCCTGGTGTCGATCGATGGTGAAATCAGAAGGAAGTATGGACGAGTTTTGATAAGTCCACCAGAATTATTAGACCAACTCTCGCATGTATCTAACAACCTAGTTCAACAAAATCTATCCTGGCACAGAACCTACTCTCGTAGTTGTCCATGTCCTATCATCGAGATCCTAGTTAGTTACTCTAGAATACAAGCATTAAGCACAACTCAATTGATGGGTATTAACTTAACCTAACAATCCTATTTTTGGGCTAATCTATAGATGCTATCATTCAACCCTAAATCTAATTAGTAACTACTCAAGCATGATCTTTGTCACAGAAATCATAGATGAATAGAATATATATGATATAAAATATAACAAACCAAAGGAGTTCCAGGAGGACTCTCAAGGAGTCTCTCCTTTCTCTCCTAATACAAAATGAATCTAAAATGCTTTGTCTCTCAAAAAAACTCTCTCTTTGTCTGTCTGTGTCAAGACATAAATATAAAACCCTAATTCTAGGCCAAAACTCGTCCAGAGTATTTTCTTATTTCTGTCTTGGGCTTTGATCATTGATCGATGGCAAGTGTTTTGCATCTATCGCTCTTGAGCTTAGATCATCGGTCGATGCCATGTGTGATCCATCGATCGATGGCTTCGTCGACTCCCTAGATGATCAACTACGGATTCTTCTCTTCTAAATGCTCCAAAAGCTCCAAGTATCTCATATATCTCCATAATGTGCCTGGACCTGTAAATATAATAAAACATAGCCTAGATACACATAATAGACTCTAAATAGAGCCTAGAATATGGCCTAAACTGGTAATAAATAGGCTATATCAACTCTCCCAGACTTAACATTTTGCTTGTCCTCAAGCAAATATGTTTGTGAAAGAGGTTTCTAAAAGTGTGGACTCACATAATATCTAAGCATAAATATCATCCTACTTTGTTGCAACCACATCCTATCAAGTCAATCACAGAGAAACTTTATATATCCTATCCTAGTATAACAACCAAATTCCTTCTACCAACAACTTAGCAAATACTAGCTTGACTTTCTCCTCTACTGATCTCATTTCTTTGCATAAAATAAAAGTGAATGCTTTACCTTGGGAGTATCGATCAAAGGACACATGGGTTTTTTACCTCTGCAAATATTTGAACAACTAGGTACAAAGTGCTCTTTGATCCCTTTCTTCCCACTTTTTCTCTCTTCTCTGAATCTTTTTAGATCTCTTTTTTCTTATTATTTTCTCTTTTTCTTTTTCTTTTTCGTTTTGGGCAAAGTTATAGGCGAATAATGGGATCATAGGTAATTTACCTACCCCTCGCTTCCAGCAATGTGTGATCATTCCTTTGAATTAGAATAATGGAGTCATATGTAATGTACTTACCCCTCTGCATCTTGGAAAATCATCTCAATCTTTTAGACTTTTAAGTAGATGCTAATTAGAGAGAGAGAGAGAGAAGGGAACCAAAGGTGCAATGACTTGTACCTACAGACTTGCAGAAGAACCCGATCCAGTGAATACCAAGCACCAAAGCAAGCTGATAATGTCAGTATTAGAGTTGGAAATCAGCTTTGGTTCTTTCAAACTTTCTAAGCAAGTGTGATATAGTGGCAGGATGATCCACTTTAGTATATCTAGTAATCTCTGCAAATAACCTTCTAAGAATGGTGCTAAAGTGTGGTTAGTCAATAAATTTTTGATCATAATCCCTTTTTTCCTCAATAATTTTTTTTGATAAACTTATATATTTATATCAAATAAAACTCAAAACAAATTAAATAGCGTTAACGAACCTCCCCCAGACTTAAATTACACTGTCCCTAGTGTACTCTGTCCCGGTTTGGTTAGGAAAAATTTAGATCATAAGTAATAGTTTACGTAGGAAATTCGATACCAGACTTTGTAATGAGTGTCGATCGATGCGGGGTATGCTATGTCGATCGATGGTTGCGAACCATTATCGACTTATGGTGACTATGTGGTGTCGCTTGATGTCTGACCTGTAAGTTCCTGCTCTTCTTTTTTTTTATAAGTATAAAACTCAAAAATAGAAAACAATATTAGTAAACCTCCCCAGACTTAAACAATACTATCATGAGTGTTATTTAATCCGAGATTGGTGAGGAAAATAAATCATAAGGATACAATTTGATAAAGGAAAATGGTACACCTGCCTGCTGATGGTGACCGTCGATCGACAAAGTTAAGTGGTGATCGATCGATGCGGGGGATACTCTGTCGATCAACAATGATCAAGTGTCGATCGATGCTCTGTGCAGACTCATATTCTTTTTTCATAAAACACATAATAATATAGTAAAATCCTAAATTAGACTAATGTAATCAAGAAAATAATTAACACTTACTAAACAGTGAGTTGCCTCCCACTCAGCGCTTGGTTATAGTCTTAAACTCGACGTTTTGAACTTTCCGACTAGTATGGAGGTGGATGAACACTTGGAAAACAAGTGTCCACATCTTCTCTGCTCATCTGAAACCGTGTACTAATGAAGCTCCTTATTGCTTCATCACTTCTGGTCTTCCCATTCTTTGTAACCTCTCTAGCAACCTCCGTTGAATGCATTCTTCTTTATAGGTTCTCAATACTGCGCTGTAGCATTCTGAGTCTTGCAGCTGTAGTCTCTGATATATCTTCCTGTTGTTGAGAAATATCTTTCTTCATTAGGCTATGAGAAAAAGCAATCTCATCAAACCTATCTTCCAGTTGTGTTTCTGCTGCTGTCTTCTGTCGGTTGGCTTCAGTGTCGATCGATGGTCGTAGGGTGCCGTCGATCGATGCTCGTTCGTCTGGCCTAATCGCATGTAGTCTTTGTATATTATCCAGATCTTGCTTCATCTCATCCATGCGTGTAGTCAGGCTGGTAAGGCATCTGTCTATAGGATAGTAGACATCATCAAGCCTTGTGTAGAATTCATCTAGTGACATCTCTTGAGCTTTGTAGACTTCATGCACAATATCATCAATTTATGTTCTATTGTATGTCCTCTGATCTTCCATGGGCATACTGATCCTTGCTGCATGTTCCGGTAGACATATGTAGCTCTGCTCAAACATAGTAGCTCTGCTCAAACATAGTAGCTCTCTCTAAAACTGCTCTGATGTCTTCATCTTGCACATTCAATACCCTTCCATCTGTAGCTCGTGCATTACCATTCTCATCTCTGTAGATGCCATACTCATCTTTCTTTTCCCAATGGAAAATTCTTCTGCCTTTAGCATCATAAGCTCTCGTTTGATGCTCGATACAGCCATCGATCGATGTTGGGTGTATCCTGTCGATCGATGCTGAACTCTCCGGATAGTAGGCAGTTGAAGTGTGAAGTTTGTGGTACTTCAGAATCGTACCGTCGATCGATGTGTTATGTCTGCTGTCGATCGATCTGAGATTTGGAGGCGTGTAGGGAATGCTATGAATCTTCTTGCTCTTCTGCTTCTCTATGTCGATCAACGCTGAATGGGGTGCGTCGATCGATGCGCGTCATAGGTAATGTACCTTGCCCCTCTGCATCTTGGGAAATCATCTCAATCTTTTAGACTTTTAAGTAGATGCTAAAGAGAGAGAGAGAATGGAATCAAAGGTGCAATGATTTGTACCTACAGACTTGCAGAAGGAACCCGATCCAGTGTACACCAAGCCCCAAAGCTAGCTGATAATGTCAGGATTATAGTTGGAAATCAGCTTCGGTTCTTTCAAACTTTCTAAGCAAGTTTGATATAATGGCAGGATGATCAACTTTAGTATCTATAGTAATCTCTGCAAATAACCTTCTAAGAATGGTGCTAAAGTGTGGTTAGTCAATAATTTTTGATCATAGTCTCTTTTTGACTCAATAAAACTTTTTGAAAAACTTATATATATATATATAGAAAATAAAACTCAAAACAAATTAAATAGCGTTAGAGAACCTCCCCCAGACTTAAATTACACTGTCCCCAGTGGAAAATGGTATACTTGCCTGCTGATGGTGACCGTCGATCGACATAGTTAAGTGGCGATCGATCGATGCGGGGGATACTCTGTCGATCGACAATGATCAAGTGTCGATCGATGTTCTATGCAGAATCGGATTCCTTTTTCATAAAAACCTGTAATAAAATAGTAAACTCCGAAATTAGACTAATGTAATCAAGAAAATAATTCAAACTTACTAAAGAGTGGGTTGCCTCCCACTCAGCGCTTGGTTATGTCTTAAGCTTGAAATTTTGAAATTTCTGACTAATTTGGAGGTGGATGAACACTTGGAAAACAAGTGTCTACATCTTCTCTGCTCATCTGAAACCATGTACTAATGAAGCTCCTTATTGCTTGATCACTTATGGTCTTCTCATTCTTTGTAACCTCTCTAGCAACCTCCGTTGAATGCATTCTTCTTTGTAGGTTCTCAATACTGCGCTGTAGCATTCTGAGTCTTGCAGTTGTAGTCTCTGATATATTTTCCAGTTGTTGAGAAATATCTTCCTTCATTAGGCTCTGAGAAATAACAATCTCATCAAACCTATCTTCCAGCTGTGTTTCTGCTGCTGTCTTATGCCAGTTGGCTTCAGTGTCGATCGATGGTTGTAGGGTGCCGTCCGTCGATGCTCATTCGTCTAGCCTAATCGCATGCAATCTTTGTATATTATCTAGATCTTGCTTCATCTCATCCATGCTTGCAGTCAGACTGGTAAGGCATCTGTCTATAGGATAGTAGACATCATCAAGCCTTGTGTAGAATTCATCTAGTGACATCTCTTGAGCTTTGTAGACTTCATTCACAATATCATAAATTTTTGTTATGCTGTATGTCCTCTGATCTTCCATGGGCATATTGATCCTTGCTGCATGTTCCGGTAGACATATGTAGCTCTGCTCAAACATAGTAGCTCTGCTCAAACATAGTAGCTCTATCTAGAATTGCTCTGATGTCTTCAGCGTGCACATTCACTACTCTTCCATATGTAGCTCGTGCATTACCATTCTCATCTCTGTAGATGCCATACTCATCTTTCTTTTCCCAATGGAAAATTCTTCTGCCTTTAGCATCATAAGCTCTTATTCCATGTTCGATACAACCATCGATCGATGCTGGGTGTATCCTGTCGATCGATGCTGAACTCTCCGGATAGTAGGCAGCTGAAGTGCAAAGTTTGTGGTACTTCGGAATCGTACCATCGATCGATGTGTTCTGTCTGCTGTCGATCGATCTAACATGTGGAGGCGTGTAGGGAATACTATGAATCTTCTCGCTCTTCTGCTTCTCTATGTCGATCAACGCCGAATGGGGTGCATCGATCGATGCACGTCTCTCCACTTTCGCCCAGCTGGCGTCATCTGATACAAGATCATGATATTCAATCAGCTATCCTTCGATCGGTGGTGTAAGGTAACCGTCGATCGATGTTTGATTACCAAGTATTGTCCGAGCAGATCTTCATCTCTGTTGGCAAGTTCGGACTCGTCTTCTTGGTCAGTATCGATCGATGGCGTATGGTTGCCGTCGATCGATGTCGATTTCCCGAATTGATGGGAAATTTTTAAAATACCAGCCTCTTCCAGTGTGGTACCACGGTACTCGATTTGCTCCTCCTCTCTGTAATCTTCGTCGTACTCGAGGAAGGATGGGGTGTAATTGCCATCTGCATGGCAGGTGTTGCTCGTTTCGGGGGTGAGCTCGTCGATCGATAACAAAGGGTGGGCGTCGACCGATTGCTGAGCAGAAAACGCGTCGATTGGTGCTGTGGGTTGGGTGTCGATCGATGCTCCATCCTCAGACTCCTTGTTGATCTTGTAATTTCAGAAGCATGTGGCTACAAGCTCTGCATCATTAGACAGCTTAATGAGGGCAGGTTTATTCTTATTCTTAACAGGTTCATAGAAGAAGTATTGATCAATTAGGGATAGATACAACCTGTTTTGCTTCATATCACAAA